>BPLS01000204.1:48644-104594 GCA_019656275.1 Rhododendron kiyosumense | reverse complement strand
GTAATCTGGTTACCAACACAAGCAGCTATGAAGGGCAATCTCCTGCCTCTCCTTCTATTGTTGATGGACAAACTCCTAAGGCCTTGGGCTCGAGCAGATTTGGTAAGGGTACTGCAGTCCCTGTTGACTTTGATTTCCTCCCAGATGGTCTTGGCATTGGTATAAAGGACCCCGAAGCAGTGTTCAAAGCCTTAAATGTTTTGGGCTCTTTGACGAAGGCTAGTGGGGGGAATAACCCTGGGGCAAGGAAGAGGGGCAGGAAACCTAAGAAACGATGATCAAGCTGGCTTCTTGGAATGTTAGGGGCTTGAATAACCCCATTAAGCAGGCTGAAATTAGAAAATTTATTCATGCAAATAGTTTATCTCTTATAGGGATTGTTGAGTCAAAAATTAGAAAGGAAAATATGGATCTCTTTATGAAGCATTGTATTCCTGATGGTCGGGATTATGTTCACAATGGGAATATAGGGTCTGTTGCTAGGATTGTTGTGGCTTGGAGGAAGCAAGGGGCTGTGGTAAGTAAGTTGTTTACATCAGATCAAATGATCCTCCTCTCTGTTGATATAGATATGAAGTCTTTTTTTGTCTCAGTTGTCTACGGTTCTAATCAAGTCAGTTCTAGGAAGAAGCTCTGGATTGATTTGAGGAGCTGTTTTGGTTTAGTAGGCTCCAATCCTTGGATCCTAGTTGGTGATTTCAATACTGTCCGAAGACAAACTGAAAAATCTGATCCCAGTCACTTTGATGCAAGTGCAGCTTCTGACTTCAACAGTTGCCTTGAGGACATCGAAATGGAAGATCTTAACTCCAAAGGACTTTGGTTCACATGGTCAAACAAGAGAACAGGTCATGATCATTGCAGTAGTAGACTGGATAGGGCTCTTGTCAATTCTCACTGGAAGGATTTGTACACAGAATCTGAGGCTGCTTTCCTTGTTCCAGGTATATCTGATCATAGCCCTTTGGTTGTTTCAGTTCTCCCTTACCGAGGTGGGAGGAAACCATTCAAATTCTTTAATTTCTGGATGAATCGTAAGGGGTTTGTTCCCCTTCTCCATCAATCTTGGGAGCAACCTGTCGAGGAACTTCTATCACCCATGCTGATGCTTTATAAAAAGTTGCGTAGACTAAAACCTTGTTTGAGATCTTTCAATAAGGAATTTTATGGAGACATTCAAAAAAGGGTCTTGTATGCTAGGGATGTGCTCCTCACTATTCAAAATCGTATTGCTAATTCCTCAGGAGATCCAATTCAGTTAGCTTATGAAAGGTTATGCTTGCTTAATTTCAATGAGCTTAGTGTAGCTGAAGAGGCCTGGTGCAGACAGAAATCTAGAGTGAAGTGGCTTGAGTTGGGTGATAATAACACAAGTTTTTTTCACAAAAAAGTTGCTAGTCACAGAATGAGGAACAAAATTTTATCAATCTGCAATGAGGCTGGTACTAGATTGGAGGATCCTAATGATGTAAAAGGAGCAATTTTGGGGTTCTATCAGAAGTTGTTGGGTACTAGGTTTGATCACAAGATGCAAGGGGAGAGATTAGTCTTCATCAATACTGTTCCTCCATCCTTCCACGATCAGTTAGTATTGCCTGTAACTCCTGAAGAAGTGAAAGTGGCTATTTTTTCTATTAACGGTGATAAATCACCTGGTCCGGATGGATTCAATGCCAGCTTCTTTCAAAGGAATTGGAGTTTGGTTGGCCAAGAGGTAACTGATTCTGTCCTTCATTTTTTTCGATCAGGTTATCTTCTTAAAGATGTCTATGCCACTGCCCTTACGTTAATTCCTAAGACCAGCTGCCCCCACACAATGAAAGACTACAGACTATTGCTTGTTGCAATGTCCTGTATAAGACTATCACTTAGATCTTAGCTAACAGACTTCAGCCCATTCTACCTCTTATTATCAACAAAGCTCAGGCTGCTTTTGTTAAGGGCAGATCAATATCAGACAACATTTTACTAATGCAAGAGCTTGTTAGAAATTATCAAAGAGATTGTGGTCTTCCTGGATGTGCAATAAAGATAGACTTAATGAACGCCTATGATTCAGTAGACTGGGAATTTTTGTTTGAAGTTATGATAGCAATGGAGTTTCCTACTCAATTTATTTCCTGGATTAGGATATGCATCTCTACTGCAATGTATTCCGTGGTTTTTAATGGGGAACTTGAGGGCTTCTTCAAAGGGGAAAAGGGGATAAGGCAAGGAGACCCTATTTCTCCTTATCTTTATTTGTTGGTTATGGAAGGCTTGTATGCTATCTTGCAAAGGAAAATTTCTCAGGGGCAGTTTACATTCCATCCCAAATCTAGCGAACTCTCCATTTCCTACGTGGCATTTATTGACCACATATTTCTCTTGTCTGGAGCTGATTGCTCCTCTATTGGTATTATCAAGGAAGTCTTGGATGAGTTTTTTCATTCTTCAGGGTTGAGGCCAAATTTACAGAAGAGAAGAGTCTTGTATTCTTTTCTGGTGTTAGTAATGAGGATAAGGATGACATTCTTCGATTACTTCCCATCCCAGAGGGCTCATTGCCTGTGAAGTATCTTGGAGTGCCTCTTATTTCTACTAGATTGAAGTATGAAGACTGTGTGCAATTAAAGGAGAACACCAAGCAAAGAATAGAAAGCTGGACGAATAGATCTCTTTGTTTTGGGGGCAGAGCTTTGCTAATCCAGTCTGTTCTTTTCAGCATGCAAACATATTGGGCTGTTTTGGAGTCAAATGAGGGGTTGGTTCCCAGCAAACACACATTGTCTCAAGGGGAACCTTGGGGTTGGTTGGGAGGAGATTGTGCTACTTTTTTTCCGTGCATTGTTCTGAATTATTGGAGGCTGATTATTCATCATTCCTATTGGCAGATTTCTTACTGTACTTCCTTCCATTCTCAGTATTTTTCTTTTGAATTGTTTTTCCATTGCAGATCTTTACACTAAAAAGATGTTTGAGCTATTGCTGTCTGCTTATTCAACAATTAGCATTCAAGATACCGCACTTTTCTTGGGAATGAACGAGGATGATGCTACAAACTGTAAGTTTCTAGCCTCTAGTGTCTTTTGGCTTATGACTTCGAAAGTTACCCGAATAGCAATCTGTGTGTAACGTGGAAACCATTGAATACGCTATACTGAAGTGCACGTGGTAAAGGAGGTGTACTTCTTTAGGGATTAGGAAAGTAATTCTGGTATTATATTGGAGTTTCCCTGTTACGGGATGCATAGGCTTTGAAATCAAATGTTCATCAACTTTGTTTCTCTGCAATCCCAATCCTCAAAGACTTCCTTTGACCAGCATTAGTTTCTCAAATTAAAGATATTCCTCTACTATTGTTCCATTCTGATAAGATCTTTGGAAATCATTCCTTTTCGTTACTTCAGTCTGGAGAAAATATCAAAGTAATGGCAAATGTAAAAACAAAAGTCATACAAGTAAAATAGTGAGTAATGACAATGAGGGTATGTGTTCAGTTCTTTCTCTATCTAGTAATGGGAGCTGAGCTTTGGTTGTGCCTTGTGCAGATGTGCTGCAACACGGTTGGAGTGTGGACCCAGACTCCCGAATGCTAACTGTTAAAAAACAGCCTGTTGTGAAGGAGCAGAAAATAGATCCCAACAAATTGCAGCGCCTCACAGAATACGTGTTCCATCTTGAGCATTAATCAGATCTTGAAGAATCCCATACATGACCAGTTTACTTGATCGCCTCCTCCTTTGTTTATGATGGATGGGGGTACAGGAACTTTTGGCC
Source organism: Rhododendron kiyosumense (assembly GCA_019656275.1). Lineage (NCBI taxonomy): Eukaryota > Viridiplantae > Streptophyta > Magnoliopsida > Ericales > Ericaceae > Rhododendron > Rhododendron kiyosumense. The sequence goes on along the minus strand of BPLS01000204.1, from coordinate 100,835 downwards.
TGATTCTTTTTGCGCAAACACAAGGGGATATGAGATAGCGACTTGGGGGTCCTGGAAGTGAATATCATGTTGGTTGAATTTGATTGCTGTGTTTTTTTACCCTCCCTCCAAAAAGAGGGGGATTACATTTTGTTTGGTATGAAATTATGCAGTTTGCAATTCTTTAGCTTCATCGTTGGAAAGAACTTCGATGAAATCTTTTGCCTTTTATGTGAATCTAATTGGTTTCTGGTGAATTGGTTGGCAATGAATTCCCTCGGTTGCGGAAGTTCGGTTGATTATATGGTCTTGTCTCAGCACTCCCTCCATCGAACTTCTATATGATTAAATTTGCTTGGGCATGTTATTTTCTCAGAAAGGTTTGCAGAAAAAGAATCCATTTTTCTGTTTAATTCCAAAATATGGGTGCCTCCCACAGAAAGAAACCTCAAAAAACAAGTTTGGAAGAATGTAGTTAAAAATGTTCTGTGGTGGAGAGTTCTGCTAGGAGATGGGTGAGGAGGTTTTGATTAGTTCTGATTCCAATGGTTCTGCTTTTATTAGTTATTCTTACATCGGCTCTATAAGAGCTTCTGATTTCCCATGAATAAGTAATAGTAAATAAAGTGCTGCTGATTTGCAACTACAGAATCTGTGATTATTTTTTTGTGTAATGAGTGGTAACGAGTGGAGAGAGATAGATAGATAATTAAGAATCGTGCAGAGAGAAATAATTAATTTTCCCAAAGATGGAAAAAAAAAAAAAAAACAAAGGTAATAAATCTCTCTGATTTTGGGGATTTTTACAGATGTCAAATGGCTTGTCTCCCTCCTTCATTCCCCTTTCATGCAAAGTCGTATTGTTACTTAAGAGCCAATTTGTGGGGATTTGATATGAACATTTTTTCTTATAACCGGATGTCCAGGTTAGGTTGCACATACCTCGACTAATTTTGGGGACCTGAAGGCAACGACTAGATATAACTCTCAGTAGCTCCAAGGTTTAGAATGCTTGGCCTCTGAAAAAATGGACATGTGACCTCATGAAGGGGCATGTAGATTTGATATGAATATTTGACTGCAAGTCTGCACTATATATTCAAAAGATTTAAATAAAATTCATACAATCCCAATCAAACAACCATCAATTATATAATCTTACGAAGAGCAGCATAGAAAAATTCAAATGATCTTCTACCATGAACCACCCTGATCCCTCATAATTTCTCTCTATTTATTACTCTCATCTTTCTATCTCTCTTTCTCTTTTTTCACTTATTACTTCAAAAAAACCTCTCTCAGAAGTTCCATGGATGGAGAGATTGCTGAGGTAAGACCAAAGAACCCCTGTAAGTCCAGTAAAAAAGAAAAGGTCCTCGTACCCTCAAGACATCTTTCAACACGTAGAAGTACATGGTAAACAAAATTACAAAATCAAGAACAATGCCATTATTTAACATGAGATTGAAGACGAAAGGAAGTGCCCGCTTTGCTGGGGTGCTTGACAGCATCCCCGTTCTTATACCAGACTATGTTCATGTATTTCCAGCCAATAATCGAAAGCACTGTTTACATGGAATGAAGAAGAAGATATTTACAGATACATGTATATACAATACTACAAGCTAGGAATCAATTGACTTTCTAATTCCGAAAGCAAAATAGTACCAACTACAAGTAACCTATTACAAATCGACGATGTTCGAAGGCTTGGTTTTTTGACAATTTTTTAGGGGTCAGTTTACGCACTCTTCCACTACTCCCGTGAAACGTTCAAAGGATTGGTGATCGTATAAATATCAATCAGAGACCGGAACTTCCTCTTTCTTCTTCTGCACAAAAAATCCGCCAAACAACATTCCTCCTCCATAAAATCCCCTTCCCCTTCTTCCATATAAAAACTAGACAAACCTCTCCTGTTGCTTTTGCTTGTTCCTCCTCCTCCACCACCTCCTCCTTGTTTTGCTTCGCTTTCTCTTTCTTGATCCGCTCGTGTTTCCATGGCAACAGCAGAAGATGCATCTGTTACATAACTCGCCTCGCTAATAAAACTACCGCTTTCTTCTCCGCCTTCTTCTTCGGAGAGATGCAGCAACTGCTCTGCCGCCTTCATTTCGTTGTGGATTCCTCTTCTGATCTGAGCCCCAGTACTGCTTAGCAATAACTTTCTCTTCCTTTCTCCGAACGATCCGTTCTTCCTTTGGAGGATCTTCTTAATCGAGGAGGGCGAAGGAGATGATGCATACGCAGCAGCTGTAGAACCGTCCTCCCTTTCTTCTTCTTCTTCTAGTTTGAATTTTCCGATGGTTGCGTCGCGTCGCCGGGAACCGGAGGAGATCAGTTGAATCAGTTGTAGAGCGGCTTCTATCTCTTCGTTTGTTAAACTCGAACCTTCCATCGGGAAAATTTTTGAAATTCGAACACACGAAAACGAAAACGATATCGAAGGGAGTGCTGAGGAGGCTTTATATAGGGGACAGAGGGAGTGGGGAGGAAGCATCAAGGCAAGACAATTTCGCCAGATAGAAGGCGGTGGATTTTTGTGGGGCCCACGTCGTCCCGTTGATTGGTCGGATAAGCACTTCGAAATTGGAAAAACAACCTGAATTCGGGAAAAAAAAAAAATATTGGTTGCTATTGCCATAGGACCGTCACGTGTTGCTCTCCCTCGTGAAATATTTTTTGGAATTTCACACGGATTAAGATATACAAGAGTGTTGGACACTACATAACGATATCTTTGGACCATTGGATAATTGCTCATGAGTTCGAGAGATTATTTAGTGCTCCTCACTATAGCCAAGACCTCTTTTACACACTACATTTTGGTAAGTTCATAAATATTAGTACTATGTCTTCAACGCATCACAATGTAAGATAGATGCACCACATGACAGTACTTCGGGAACTAACTGTATTACTATTTTCAGAATTTCTTTTGTTTGTTTCCTTTATGTTCCATGGAAATTATTGCTAAGACCCGTTTCGTTAAGATTTTTATTTTTTAAGTACTTATTTTCTGTTTTACGAGATAGGTTATATTCTCACAATAAATCACCTTGAAAAATAACAAAAAAGATATAGGGACCGACGGGTCCAGTACCGATGGTTGCGCCGGGCCGTTTTCGGCTACCAGACGGCCGATTCGAGCCGTCCAAAAATTCTAAAAAAAAAAAAACGAGAGGACTTACGCGAGAATAAACGGCATCCAATATGTGCAAGGTGCTTGATCCAAGATACGATTTCCCTACGAAACCAATCAGTCCCTATATCAGGACTCGAAAAATAAATACTTATTTCTCTCAACAGAACGGGGCCTAAGTCTACGCTAGCTATCACGTGACTCGACCATGTGATTAAGCCAATAATTCACAGTTTGATGCAAAACTAAAAAAAACAAAAATAATTATAAAAACAAAAAACAAAAAAAAACCAAGTTGGTTGTCAAGCCAAACCAGGCCTGAGCCTACTGATAAGCCGATACCATCAAATTTACCCAAGAGGCCCATGAAGCCCAGCCCATAGATTATAAGGCTTTAGCATGTTACATGGGCTGAAGGGTCAGGCTGGACACCTTTTAGAAGCCCGATTAAAACTATAACTGGGTTCGCACATTACAAGGAAATTGTGCAACCCTATGAGTGCTAGGAAAAGTTGGGCTATGATCTCACTGGACACACTTTAAAATGGAAAGTAAAGTAATGTTCTTATAGACGGGTTGGGCTAAAGTTTCGAATAGCGTAAACTCCCTCCTTCCCCATTTGTTGGTCTTAGTTTCTCCCTCCAGAAACTCTACGTGCACAGCAAGCTGTGCACAGCAGCTATGCACAGATCCCGTTTCCTCCCGCCTCGGGTCACACAAAGATGATTGGAGCCGCTCATTTTGTTCAAAATATGTTGTTTAAGGTCCCTATAAAAAATGAGCTTCGTTCGATATCGTTAGAGGCATTTACAAAACACCCAAAATCACTTCTGGCTCCGATCATCTTTGTGTGACCCGAGGCGAGAGGAAACGGGCTCTGTGCACAGCTCTTCTCCCTCAGTCCCATTTTGATTGTCTACTATTTATCTTGTTTTAATTGTGTCTATTGCATATGTATTTTACTATTGAACGTTTTTCATGATTCCGACAATTTTGTATTATAGAACAAATTATGTTTGTTTTTTTTTGTTTTTTGATCCACTACCGGAAATTCTGTTTAATGCCATATAAATTGACATAGTAGGCTAGTAGTATAAATACTACTCCTTCCGTCCCACTTTAAAATGTCCATTAGGTAGAGGATGTCAATAATTTCAAACAAGTTCGAATATCAATGTATATCTCACGGATATTAAATACATTTTCACAAATATCAGTACACCTTTCTCGGATATCAATGCACATTTGACTTATTATCTTATGGGAACGGTATGGAAAAAAATACAAGAAATGAAGTATTTCTTTGAGGTTTTTTTTTTTTTGTGTGTGTGTGCCAATCGTAGGAGAGATTATTACATCATGTATGAAGTACAAAGTACAAATCACGGGACTCTTCATCCATTTGTGTGAGAGACCACGAGATAATTAAGTCCAACAACTGAACCAACAGGATAAATGAGCCCATCAAAGGGACCACAATCACCAACCAAACTCAACTACAAGCCTATTAAGGGGTGAGATAACCCCAGCAAATACAAAGGAAAGAACACCCACACGCAAGCAAGAAGATTCGAACTCCTAATCTCTTAGTAAGGTGTAAGAGTCCTGACGAACTGAACTAGTACCAGTTCGTAGTATTTCTTTGAGTTATCTTGCCTGTTTGAGCATCTGTTGCTCTCTCATCACTTAATTCCCGTGGAAATGACGAAATTTCCTTCGTCATTTCCTTTATTCCGATTGACAGGAAAATAAATTAATATCTCACACGAACACCAAAATTATCGCAGCAAACAAAAACGATGATCCTTGCCGCAATCCAGCTAGGATAATCTACATAGGCAGGGTTATAATTAATGCGGGAAAATGACGGTCAATGATGTGTTTTGATAATTAATATCTGTCAAAGATATTTTCACTATTAACAAATGTTCTCGGCATGTCCTTAGCGGTTATTAATTATCAAAATACATCTTGAACCGTCATTTTCCCTTATGATGCTCAGCTTTTGAGCCTGTAATTTGGGCTGACTTCCACATCAAGAGTTTGGATTAAATGTGTGTGTGTTTAAGAGAGTTCTCGTACTCCTCCCTAACTAGTAATTACCGAGTGGAGGTGGTAAATAAGATTACTCTCTTATCCTTCTATGTTTTTAAAAAAAAAAACGGATGATATCCTTTGAGAAACAAAAACGACATCCACCGTCGATGCCGCAGCCGGCCGCAAATTCAAGGGGCGAGATTCGTCCTTATGACCGACAGGCAAACAGCTATTTCCACGCCCTTATTTTTCTTCTTCCAGGGGAAGGTCTAATAAAATACCGACAGAAACAAACAAAAATAAATATCTTTGAGTAGCACAAAAGGCCCCTGGTGCTAGGGAAATATCAAAAATCAATTACGTAGTAGTACTAGACTAGATAGTGACTGAAGTTTGTGTTTAATTTTGTGCGATGTGGTCGTGCCGTGAACTTAGCCGGCTGCTCCCCGGGACAGGACGGCTGAGAAGAAGCCGACAAATTGGATTAAAAAAAATTTGATATTGCCACTCATCTTTTACCAATAGCACTATCTTTTTTGTCTTTTAGTGTGTGAGGGATAAATCAGTAAGTTCATCTCCTAACTAAAAGACAAAAGAAGGGTGCTATTGGTAAAAAGAGAGTGACAATATCATTTCAAAAAAACAAGAAAATAAATGGACAGTAATAAAATAAAGGATAAATTGATAATCTCACGTATGAAAAAGACAAAAAACTAGAACGGCAATAAACGTAGAGTGCCAAAAATCATTTTTAAAAAACAAAATAGAAAGGGAAACGATAATGCCAAATCTGTTTTTGTTGGTGCCAAAACTATTTTTGTTGGTGCCAAAACTCCAGTGAATAAAAGTCTTATACACATACTGAAATTTTGACTTTTTTTTTTGAACAGAAAATTTTGACATTAACAAAAACAGTTTTAGCATTATCACCACCACCTAACAAAAATGGCAAATCCTAAATTTAAGATGCCGCGTGGACTTTTTCCGATTTCGGGGTTGGTGTCGGCAGGCACTCGATATTCCAGCGCGTGAAGAGCGTACTCGTATTGCCGTATTGGTGACTTTGGCGGTGCTTTTGCCCTATACTCCAGTAATTTGCAGCTTGAGGTCCACTGAACCCGCGGAGCACGTTTATATATAAGTCGTTGAAAATGTACGCAAAATTGTAATGGACAATTAAATAGGGACGAAGGGAGTATAATACATGCACTGTGAATCTGAATCGTGCATTTTTTTATGGATATTTTTATGTATCGAGAGTCATTCATTCTAGTACTCCCTCCGTCCCAATTTACTTGTCACTTTTTGAAGTTCGTGCCACTTTTCAATTGATTATATATTGTAATTTATAATATTTTAGGCAATTTTGAAAACATTGTATTATAGAACAAATCGAGATCTATCAAACAAGATCCATATTGGATATAAAATTCATTACCAATTTAAAGATATAACTAATTCTTTTTTCCGGTTGGAATAGAACTGTGACAAGTAAATTGGGACGGAGGGAGTATCATTTTTGTTCTTTCTTTTGGGACCATTTTCTCTGCCGGCGCTTCCTTTTTTTTAATATCCCATAATTTATATATCAACGGGGTTGGTGAAATTAACAAGTTCGTCTATATAGATTCAAAAATTGTCTATAGCCCCAAACTCACAAACGCTTATTACAGGACTCTAACCCTGGTTTCCCGCAAGGGAGGATGACTAGGTGTTACCAACTTACCATTGGACAACAAGCCCATTTGGTCCTCCAAGTTCATTTACCACAAGCAAATAGAGGTTTGGAATTAGGATTGAAAACGAGCCGAGCGGAGCTATGTAGTGTTCGAGCTTTGCTTGTCTGCTAAATGAGTGTAAGACTCTAGCTTGAGTTCGGCTCATTTGTAAACGAGCCAAGCCTCGTTAATTCACTTAATGAGTTTCTTTAAATGATTCGAACCTATCCAAACGAGTCAAGCTTAAATAAGCTGAGTTGAGCTTTTGAGCGTCCAGCACGAAAACAAACCTCAAACTCCAGCTTGAATTTGGCTCGATTATTAAACAAGTCAAGCTAGGCCTTAACTAGTCGAGGTGTGAGTAACTCGATTCGTTTGCAGCTCTAGTGGGAGTGAGTTTTAGTCTAAATTAATTTGTGTCGATGACCAAAAGTTAATTTGTGCTTCTTTATTTTTGGAACAATGATAGAAATGCATTAATATATGAAAACAATTTACAAGAGAAACAAACAACAACAATATATAATCAAAAGACAAAAGGCCGGTGATTAGTGTAGCGCTTGGAAAAATTGTACTAATGGACAAGCAATTTGTGTTAAAGACAAGCAATTTACACTTTCGCCAACTTTCTTACCTCTTCACCAAATTATTTTTTTTGCGATCAATCATTACCTCTCGACAACTTCATTATTTTGTCCATTCATCGACGATTAGCATAGCGCTTGGAAAAATTGTAATAAAAATCCGTCAACTATTTTAGTCAGTTCAATTTCCTCAATTATTAATGTCAAGTCATCTTCACTCACAACATTTTTTTCAAGTTCATTCGATTCATTAGTGAGTTCCAGTATTGTTTTACGAAATCATCAATTGTTGCTTTCATATTTTGATGTTATCTCGAGGTCTACAAGCCTCTAGATAGTCTTTAAACACAAAATTAAAAGTACATCTTATGGGTCTCGATCATATGATCCTGCTTAATAATAATATTGCATCATGCATTAATCATTGCAAGTTTCATGAGCCACCATCCACTTTATTAATGTCAATTTCTTTTCTATTAACAACATCTTGTATTACGTGGTCAAAATTCACCTAACATTGACTCAAATCTAATTTTTTGGAAGAAGCAAAAGAGCGATGTATAGTATAACATAACATTTACTGAAGTACGTTATTCATTGTTGTGGGCCCTACGAGGGCTCGTCAAACTTTCCCCTTTACAAATATCTTCACAAATATCTTCTACTCAGGCTTCGTTTCACAATCTTTTTAAACCTTATTTTTTTAACAAGAAGGTAATTTTAAACTCAAATATAATACTGTAATGCGTTATTCATTGTTGTGGGCCCAACGAGGGCCCATTAAACTTTCCCCTTTACAAATATCTCCACAAATATCTTCCACTTAGGCTTCGTTCCACAATCTTTTTAAACCTTCTTTTTTTAAATAAAAAGATAATTTTAAACTCAAATATAATACTGTAGTACGTTATTCATTGTTGTGGGCCCAACGAGGGCCCATCAAACCTTTCCCTTTACAAATATCTCCACAAATATCTTCCACTTAGGCTTCGTTCCACAATCTTTTTAAACTTTCTTTTTTTAAACAAGAAGGTAATTTTAAACTTAAATATAATACTGTAGTACGTTATTCATTGTTGTGGGCCCAACGAGGCCCCATCAAACCTTCCCCTTTACAAATATTTTCACAAATATCTTCCACTTAGGGTATCCACAATGCTATAATCAAAAATTGATAATCAAAAGATGCCACATCAGCTTTTGATTATTCATCTAAGAGATTGCTAAGGCAAGCAATGTAGATGTCTACAATGGTATAATCAAAATTGGATAACCAAAACTTGTCATATCATATTTTCAAACTACAAAAAACTAAAACCGTGAACAATAGAAAATAATTTTTCTAAAAATAGTTTTGAACCTAATAAAAACTATTTACTAGAAATAGAAAAAAAATATTTGAAAATTTTTTTTGGAGAAAACTATTTTCTAAAAAAAATTAATTTTTTAGTAAAATATTTTCTTTTTCCAAAATATTGTTCGAAAAGAAAGAGAGAGAGGAAAAGGGAAGAGAGAATAATTTTGTGTAATAATTGGTGTATTTGATTGAGAATATATAGAGTATTAAATTTGGTTATTGTCAAAAGGTTGCTAATTTTGGTTATCCAAAACCCAAAATTTGATTATTTCTAAGGAGGTTGTTAAGTTTGATTATAGTATTGTGAGCCATATTTTGCACCAACATTGTTAACTTTAAAAATCTTTTACTTTTGATTATAGCATTGTGATACTCTTAGGCTTTGTTCCACTATCTTTTTAAACCTTTTTTTTTTTAACAAAAAGGTATTTTAAACTCAAATATAATACTGTAGTACATTATTCATTGTTGTGGGCCCAACGAGGGCCCATCAAACCTTCCCCTTTACAAATATCTTCCACTTAGGCTTCGTTCCACAATCTTTTTAAACCTTCTTTTTTTAACAAAAAGGTAATTTTAAACTCAAATATAATAAAATAAAGATAAATTTTTAATTTTTTTTGCACTGTTTAAAAGATCTCAATGAGATCTATCAAATAAGATCTATATTGATCAAAAAATTATTAGTGTTAATATAATATTTTTGAGTTTGAAATTATCTTCTTTTTCAAAAAAATACTTTTTCGAAAAATGGAACACCCCTCAGGCCCCTCAAGCCTTCCCTATTCTACTAATAATTAATCAATCCACACATGACGATGGGAACTAAATTTTCGCTTTATTATATATACAGAGGCATCTTGACCATCCGTATTGAGTCTATTGACAATCAATAATTTAGATCTCATTTTGGTAACAAACAACTTATATTTGGAGAAGCCCGGAGCTGAGATGAAATTCGAATCATTACCGAACATACGGTTCGGATGTCACACTACATACGGATGGGGGTTGTTGATGCACTACACTGTATATAGTACAGTATTGCTACTCTTATCGACAAATTATACTGCACGCGTGTGAAGCCCACTCCGAGTCTCACAAATACAAGAAAACCTATAAAAATTTAGCATAATCTTGTATGGAGTCCGTAAAAATCTGCTTCAATGAATATCGATAAGTATTTTTTTGAATTTGAAAGAACAAAGTTGAGTAGTTGAGCAGTTTTACCTTACAAATTAAAAAAAATCATTACTGATATCATTTGTTAGAGCATATTTTTACCGTTAGAGTTGATTTTTACAAAGTCCCATAACAAGATTTTTTAAAAATTTATTGACATTTTTTTTTATATTTTTTTAGACTCGGAGAGGGTACCACATATTGGAGAGGGTACCACATATATATAAGTACAAATGTGCCGATTAAATTTTGTCGGTAAGATTAGACCTTTTGGTAGTAGTAGTACTACGGAAGCTCGCTTACGGCAGTAGCGTAATTCGTCAATGAAGGAGTACGATATATACCCATCCCTCGCGGCGAGCTTATTTTCTTCTCACCTAACCTTTCACGCGAACCGGTAAAACAACTGAACTTCACGACACCACCTCTCTCTCTCTCTCTCTCTCTGCTTCCCTCTGTTTCTCTCTCTCTCCACACTCAACCTCTCCCCTAAACCCACGCTCTCTCGCACTACAATCTCTCAACATTTCACACCCCACTCCGTTCCGATCCCCAACTGAGAACCTACAATTCAGCCGCACGACGGCAGAGAGGAACAGAGAGCGATTGTGAAATTTGGGTCAAACCCCCTCCCCCGCCCCCCCCCAAAAAAAAATCTCTCGAAACCCTAGGAACTCGGGTGGGTTCACATGGCATCATCGAAGGTGATGATGGCCTCTTCCACGTCACCGTCCAATCCGGATCTGTCGCGCCAGCATCCGTCCTCGTCCTCTATACATTCCCTCTCCCTCGCCGAAGGTTCCATGAACATGGACGACATCCTCAGAAACATCTACGCCGACGACGACGCCCAAAACCCATTTCCGGACGACCCTCCCTCCTCCGCCGCCGCCGTCCAGAACGGCGGCGTTTCGAGCAAGACGGTGGACGAGGTGTGGAAGGAGATCGTTTCGGGAGGGGGAGGGACGAGTCGCGAGCAGCAGCCGGAAATGACGCTGGAGGATTTCCTGACCAAGGCCGGCGCCGTGACGGAGGATGACGTCAGAATTACGGCGTCTCAGTTTCAGGCTCAGCCCGTGGGGTATGGCGTCGATTCGGTGGGGTATCGAAACGGAATTGAGGGGGCAATGATGGCGGTTGGGGGAGGAGGAGGGGGCAGGGGGAAGAGGAGGGCGGTGGAGGAGCCGCCGGTGGACAGGGCGACGCAGCAGAAGCAGAGGCGGATGATTAAGAACAGGGAGTCGGCGGCGAGGTCAAGAGAGCGGAAGCAGGTTAGGTTATGTGGGATTTTTGGTTGAGGTGAATTTTGGGATTTTTTTGTGTTTTGGGGTTATGGTTTAATGGTTGCATGTTGTGGAATTTGTGTTTTTTCAGGCTTATACTGTGGAGCTGGAGTCGTTGGTGACGCAGTTGGAGGAGGAGAACTCGAGGCTTTTGAGAGAAGAGGTATTTTTTTTGGGCATAATTCAGTTTTATCTTTTTTGGGCCACACGGTACTGACGGTATTATGTTTTATTACTAAAAGGGGCCGATCGCTGCTCCATTAGCTCGAACCCACGACCTCACCGTTAGGACTCAAGTCCTAAGTCACATAATGTGCTTCCGTGTGCCCAAGCACGTGTGTGAAAGCGTCTTCTAATCCCATCTCAAACACCTAAAATCTGTAAGAGCGAGGATTGAGAGTGCGAGCACAGTGCAAGGATTGAGAGCGTAGGACATTTTGAAGGATTATGTGATTAAGCTCAAGTCACTCACTCAAACCCAAGGGGAAAAGACCACTGAGCCAAAGCCCAAGGTCAAACCCAAGGCCCAAGGGCATAATTCAGTTCAGAGTTACTTCATTTTTTTATAGTTGATTTCAATGTTCTAATTTTATGAAGAAGTTTTGTGAAAGGGGAAGTTCGGGTGAAATTTATGGTTGTTATGAAGATGTCTAACTTGACTATTATGTGCTGAATGCACAAAACTGACAAGGTTTCTGTCCATTTTTTTTTTTATTGAATATTGGAATCTGGGATGGCAATGCATTTTACTTTTTGGGTTTTATGGCTACACTTTTCCTCCATCGCTTAGATGGAAATTGTTCTAAGGAAGGGTGTATGAGTATTATGTATTTTGTTCTGGAGCTTGGAAGCTGAAATTTATTCGCTCTTCAACTGTTTAATTTATGATGTGAATCTTAATTTCCACATCTACTTCAAACTGTTGAATTTATGCAAGATGGCCGTGGTTATGAAATGTAGAAATCAAGTCTGTTAAAGAATTCCTGGATCTTGTTTGTCGTTAGTTTCCTTCTATTGTTTTCATTCTCTTCTGCTTAGCTCTTTGACAGGTTAATTTATGCTGCCACGGGGGGTGGTGGTTGGAATGTTATCTGCATAGAGATATAAACTATGAAATGTTCAAACCAGTTTTGTTTGAGTATTTTATTTGCAATGGAAATTGGAAGATGACATTGAGGCCAACATTTACACAGTTTCTTTCTTGCAAAAACTCCTATTTGTTTCTGCTTTTCAATAGTTTGTTAAGGTTCTCTAAAAAGGAGCTTTTATTTGCAGGCCCAGCAGTCAAAGGAGAGGTTTAAGCAGGTATGTTTTGACATCTCTCATAGTTCAACGAGCTATATTAATCACACGGTGAGATATTTCTTCATTGTTGATGAGTGGTGGAAACACTCTCCGATTTTCGTCTATAGGAAATATGTACAAGTTAGTGATCTTTATGAATACTACAAGATGGTGGATCAGTAAAGGAAATATCGTGCTTCTTTTATGTTCGGAAAATGGTTGGGGAAGGGTTTGGACTTCATCGGATTTTAGATGTCTTCGTCTGCTGTAATTTATGGGAATCCTGATGGTATTTCTCTGGAGTTGGTGTTCTTCTAGATGATTGCATGGAAGCAATGGTTTCACGCTTAAAAGGTTGTGTTTTGGTTTTTGATGGGATGAGTAGCCAAAGCTCTAGCGGCGTTGTTCATTTGAACGTTTGATATGTTCGACCAAGCTTTGATAGGTTTTCTTCTTCTTTTTTTTTTTTATGGAATTTTTTTTTAATGGAAAAATCCATGTGAAATGGAATTGTGCAGGCAAGGCTAAAGTTCTATTTAGTTCAGACGGGAATTGGGAGATTCTTGTATAGTTAATATTTTAGGTCAGAATATCATATCCGTATGAACTAGTTGGAAGGCATAAGAAAAGGATACGAGTGGATTCCCTAAGTACATTCATCAGATGGCATGAGATGGATATGGTGATCTTTTTGCACCATATTTGGGGCGGGATGTCCACTTTCAGGACTGCTTTCTCTTCTCCTTAGATAGATTAGCTCAATGGAAATATTTCCTCGTGAGGTTTTACTTTCATGTTCCTGATGATTGTTTCATCATATTAGTTGTGGCTGGGCTTGCGAACATGGAACTAGTTCATTGCTCTTGCCATTCCCTCTAGACTCCAGTCGAATACCAGACCATTGCCTCTCTGCCCTCTGGTTACAATTTCCAAGTACTTAAAAACTGTACTTTTAGTGGTTCCATTTTCTTCTTGTTACTTTGTGTGAGTGCTATTCAACGAAATCAATTGGTCTGTGCCCCACTACATTTTCAAATGACATTTCAAATGTCATTCGCTTAACATCAGATGCAGGTCTAACATCCTAATTTTTGTTTTATATTGCAGCTCATGGACAACCTGATTCCAGTAGTAGAGCAGAGAAGACCACCACGATCTCTCCGACGAGTAAACTCCATGTGCTGGTAGTAGGTGTTTCTACCTTATGGTTAACAACAATAAAAGCAGAAGAAACTTGTTTTCTCTTGCACATCCGTTAAGCTATGCCCTCACATGAAGCAAAAAGACTTGATACAGAAGAATAATGGAAGAAAGACAGGTTTGGGGTCGGATGTTCCTCTCACTTGCTCTGGTTGATGACTTTGGTTTGCGTCGGATGTTCCTCTCTCGCTTGCTCTGGTGGATTACTATATCTCGGTTTATCTAACTGTAGGTACCTGTTGAGGCATACCTACTTGTGTGCGTAATCTAAGAAGCCTTGGACTTCTAACAATCAAACATGTGAGAACATTAAATGGTGTTGTTTCATTTCCTCGTCTTGTGGAAGGTTTCCGCGATGGGGCTAGATAGGTGTTGTATAGAAACAAATTACTGTCTTACTTACCATTCAGTTTCCTCTCTTTGTGATGTTGAAAAGGGAGACTGATAAACCTAGACTAAAAGTATTTACTCAAAACATAGCAATAAAACTTAATTGAGAATAAAGTAATTAGGCCTATGAACTGCTGTTCTCCAGTTATAGATTCTGGTAAATATCCACATATTACTGGTTGTATGAATTGTGCTTGCGAAAATGCCGTACTTTTTTTTTATTAAAAAAATATCATGGCTCTGTTGAAAATACGACTTTAAAATATGTTGGGTGGCTTTTGATGCTTTTCTATGGTTGTGGAAACAAAGAAAATTCACCTGGGTTTTACTAATGTTTTAGCTTCATGATTGTCCACCCGTTCAATGCACTGGGGGCACGACTGAAGGCATGAAAGCACTTTGGATTGTTTGTCGTCAAACTTGTCGTCCCATTTTGCTGCAGGAAAGCACTTTGGATCGTTTGTCTTCAAACTTGTCGATCCATTTCGCTCCAGCATTGTCATAATCGACTCAAGACACTGGTGTTTGTTAATTCAAGTATGGGAAATTTTGGCCATGTCACGAACTTGAATCTTCTGTACTGAGTGTGTACCTCTGTTTTCGTGCAATCGATTGAAAATGCAAGGGAACAAATGGGCATGTCACAGCAGTAGAAAAATGGGATTTTGGTCGTAACGACTGGCTACTTGACCAAATAACTTCGACAGAGTGTGCTACCATGGCCCCAAAAGTTGAGTTCAAATTACCTGCAATAACTGACCCCCGTTCATTTACACCTCTATTATCTTTCTTAACAAATGACCCGACCTTAAGCAACATTTCTCTGGATATCAAAATTTTTGAGCCTCCGATGGCTGAGTTTGTGTATAGGTTTTTTCTTTTTTGATCTCAAGTTTGTACTGTATGGTTACTCTATAAATCTTTGCCTCGATGGAGAGCACGAGAACAAATCCCCCTCATCGCGGTTTGAGCAAGATAACAGATTCTTGATCATTGCACAGGAAAAGATAGTGAAGCAGAATTCCATGCATTCTCTACTTCCCTTTTATGTTTACAAAAATTTCCTCACACTTATGATTCGAAGTTTCAAACGCAATACAAATAATTGAAGTGGAAATCTTCTTGGGTTGGTGGACCTGTCCAACAGCTTCCGAAGCCCTGTTTTTTAGTTGGCAAATTCTCACCACCCAACTACCAACATCTGCGGGCTAACAATAACACCAAACCAAATTGGCACGGCACAAGACGGGCCCATGCCCAACAAATACTAAGGGGAAAATGACGGCCCAAGTGTTTTGATAATTAATACCCGTCAAGGACATACTGAGAACATTTGCTAATACTGAAAATGTACTTGGCGGGTATTAATTATCAAAATACGTCATTGGCTATTATTTTCCCAATACTAAGTTGTTAGTTGTTACACAAATTCTTTTTTTTTTCCCCCAAAGAAATGCAGTTGGAGATGAACCGACACCGCATGACACAGTTAAAAAACGGCATGACACAATGAGTAAACAGGTCGGCACGACACGATTACAAAAATGGCACAGCACAACACGAAGCACAGTTGGCATGGACCCAGCCCGTTTGACACCTCTCCATCGATCGGGATCGAGTAATAATAATACAATTGTCCAAAATCCAAGAGGGCATTCATGAACCACATATTAGGAACATCAATTACACTGCTCACAACTACAGTCAAAGTGCCAGCTCTGCACCAGTGAATTCCTCGCTGGAACTGATTAAAGCGCTTGGGAAAACCAATAATATGTGAAAGCAAAAGAGGAACAACCCTTTTCTGTCATCCCAACGAAATGAAATTCCAGCAAATAAAAAGGGCAAACAGTTTTTGAATAGATAGACAAGACACCCTGGCATTGCAAAACCATTTCGTATCCAATAACACACATTGAACTCATAGCCTTCACGATTTCCTTTAAGAGGTTCCTGATCCCACCTAAGATCAATGAGCCAACACAAGATCCTAATGAAAGTGGCAGATGCAGGAGGTTAACAAAGATGGGTCTAAATGCAAAATATTTCGAGTTTGGAATAATTGGTAGAAAATAAATAATATTTTGAGGGTACTGA
This sequence comes from Rhododendron kiyosumense, assembly GCA_019656275.1. Lineage (NCBI taxonomy): Eukaryota > Viridiplantae > Streptophyta > Magnoliopsida > Ericales > Ericaceae > Rhododendron > Rhododendron kiyosumense. The sequence continues at coordinate 84,582 of BPLS01000204.1, read as the reverse complement.
AGTATGATGATCAAGATTTTGAAAGGGCAGAAACACTGAGCTGTGCTGTAAATACCATAATGTACATTGACAACTTGAGATCACTCAAAAGTTTGGCCCGCCTGCAGCAGCTTCTGCCCGGCACAGATGATGAACAAGGAAGGAATGAAAAATATCCTGCCCTAACAAGGGAGCATAATCACCTGATTTACTCCCATTACACTGCCATGAAATGAGAATATGATTCCAATGGGATAAGCTAAAGAATGAAGACAACTTATGAAGTTTCATAATGGTTATTGCAAGGAAATCATCTCTAAGCGAATGGAGTAGCAAACCCAGAACTAGTGAAACATAGACTTGAATCTTGCACCCTAAACATTTCCCCCGTGTTTTTTCCTTCCCCAAGTTAACTACGGAAAGCCCGGCATATGACTATTCCGAAAATCCCTTCATCCATTTAGTCATTGTTAGCTAAGTAAGATCTACCTAAAGTTCATTGGCACATTCTTCAGCTGCAATGCAAGTTCAATCAGATCTCCAATGGGTGGAGGAAATCAATGGATTCAGCCAATGAAAGAATATATATGTGTGATTACAACACACAAGAATTGAGAAGGAAATATGTATGTGTGACCAGACAAGAAACGAATTTCAGGAATATAGCAAGAAAACAGAAAGAAAAAGGAAACTGTATACAACCCAAAGCAAGTCTGACAGCAGTTTCATAAAATAGGAAAATACAACAAACTTTTTATGTTCTCTAAATATGGTCTACCAACAAGATGTTTACCTGCCAAATCGTTTTATTCTTGCTAAACATCGGAGTCCTTCCATAGAATAAGCATGCGGAAAGCTGAAATAACACCACATCTGCGATTTCTTTACATTTGATCCTTCGCAGCTGTTTCCAGACATGAAATTTACCCAGAAGTGTTCCCCCTGCTCAATAACTCAAGCCCCTCAGTTCGGCAACTCATGATCTTCCGGAACACTTCCCTAACTTCCCGTTCCAACGGATTCAGTCCATTCTTACAAGCATCGAAAACCATCCCTAGTTCGTTCACACCCTTTTCAACTTCTTCCCTCTGTTCCTCAGTCAATGGAAATTGAATTGAATCCACCAAGTCTGTCATCTGACGAATGCATATCTCCATCTGATAAATCTCCTTCAACAACCCATTGGAATTCCGGCGCTCGCGCTTCTTAGATTCGTCCATAATCTGATTGTGAAGCAAAAGCAATGGACTCCCCCATGAATATTGCCGGGGGAATGTAAAGTGGATTTGGAGGCCGCGATCCTGACAAGGGATCGCTGCAACCAGAGTCCACAGCACAAACATCAGCAAATAGTTCATCGTAAAAGTGGGGACTGCAAGCCCACTGGTAGCTGCAATCTCATTCCCACGAGGAGGGACCAGATTGTTCGAAATAGACTGGAGCTGTTTGGCTGCGGACCAAGAACGCGATACACTCCAAGAGAGTGAACGTGAATGCCCCGGTTGGCGATGGTGGTGATCCTTGCTTGTGTTGTGACGTCCAAATGACCGGTTTCTTTGGGAAAAGACAGATCCGGTTTCCTTCTCATCTAACATCACAAGTGCCAAATCCATTAAAGCTTTTCTTGCTCGACGGAACTGACCTTCGCCAATCGTCCTCTGACGAGAATTCAAGGCAGAAAGAACAATTTCCAAGTGCTTCTGCCATAGTCGTATTTTCTCAATCCCATCACGAATTGCGTTACATATATCAAGGGCCTTAATGCTCTTCTCAAAGAATTCAGCAATGAGCTTATCTAGAGGGGGTTTTGAGAGATGTGCTCTATTGTTGCACAAAATAACCCTAAACTCTTCTTGACAACTAAGGAAAGCGTTCAATACCTTTTGTATCCATGCAGCGGAAAGAAATTCATCAGCAGTTACGGCTGAAAGATCGTGAAATCGACTGCAGACCTGTTTTTGGAAAGACTCAAGCTCTGAGTCACGGGCATCAGAATCGTGGTTTGGTTCCATTGAATGCACCTGATCACTCCTAAGACTTAAAATTGGGCGACGAAACGAGGCAAAAGGCACAGAAGAGCCCTGATGATCCGTAGAAGGCATTGTGATGTGACAAAACCTCCTCAGAATCACCAAGACAATACAACTCACGCAGTTGCCATGAACCTACCAATGATCCAAAAGAACTCAGAAAATACAGAAAAGTCAAATAATGAAACCCCCTAGAACCTTCAATACCAAACAACTTATTAGATGAACACCAAACCAGAAACTAATCTTCAAATCCACCTACGCCGCTACAATGAATCGATACGTGCCACTGGCATATGAACTTTTACAACCCCAAATCAACAATTCAACCAAATTCATTAGCAACAAGACCCAAAGCCATGAACTTTTACAACCCCCGACACAAACCCACCATTAGTCAAGCAACTCCACCCAATAATAAACCAAAATCAGACTTTTTTAAGAAAACCCAGATCAATGAATCTTCATACGTGAATCATAACTGGAGAGATTAAAGCCCAACAAAGCCTAGGAATTTTCCCAACCTAAACATAAGAACACACAAAACCCAGATCAGCAATTGCTTAGAATCGATTGTTTTGCGTTAGGACAATCAAAACACAGGGAGATCTGCAAATGACAAAACTTTCCAAATTCCAACACATTAAGGAAGAGTATTAAGGAATGAAACAAATGGCAATTAAATGTCGAGAAAATCCATTCAGCTGTTAAAAAAAAAAACCCCGATGAATACGAAGAATCAAAGGGGAGTGAAAGATGAAACGATTACATACGCACGTAATATATGGACGAGAAAGCGGAACCCTCGCGAAGGACCCGCCTTTGGTCTGAAATATTCAAGACGAGAGAGAGAGAGAGACATGTACCACATACTAAAAGCGGAATATATATGCAGAATTAGAAAACATACATGGAAAATTATTGTAATTAAAAAATTCCCACTGTCGGTACCATACTTTTGTCTATTTATGTTTCCGCCCCTTCTTTGTCTCGATCTTAGTCACACGATCCATCAAAATGCCCCACGCTCCCAATTTCAATTTTGCACTGTGCTCGTGCTCTTGCGAATTTTAGTAGGTTGAGATGTGTTTCAAAGACACCTTCACACTCCCGCTCTCGTAAACAACGCGAACACAAATTATGTGACTTAGGTCTTGACCTTTATTCCCACCATGAATTCCAATTTCCATTATGTTAATTTTGTTTGTTTACTTGAAAAAAAAAATACGGTAGGTATACTTTCTTAAGCAAACGAGACAAATCAAAATTTTAAAATGTAATGAGTTAAACAATGCATCTCAATTTTATTTCATTTATATATTAAAGAAGAACTTGAACAAATTTATAGTCGAGTTGATCCCAAGTTGAGTGTGAATAAATTGGTTTTTATATAGTTCTTACCGTTCACATAAAATAAAACTTATCAAACCAAGCTGTCGAAGAAACTTATCAAGTTTTACATGCATTATATTATTTAATTGTTTACATAATACTAGTTGATTTTAAGTTATCGAGCTTTTGACAAGTTTAATGTGCATCAAACTCAACAAAAATTGATTTATTTTATTGATTTTAATATCATCCTTAGTACCCTTTGACCTTACCATTAGATCAACAAGTTCAAGAAATTAGGTCTTTAATGCAATTTGTTAGACTATAGCCTCAACAGAATTCAAGAACATTTTTTTTTTCTCTTTCTAAGTTTTTGTGCCTTTCGATTTTCCTCTCTAAGTTTATATTTTGTTTGGTTTGTGATTTGAGTAGTATTTTTGGATAATGAGTTGAGAGAGAATTGAGAGTAATAATTAGAGAGAAAGGTAAAAAGTGGAGAGAGATATAGTAAGAAATGAAAGTAATGATTGAAAAATTAGAGAAAAAAATGAGAATAATGATTGAGTTGAAAAATATTTTTTGAATAAAGTAGAGAAGTGAACAAAGCATTAACCATTTAAGCAATCTTGATTCTATATGCGCAATGCTAGATTTCACTTCATGCATGAGAGGAGAGATCTAAGCCTCACCTTGCTTTTTTCCAAAGTTAAAGAGAACAAAAGGGCACAAAAGCAAATATTTAAAGTGAACTGAATGAGCATTTACATGATGATGAAAAAGAAGAAATCTTGGCACAAATTTTATTAAATTCTAACAACTTCCTTGAAAATTGCTACTTATTTTTTTTCCCGGCATCCTTGCAAAACGGTGCAGAGTGGTTGATTTGGCCATTCATCTCGGCATGGACGGTTCGGATTGAATCTGAGCGCATATTAATTTGCACCATCCATTGTTCGATTAAGATCCGAAACATCAATTACAGAGATGAGCGACCGAATCTTTTGCTTTGCGGGGTGCATGCTTGATTCTAACCTCTCCCTATCAAATACACAAAGATGATTGGATGGACTTTGCATGTGTATTCAGTATCACTGTCTCAATTTTAATATTGACAACTTAGTGATTAAAGTAGTATTTATTTTTGTTATTATGGTGTCAGCATCCATTGGTTATTTAGAAAGGGAATGTCATTTGGCAGATTTTGTTGGTTTCACACACAAGTTTCTAATATTTTATCATTTCATTGTGTCGTTAAATTCGCTTATCTCTTAATTACCAACTATACGAAATTATTGTTCTTAATAACAACCAACAACTATTTCTATAATTATCCTATTATTTTGCCAAGACAAACTCTTCTAGACCAGCCCTGAAAAAAGAAGAAAGAATTCACTTTAATCATAGTAATTTCAAAGTTGACCCCTACTTCATAGGAGTAAATTGGGTTGTCTCCTCCTCTAGGTATAAACAAGAGAGAGAGAGAGAGAGAGAGAGAGAGAGAGAGAGAGAGAGAGAGAGAGAGAGAGAGAGAGAGAGAGAGAGAGAGAGAATCTTGAAAATAATGCCTATGGTTCCTTGCGCATGCTTTCAGTAGCTTTCGGATCGATTTTAAAATCTACTAGTATTTCTTTTTTTTTGGTACGTCAAAAATCCATATTTTAAAATCTATTGTGTCGGAAGTTGTGTTAGTGTTTGCTAAACTCATGCTTCCGCTTTTGTTTTTGGGGCAAAAAACAAATTCTAAATCCGATTTTTTGCTGGTTTGACAAACACTCCCCAGTTTTTTAAGTTTCCACTGTTTGCTCCCTCCCTATCCAATCGTCGAAAAATTCCATGGCTCTACGAATCTCCATGCACTACCGAAATTGCGAGACCAAATCATACACAATAAGTGGTTTATGCTTCGCTACATCCATAATCTCGAGACGAATTCAAAGACTACTACTTTTCTATTTTCTTTTCCTCCACAAATTCAAGATTCAAACAGAAACAAAGATATCGAATCCAATTGTGACATCTGTGATGTAAACCCTCCACCTAATTTGACTCCTTTCTACCATGTATATGGGCTGGCTATGTTCAAGCATCCTCCCATTTTGCCTTATCCTTATGGTAGCCCTCTTGAGTCTTGACAGTGGGCCTACCTTGTTCTATCCATGGCCAGCCCAGCCATTAGGTTACCAAACCTAATTGATTGTGAGCATTGAACTTCCCTCACCTCACCAGAAAACCCAGCTCAAAAACATGCAATATGGGTCAGGTCATAAACTCATAATGCATGCATTGCTGTAGAAAGCAAACAGTAATCCTATATAGACCTAGAAAATTCTAAAAAATGTGCCAAGTTCACAATAGGAGCTGATAAATGCAGAATGTTGTGGTCTGGACAGTGCCTGGAACCGCCAACTCCAGGCCTCCTACGCGAGTTGGTTTGTCGAAGGAACAGGTCAGACTTCCCCTAGTCTCCATGAGACACCACATCAAGGACCCACGACCCGATTCATTATGGAAGACCTAGTCTTCCCCAGGTCTCCACGACCCAGTCTTCTCCATGAGCCACCACTTCACGGACCCATGACCCGATTCACTATGGAAGACCCAGTCATAACTCAGACAAGGAAAAATAAAATGCGTACACCGCATCACCAAAGAATCGTCTTGCGAATTTCTGTGCGAAAGGAGACGCGTCAAGAGGGGACCACAGGAAGAATCGTCTTGCGAATTTCTGTGAGAGGAGACGCGTCAAGAGGGGACCGCAGGACAATGATGCCGGCTCCCAAACTCGCACATTCAAAAGACTTAGAAATGTCCCCTTTGCAAGGGTACCTACTAAAAGACATGTCAATATTCATCCAATGCAAGAGAACCCATAATTTGCTCTGGATTTTTTGGATCTCACTCCAATTCAGATTATAATACAGAGGAAAGGCACATATTGGAAAGATTGAGAATGAGAGAGAAAAGGAACTACGATCGAGTTTTACAATGATATGAGCCAAATTATCCCAATATCACAATGATATGAGCCAAGGTATTGTGAGCTTCACAGCATCACAATGACATTGACACCAATCTCCTAATCCTAAATGCCATGAAAAGGAGAAGAAAATTAACATTAAGGCACAACTTCCAATGCTCTTTTTGTGCCATTTTCTGACCACTCTATTGGTTAATTTTCATATGTTCACTTCTATTCACAAGCCAGCTTTGTGTCAAAGCTGCTCAAGCAAATCGCAAAAGCCTGAAATGCAGATAGGGGATATCGATAATCCATCGTAAACATGTCCTTTCCAACCTTACCAAACTGCAGAATAATCTTGTCATGCTCTGATTGGGTCGGTGGCTGAGAACCCGTGGGTGCACCACTGGCAGAAGGAGGCGGCGGCGGTGGCGGTTGTGTGGCAGCAATCAACTGAAAGTTCTTCACAGAGGCAACCGTCACCCGCCCACGAAAATTCAAGCACCAACACTGCAACTGTTCGTGCCACCGTGGGGCCTTGTTTTTTAGAATCAAAGGTTTCGCCTTACCATCTTCTTCCTCATTAATCGTACTGCCAGCAACTATCTCGGAGAATCGGGAGCTGCTGAATTCGGTGGAAAAGGAAATGCTCCGGAATGAGTCCTCGAGGGAGCGGGGAAGGAGTTCTGGTTGCCCAGGAACCGTGCCCCCAGCCTCTAACGAGGCGGCGGGGATTGAGTGCATGATGCAGTGCATCCTTCGTGGGCCCCGTGTCCCTAGCACATTCAGCTCGTAGGTGATCTGGGCTATGTTGTAGCTGCCTGTTGCGGGGACTTTAGGGGATACTTTTTTGGAGAATCTGCGGCTGGTTCGTCCAGGTGGGGGAATGTGGGCCCCTGTATGTGGGGGCTGAGTGTCGTACATGATGAATTTAGTGCCAAGAAAATTTGACCTGAAACAAGTGAATATAGTTCAATCAATACTAAAAGCATCAACGATTAAAAAAAGTAGCCATTTTGAAAACAAAAGGCGATTTGCACCTAAATAATTGGTAGAGAAGCAGTTGGACAACATAATCTGAAGTGAGCATAAGTAGTTTGACAGCAGATAAAATAACAAACACCCAAAGAAATTTTGTAAGTTACGTATTGTAACGAATATGCATCATTTAGAGGGATGAACACAAGTAGCCTGTTAGATCATTCTTAAAAATTTAACATTTTTTGGGTCATTAAAATAGACAATCTGGAAGTGATGCTTCAAATTGCTCTTCATAAAAAAAGAAAAGAAAAGAGAAGAAAAGAGATACTTCAAATTGACTAACACACCAACTTCCATTTTGCGTTTCTCCTTCCATAAACATGCCTTCCCAAGGCAAACAGATCACTTCTTCCTTAAAACAGAGTTCCTCTAAAAGGAATAGGAACATTTATTTTATCTAGCCGCACCATGCCATCCAAATTTTCTGTTTAACTAAATGAATACTGCTATGGTTGCATGTTAGAAAGCATGAAACCAAAGAAGTACAAAACAAAAGAATCCCTTATTATTACCTCAGCTTTCCAATGTACGTGCTGCTAGATCTTGAAATATTATCAGCATCCATTGAAATAACATACTCAGTGCATGTAGTTCGTCGAGTTCTCTTCGCAGAAAGAAGGAATTTCCCATTTTCAACAAGCAAAGCTGCAAAGATTGGAAACACAATACACATAAAAATCTCAAGGCTCTCAATTTACAAATCCCCCCAATAGATTTGACAGAAATGAAAAAGAAAGATTAGTAGCATTAGAGGTGGAAAATCTCCAGTAAACAGAAACATACTCGTGTTTATACTGATTTTCAACCACCCCTAAAGGATGTCTATTTGCTTCTTTAGAATAACATGTACATACAAACCAATAAATCCTACTTGCAAATATTTGGTTACGTCTTCTCTCCAGTCAGCATAGTCACATTTGATTAAGGTGTAGTTACATTTAAGGTATGACTTGTAAACTTACATTAATCTAGTGAAATCAAAATCAATCAACTATTGAACTCAATATGCAAAAAGTAACGATCATTTACAAAAAACAGAAGAAAACCAGGACAAGCACTTGAGATAAGAATGTCGGAAACTTTGATTAATTAAACCATGTATAAATGCAGCTTACTTGTCAAACTATTTCCACACAAACTAGTATAAGTTGTATAACAAATACGTAATAGCCACTCAATTTCAGTAAAACTGAGCCCTAACAAAGAGTCCAAACAGAATGCTTACCAGGGCTAAGACATAGGAAAAGGTGGTATGTTAAGTTAGATTTATCCCTTTTGATGAAGCACTGAATAGTTCCATCACGAGATCCCGGCTGGAGATGGAAACAAGGATAAGAAATTTGGATCTATTAATCACCAACATTGTATAACATCTCATTTCACCACTTTGGTTGAAACACAACCTCAATGCACACTCGCAGGACAAACATACAACTTCAAGGTTAGCTAAATGAAAAAACCAAAAAAAACTAGCTACCTGCTTCAGGGAAACAGGAAAAGTGAGCTTCCCACAAAGCTCTGGAGTTCTAACAATTTCTTTGCACATACTCCTCCATGACCTACAAACGGCAGCACATGCAACAACGTGCTTTCTAGCAGGCCATGTACTCTCGCTCTCCTCCAATCGTTTAATTACATCACAAAGTAGCTCCGGAGGAAGGTTGGCCCACCGACTGCTTTGAACTACCAATGGCTGGTCATGCAAGTCATGAAACGAACCGTGGGATTTCCCCCTGTGGTGACCCGGAAGCCTGACATCAAAACTCCTCCTAGATAAGCTCCCAAATCCATCTCTTACATCACGAACTATGCTACGGAACGACATTTGACCCTTTAATTGATATGTAGCAATGCAGACACCGGTATAAATTTATCTCTTAGTCCAATATCTCCTGATGAATTAGATTCCTCTTATCATGTAGATATGGCTGAAAAAGAACAAAAGGCAAATCAGCTTCTAACACGAAGAAAACTAGCCAGGGATAAAAGAAAAGGAAGAAAAGAGAAAAGGCAACCAAAGTAAATAAAAGGTAAAGAAAAGGAAAGTAGAAAAAGACAGCTTCACATGGACCTTAAAGTGGCCTATATTACCAACTTTTGTTAAGTTCAACTTTGTTAGGTTTCTAATATCTGACTCTCAACCATGTCAAATTTAGCTCCAACAATCACGTTCACAGTTGAAAATATTCACAAAGCATATAGCAAAAATTAAGTCTATTTGGGAGAAGAATCCTAAGGAAAAGCCAAGAGGGATAATGAAGAATCCTCAAAGCTACACGAAATCCACACTAAATTTTAATATCTGAGAATGGAGAATAAAGCGAAACGATTCTTTCATTATGTAGCTCTCAATTGGAATAAGGGTTATCCATGCTTCAGAAACCTTTTGACTTTACACTAGTGCCTCACCCAAAGCAACAAAAAAGATCACCCTCAGCACAATCCTATAAAGGCCTATAATTATCAAGGCCTAATTTCAAAGCATGCCCACATCTAGAATTCTTATAAACATGCATACTAAAAACCGACAACAATCCCAAAAAAACAAAAAAACAAAAAAAAAAGACCTAAGGTATCTACTCCTTGCCAGAAAGAGGCTTACAAAGGATTCGGCCATTGGAACTTCAATTGCGGGTGTGATCCTTGTAATTAGAATTTAGTTTAGTCCAATTTCTTCCCTCATCAATTTCATTTTCTTCTGTATTTTTTGTTAATCTTGTTAATCTATATATTGTGAAAGTCTGAAGACTGAATTGGTGTGTTATCATACAATATGTATGGAACAAAGGCATAAGTGTGCAAGCTGATCAAAGCTAACCTATGCCCAGAAAATAAGAGCAATGAATGAGGTCTACAAGCTGATCAAAGTTCCATAGCTTCCTCAAAGACCTGCAACAACACCAACAAATGAATTCTTCTAAAGATCTGTTTTTTTCTACAAAATCAGAGGCTTACAAATCAGAAAGGTAACAAATAGGGAAAAAATTACACAAATTTCTCCGCAAAACCCAGAAAAAGAAAAATCAGGAAAAACAAAACCCAAGTGGATAAAGAGAGGTATTCTCAAAATTACCATATGTAAACAAATCTACTTGTGAAAGCAAGAAATGGAACAGTTCTAGCTTGATCCTATACATGAGATAAACAAAGGAACATATTTACCCATATATACCCCAAGATTTGGAGGATTAGAGAGTGAGATCCAAGATCTATACCTCAGGCTACAGAATCTGCAAATCCAGGCCACTGATTGTATCTATCTGTGTACTGTATACGGGTAAGTGTATATTCAGAGAGATCTTTCAACTTTCACAGCAAAAAGTGGATAAACAGATCAGAAAAGGATGGGTCAGAAACAACATAAATCACCGTCTTCTTTCTTCTCTCTCTCTCTCTCTCTCTCTATATCTTTTCTAGCACTTTCTCTCTCATCCGGACTCCAACCGAACCTTTAAATCTAGTTCAACGAACCAGGGAGGAAGAAGAAGGGAAGGGGTGCCTGTATTAAATTATTATTTCTCCTATAGGATAAAGGGTAGAGTAGAATTTAGTCATTGGTGTATTTTAATGCAGCATTTACATGATCAAGCCATGGGGGTAAATATAAAATACGGAGTAGTAGAAAGCAAAAGCAGACATGAGAGAGACAACCCACAACAACCAAAGATGGCTCCGTTTGACTTTTCCGTCCTGGGTTTTCGCCTCTCTCCGTCTGACTAAAATAACGGAAACGGAAATTGCAGGAGAGAGAGAGAGAGAGAGAGACTCTCAGTTCCATGCACTACAGTGATCAGTTACAGTTATAAAGGCAAATAAAAATGGTGATTATGTTTTTTATTTTCATTTCCATGGCCATATATGTTTGATTTTGTATATTAGCTTTATTTTGGGTGATAGTGGAAAAAATAAATTATCTTTGTCTTACCGAAAAAGATCTAAGGGGCCAAGGGGGTGTATTTGGCCTAATTTTATTATGTTGTCTTATTTCTATTTTGTACAGTTTTATTATTTTCTATTAAAATTTTTGAATTAAGCATTCATCTTGGATATTGAAGAGGGAAATTTTTAAAAATTCTAAATTTGTGATTAAATTTAAAAAAAGTTTATTGTAGCAAAATAATTCAGAATAGGCACATTTTATCATTTTTAGTTGTTTTATCTGAATTTTCAAGTTTTGTTTATATTTTTACTTTTTTTATTTCTTGTTAAGAGGAATTGATCGATTAAATATTTTAACAAATGACTAAAAAAACCACCAACAACAAAAGTAAGTCACTACTTTAAAAAATACGCTAAGTTATTCCAAACTCTGTTAATTGATATTATTCATCCTCCATTTAGTTTGTTACCCAAAAAATTATAGTACTCGTATGTTACAATTATTTTGTATAATTAAGACCTTGCGAAAATGATGTGATGTACTAAAGATATAACATTCTCAATCAATTTTTTGTGACATTTAATTCACTTATAAATGAATGGACAACAAAGGGCGTCACATCAGTCGCAATTTTGCTATGTAGTGTATGATTGCGTTCATATTTTGGTTAATAAAGTAATACACCAATTTGGAAAATAAACTACTAGAAAGCATATTTAGAGCATATTAATTCATCATCTTCTATTCCGGTTCATTCCAAGTTCTACGATCGCAAAAACGGTCATAAAATATAAACATTTTCTTTCACATCGATTTTTTTGACAAATTGAATTTTAAAAACTCAAATATATGTATAATTGGGAGGTTATGGAGGTCAATTAATTTTTTAATTTAACATTTTAGGTTCCATGTATTTTTTGCACCAAAAATACACTTGTAGGGGAGTGGCATTAACAAAAAAGGAAGTGGCAAAATCAACTATAAATTTTGTGGGCAGGGGATGCTGCCGAGCAACCCCTGCAAAGTGGGTGCCGAGCGGCCGATTCGGTCGTTCATTTTGGCACGGATGACTCGGTTTGAATCGGAGCACATACAAATATGAACTATTCATTACTTAATTAAGATCCGAACCGTCGATTATCGAGATAAATAATCGAATCTGTTGCTTTGCACCCACTTTGCAGGGGTGCTTGACAGCATCCCTATTCAAATGAGAGGGTAAAACGCTACAACAGTAACAACATGATAGATGAGTCAACATTCTCCTGTCGTGAACCACCTTCCAGGATGATCAGCCAAACAGGGAATTCAATTTCGCTGCAAATTCCCCGTTTTTCAGGTGTAAAAAAGCGAACAACTGGTCTAACTTTGACCCCTCTCCCATCGGGAAAGTCTTGGTACAACGCGGTTTCCTAACATCATTTTTTATGACACATTTTTGCGGGTTACTGAGTTTTGTACAGTACTCCAAGATTACGCAATAATTTTTCCTTTTAATAGGCCACAAAAATAAAATTTCGAAATAATACGAAGCCTTTGGATACATGAACGTGGTCATGTAAAGCATTTGGTTACGCGCAATCGATGAGATTGAGAATTGAAAGTCTACAATCATACAGAATTTGGGTAAATATTTACATATTTTATGAGATCCCCAAACACTCGAATCAAAACTTGATTTAGAAATGGCTCAAGTCCTCAGGCTTTTCCGATGATTAATTAAGGAGCCTTCGTTTGAGCAGACAAAAGTATCAAAGTAGATTATATATTCCTTCCACGAGTTAGGCTTCTAAAGCCTAGTTCCACTAAAATTCTTATTTTTACGTACTTATTTTTGGTTTACAAGACAGATAATTCTTTCATGATATGTCATTTTTAATTTAAAAAATAAATATTTATTTGAAATTTCCTTTAGCGGAACGAGGCCTAATTGAGTATTTTATTTTGGATTCGATTTTCATCGGAAATATAATCTCGTGTGGAATATCGATATTGTGAGAGCATATGCCTAATTTCATCAATAATATTTTTAATTTAATAAGATTGCAATAGCTTATGAAACTATCTTTTCGTGCTCCAGGAAAGATGGGTCCTTAATTATATTTGGATCCAATGTTTACGTTTGGTAGATCACAGAGTCGTGACTACTAGTACTGGTTTCTCATTTTTCCAGAATACAAACTTCAAAGAGAGGTGGGTGGGGGAGTCGGTGGGTAGGCGTGGCGTGTTTGCAGGTGAGTAGAATTATGGCCCATTGCATGCTTTGCTTTATAGTAATGGACTTGCTTTGCTTTGTAATCATGAAAAAGGCTTGATCCCTTTTTGGTTTTTCACAATTCAGGTGTTCGGTCCAACATACGCGAATTTCGACGAGTAATGGGGTTCAATTCTACCGTCCGCTCGCAATAAGCCTTGTTAAAGTCGGAGCAAATTTCCGTATGAACTAGGCTTAAAAGAATTGTTAACACCTGTGAAATTTCAAACTTAAAATCCTAGAAATGAACAAAACACTTTAGTCTCAGACCTTAAGCATCAAGCCAACCATAGGGTTTAAAATGCAAAATTCAAGAGGCTTGACCCCTTTTTGTGAAACCTCAAATGACAATACTGCCCTTTTTTACACTACGTGTGACCATGGTTTAAGATGGTGTTCGTTAAAATTTTATATTTTCCAAAATTTTGAAGTTAAATTCAAAAGTGGAGTATTAAAATTGATGTTTCTCAGAATTAATATTTGAGCTTCAAAAATTGTATTTATTTAGTTCAAAATAAAGGAGCAAAAGTTATAGCAATACAATATAAAAAATTACATCTACGGAAGCATTACTGCAGGAAGATATAAAAAATCAGCTTTGAAGGCATCAAAAGCTTAAAATCACCCCAAATCCAGCTTCAGCGGGATGAAGAACGAAGGGTTCATCCCGTCGAAGGGGATGAGTTCATCTTGGAAAAGAATTGGCAGACAAACGAAGCCAAAGCTGTCACCTCAACCACTCATCTGCCCACGCCAGCTATTATCCCCTCCTTATATAGCATCCAATCGGGCCGTAAAGAACTATAAAAAACACTCCAATAAGGCCGGGACATACTTTGTAGTTTGTACATCACCATCACCATTCCATTCCAAGTTTGACAAGGCTACAAAGAACATTTTACCAAAAAGTTTGACATGGTATTGAGATTGAGTTAAGACTTTACGTTAGAAGTTAGTAGTAGTATAATTTTTAAATTTTTTTAATATTATCGGTGAAGTTATAAGTTGTAGCAATAACAATTATTCGGGATAGCATTTGATTTGAGCAGTATATCATATTATCAAAAGATTAATGGAATAAATTCTCTTTTTTTTCTCTCTCCATAATCTTATAAGAGTAAGATCCTTGTCCATTGAGTTGAACCATGAGAAATTCTTGCTCATAATCTCAATTTATTGAAAGAATATTCTAACAATACCAACTTTAGCTGATAAAAAAATGATTGTTAACTTGACCAACATTTGAACTAGTCATGGCGGATTGATATTGGGCCCATTAACACATTCCAATTACCAACAAAAGGTTAGACCATGAGGAAAATACCGAATCTAGGAGTGAAATTAAAACCGGTAACAGAGAACCAACTAAAAGAACCGTTAAAAAAAAAAAAATTTAAATTACAAGATTTTGTTAGATTTAATCTTGGCACAATTAGAACCGGTAAAACCAAAAACCGAACCGATTTTAGATCAAATGCCTATGTTTTAAGTTTAAACCCAAACCGTCTACGTGTCCACCGACCCTAACCCTAACCCACCCGTCGTCCGTCCCACTTCTCAATTTTCACTCACAGCTCTCTATTCTCCCTCTACTCCATGCGATACGAGCGAAAGAACTACTTCTATATCAAATTCAAAAACAAATTGGTAATTTGGTAGTCTATTTTGAACCCATATATATCATTCCTTCAATTATTATAAACTTTAACATCCAATAATCAAAACAACATTCAAAGTCTAGAGGGTCACAGTAGGGTTTTCCCCCTTCGTTATTCTGCATTGACCACATCACATGCTTGCCTCAAAAGTCTCTCCCTTCTTCACCTTAGATGTGCTTCAACTTCAAGGCCTGTGCAAGTAAACAGAAATCACCAAAAAAACATAGAAGTGGAATAAAACCATCGAAGTATCCATTATAACCCACATCCACTTGTTATCTAACCGGAAATCCTTACTTGTATTTTTTTTTTTTTCTGTTGGGTTCCACAATCAGAAATGTCTTGAGGGTTAGATATCGATATCGATCAAAGGCGGTCGATTGATGAAATCCCTATTTTTTGAATCTCACTATTTCGTTCTATGGAGTAGTGGATCACAAATATTCTTGGAAAAAGCGGTCAGTGTAATTTGAGAAGAACACAAAGTAGTAGTTTTAGGGCTTGTTTGGTTCACCAACGTACCTACTTACTGTTTCACTCATTTCTTGAACTTAAATAATAAGCAAGTAAAACACAGAATAAGCAAACTTCTGTTTGGTTCCTCCATGAACTTCTGTTTTTATCAGAGTTGGTAGTTATGCAGAAGGAATTAATTTCGGCACTCTAATTTTTACCATCCGTATCCTTTTCTATTCCTATTTTTACGTGAATTTACAACGTGTCAGTCTTTCCTAGATAAAATTAAGTGAAGATCTCTACTCAAATTAAGTTACCAATAGCCCAATTAACCAAGGTATGCTATTTGCTTATTCCTTCAAAATGAGAAAATAATTAAGCTGGTGAACCAAACTATTAGTCCTAAAGAGATGAATTTGGGAATGACCTGGAGCGCATTTTATTTGGCACTTGCGGTCACATCGCTGATAAAGCCTCGCTGAAAAAAAATGACAAATGAAAAGAACGTAAGAACTTGATACCAATTTAAGTACGTACAACAATAACATTACCCTATTAATCCTCAATGGATGAGAAAACGTAATTAACGTATATGGGTATCAAACCTACCGTCCGGTTGTTAGACTGAACATGAGTATTAGATTAAGGCTCCGTTTGTGTGGACGTAAAATGTTTTCTAGTAAAATGTTTTACATATGTTCCGGTGTTTGATTGTGTAAAGAATGAGAAAAACATTTTACATGTAAAATATTTTCTATCAATTGAATGAAAATAACTTACCTTTAAATCTTCCGTAAGTTATTTTCCGAAATGAACCCGCTGCCTTTTACTGCAATTCTCATTGCTTAGTTTCCTCGATTGTCAGTCATGACCAGAGTTCAATTCTAATAATCTCATATTTTTCCACCGTTTAAGCTTCCCATCTCTCTTTGTACACTATTTTGTCGATTTCTGAAAATATTTTCAAGTGTCTACCAAACACCGGAAAATAAAAGTTTGAAATTTGTTTTCTGAAAAAACATTTTACATTGAAAATATTTTACATTGTAAAACATTTTACGTCGAAACAAACGGAGCCTAAATTAGATTTTCATAAGAGAATGAATCAGAATCATCAGAAGAGTCATCTGATTCTGAGGAAGAGTCGTCAAAGGTGAATGCAAGGACTGCTTTATCTGTTGCTTCATCAATTATATCGTAAACAAACATTCGCCCTTTCCTTGAAATGTTTATGGCTCTAATGGACATTTTGCGGATATAATTCCAACCAAAGTGTGAGATATAAAATATCACGAGGCGTCTGTGGAATTATATATGTATTCAGTAAAATATATTCATCCACTATTTGTCTCGTCAAAACAACCAACCGAACTTTAGTACTAAGACTCCGAAAGACAGATACTCCGTAGTACACAGGACCAGACCAAGAGTTTTTAGTGCTCAAGGTTTAATAAAAAAAGTGTGCACTTAAATAGTTAATACTTAACAATTTTTACAACAACAATCACAATACGAGAAAGTTAAACCAATATAAAGTTCTACTAATCATTAGATACGAATACAAAATACAATGTCTCCAAATAACATAATATCTCAAGAACGCATGAGTATCATTTGAATTTACTCGTGTTGCATTTCTAGAAGTAAAAGTATTAATTAAATTGGGTATTTGAGCTTATGGGATAGAGAATAAGGCACTTGAGTTTATGGGAGGGTAGATTGGACTAACTCATTACCTCCAATTAAGCATTTTTTCATTTTATTGGACTCAAAAAGAGTCCTACTCAAACCCAAGTAGTAAAAATATTGGAGTGGCCCTAAAATTTGAGATTTGAGATGTTCGAGGCTCAGGTCTCTTCGGCCTAAGGGTTGGGCCGGCAATGATAGTACATGAAGTTGTGCTTCCATAGAAATAAAAACCAGATCAAAGTACGGCCAACGGGAATAACAACCGACCAGTGATCCAAAATCCCCCAATCAAAAACAGTGGGTGGTCACACAAATCCAAAGCTGAAACAAGTGTACCCTTTGAACAAGAGAGTTGAAGAACAGAAAAATCACAAATTAACATAGTGGGTCACTGTAACTAAATACGAGTATTGAGGACGACACTTTAAGATGACTCGGACACTTGAATTATACAAATTAAATGATATTGAGGAGAGTATATACTTACTACTTAATCCGACACAACCAGTGTTGCAAGCATCGTAACAGTCGACCCCCTGCGACTCGACCCCTTCCATATGCGACAACGAGATTATAAACAACAGAACCAAAGATAAAACCATGATCTTCTTCTTCATCATCACCATCTTCCTTTCCCCTGTATTTGCCTCTTTGTACTACTAGCGTTTCGATTGTTTCTCCTCTGCATTTATTTGGTGGTTTATATATGTGGAGTTTTTTGGATGGGGGGATGCGGCTTTGTTTTGGACATTTCTGCGAACAGGCCACGTGCGTATGGGCCAACACTTATCCAATCGCTCACCAAGTTTGATATTTTGGGTATTGGGTGGGGACTTCGGGTTGGGGAGGTGCACAGCACCACGTTACTCACCTTTAAATCGTCTGATTATGCATCTGATGGCTTGAATCTCTATTGAGAATTAATAATTGAGAGTCGTTCATTACCTAGATAAGATCCGAGCTGTCAAATGCACAATCCAACGGTTCGAAGGTGCGCAACACTGTGTTGCACACACCACCTTCCCCGATTCATTGGGTGGGATGGGATAGATGGTCTGTCCATGTTTGACCCATAAAGTCACTTTATGACTTATGAGACGCTGTGAACTGCACACCTGCCATATCATAAAAGAAAAAATCTTCCACCGACGGACCGTGAATAGTTATTTATAGAACCAATTGTAATTGTTTAAAAGTGTAATGAAATTTTTTCGAAAAAAAGTTTATTTCGGGGGAAGAGTGAACCGGGAAAAAGTTTCATTAAATGTCAGACCGTCCAGAACACTTTTGGATGATCTTAATTGATTGTTGTTGTAAAAAACTTGTTCACAATTGAATTTTGAATAAGTTTCTTTCATCATAAAAATCGTATTTGAAACACATAAAAAATACTTAATGAATAATGAGCAAGGGTGACAACATCATGAATACCAGTTATGTGACTATTAAGGTCATGAATACCTATGACAGTTCGCGAGCAAAAGCGAAAATTGATAGCGCGAGGACAGTACATTTGAAATGATTAATACACATTTGTACAATTTGATTAGAGGATTGAAAAACTTTATAGATAATGTGCTTCTCTCGTTTCGAAAGATTATCCATTTTCACTATTAATTTAGACATTTAAAAAATGCTAGTATCTATATTCCGTAGGTTATAGTATCTTCTATGATTCTACAAATTTTGTTTAGTAAAAGAGAGGTGCTAAGGGCACAGGTGTGACACACCTCAGTCACACTTCTCTCACATACAAGTGGAGCTCGTTTCAGTGGACTCTCCTGTATGTGAGAGGGGTGTGGCTAAGGTGTACTACACCGATGTGCCTCTAGCATTTTTGGTCAAATAAATGGTCCTAACTCCTAAGGGTTACATATTTAGGAGAAAACTATAGTATACATGGTATACCTTATGTCTAAATGATAACACTTTGTGATTTTTATTACACCGATTTTTGGTTTTTTAATGCATATTTATGATTCTAGTTACGACTTGTACTTTAAAATTTACCTATTGAACAAGTCATCTGCAGGTTACCCATAATTAAAAAATATTAGTATTATGTAACCATAATTATTCGTACCAGAATTCATAATACTTGTATCCTAACCAAATATATGCGTACAATATCAAAAATTAAATAATGCTACACACAAATGTTATAACAACACCATAAATTGACATCATCTTACTACAATGAGTCGTACCAAAAATTCTTTGACTCATATGATATTCTGTAACAAAATCAAAATATGTCGTACCAAAATCAACAATTGTTATACCCAAGCCAAAAAAATTTGTAAAATGCCAAAATTTTTATAAAATAACCACAATTGTTATGACAACACCGAAAATTGTCATTTTCTTACCACAATGTATCGTACCAAAGGAAATTGATTAAAATATTCTGTAATAAGACATGTCTAAAATACCATAGATTCAATAATATAACTAAATTTGTTTTGACAACACCATAAATTGACATTTTTATACCTATAACGTGTCGTATAAAAAAAAATTAATCAAAATGTTCAGTTAATGATAGTTATAATTGGCAAAATATCATATTATAATTAAATAATATAACCACAATTGTTATAATAAAATCATAAAGTGGCGTTACCTTACCACAATCTGTCATTTTTTTGTGTGTGATGATATATTTCATAACAAAATGAAAATATGTCGTTAGCAAGTATATTTCTAGAATGATTGATCAAAACTGTTAGAATATCAAGTTATATGATTGTTAGATATTTTGGCACTTTCCGGGATTATGCAAAACCTCAATTGGTGTCTTTTACTATATCAACTCCGTTTGATTTTAATGGGTAGGTTCTTAGGAGTAGTTGCTCGCTTGATGCTCCTCCCATTATTTGCGCCAAATTGACTGCTACGAAATTGATCCGATTGCGTGAGAGGTAAAAGCATTGCACGGCATCTAAGCATTGCATTCATGCATAGCATGATTGAGTTCAAAATTAATTTTCTCCTTTACTGATTAGGGTACTTTTCTTACTCATATTCTTATATATATATATATATATACACTACCTTAATCTTTTAGTTTCCTTTATTAATTAGGCGATTTTCTTTCTCCGGACAAAACATGTTTTCGTGTATACATATCATTAACTCTCAGAAAATATGTTTTGAAAAAGGATATATATATCAAAAGAAAAGATTGTCTTTTTTTCTATATAAAGGGGTGTGGTCGACACTTTTTTAGTCAGAGCTAGAGATTTTTGCTTATATGTAAAAAAAGTGGTGCACGACGGACGGCTGTAGGAGGCGAGAGTGACAGTTTTCTTCACAGCCCATATATTTTTTTTCGTTCTTGCATTTCTTTGAACGTTTTTGGGTTTGTCGAGATCACGTTACACATCATATATCATTCCATCCTGTGATTTCTTAGTGCCGTTAGCTGCTGTGGCCGAATCTTTTGGAGATCGATTCGGAGCCGGTTGAATTCGGAGATCGGGCGTGAAGTCCATGGTGCATCTATTGGATCTTGAAGAAGCTCGGGGAGCATCGGAGATTGGCGAGAATAGGTAAAGGCTTGGGTAAGGTTTTTACTATTTCGCAATCTGTACTTTTTTTGGATTATTAATAGAATAAATCAGTAGTGTTAGGCCGTGGTTTTGGCTTAGGGTTATTTAGGACCCTAGGACCCTAAGTTTTTCCACGTAAATCGTGCGTATCCTGTCTCAATTTTTATTCTACTGCACTACTTAATTTTTGGTTTGGATTAATTGAGATAATCAACCCGTTTATCTATATTAATTTTTAAATCAGAAAATTGGTGATTTTTTTTTTTAATCAAAACTCCTATTCACCCCCCCTCTAGGAGTAGTTTGAACACTTCCGCATAATTTCAATATTCAGTATTGTCACATAAATCAGAGATCATCAGATATCGACAACTATATAATCGAAAAACATTTAAGGTATTTAGATACATTAAAGTCTAATAATGCACCACCCAAGCTCCATCTAAGACATTTTTTTCCCGATCGGAACCGTCTCTCTTTTACATAATATGAATAAATTATATGTACAAAGAATAAGTTGATCACTTATCGTTAGACCCTTAATTAAACAAAAATATCATTTTATGTTTGAATTCGGGTGCTGACGAAAGGGCTTTCTAAACCCAATTGAGCAAAAAATTTACATGAAATATTTAATTAACAAGCATAACGAAATCAATAATTTTGATCGTTATTATTGTGTCGCGGTCACAAGTCTACCGTACATTCAGTTACAACAGAGAATTTAGTGTCATATAAAGTATATTGAATGTACAAATTCTCAATGTTGTTTTTTTTAAGGAAAAATTCTAAATATTGATGCCGATTATATTTATAAAATGATCGATCAGAACCGTTAGAATGTGAAGTCCTACAATATTCAACATTGTCACGAAAATTAGAAATCATGGAATATCGACAAATATGTAACCAAACGACATTTAACGTGTCCGAATGCATTAAAGTTTATCGTTAATTGATATAACGTATTTTAGTCTTGCTACGGAATATTTGGATTTTTGGTACGACACATTGTGGCAAGCAAATGCTAATTTTTGGTGTTGTCATAAAAGTTATGGTTATATTATATAATTTGTGGTCATTTTTTGGAGAGGGAGAGGGAGAGAATGTGAGGGAGCAGAGAACAACTAGCTAGTTACCTGCTCAGCCATTTTTTCATTTTATTACTTGATTTAATAAATGAGTGGTTCGGATCATTCACTTTTAAATTCGAGGGTTTAAAATCATAGTGTGTACGGTATACCTCTTAATAAGGGATGTATACTATAGAACTTCCCATTTAGTTATAGTTTTCAATTACGTGCAAAGCTGTGCTTAACCTCAGTAAAACGATAGATATTTCTCAGACTTGTGATCAAAGTTAACCCCCTCCAAACCAAAAAAACAGCATAAGCTAAAAAGTTGTCACCTTTATGAATTAACATTCGAAAAATTCACGGAACCTATAGATACAAAATTTTTAAAGAACAACAAATAAACATAACTAACGTACCTATACTATATACTGCATGTCTATATCATCTTCAACCAACCCTAGCAAAAAAATGCCCCAATTCATGGGACATTTAACTTCCATGACTGTACTAAAACCTATATTTCTTCAATTTTATTAATTACACTATTATACTACTGTAAGTGCTCACTCCTGCGTTTAGACTTTTGGCACCATGGCCACCGAATTAACTCCTTTTCCATTGTTGTCATAGTTGGCATCTTCTTGTTCTCTCTCTTTTTCATCATCATCTTCTTCTTCTTCTTCCTTAGCCTTATTCGTTTCCGACACGTTGTCATCATCGTCTAGAGTGTAGGCCATTGAAACATCATTTGGAATCACCACTAATATGCTGCTTCTATTGCTATTAATGTTAATGCTATTTTCTGCCGAAGAACTTATGATGATTTCAATGTGTTCGGATTCCCTAGAGCTCTTTGATGGCATCAACTGAGTGATCCTCTTCAACTCTTTGCCCTTTCCCCATAAAACTGTGTACAATCCGAATATTATCACCACTGCTCCCAACACGCTGTAATTTACACATGACAAGAAAATCAAAATATATAACATCAACCTTTTAGCAAGGTCATACATTTGATATAGATACATGAATAAGCTGTGATCTCATTTGTACTATGTTTAGGGGACGAAATGAGTATAATTCATTGCTATATATTTCCCTAAAGAATTAGTTACAATAACATGTGGAAATGTTATACTAGATTTATGTATTTTGAAATGACTATTGGATTTTTAAAAGAAGTTTCCGATCATCTACCCCTCCGTGCATTTGATTTTGTAATCTAGAATTCCTTTCTAGAAAAGGAGAGACATACCATAGATGATTAGATAAAAAAGAGACAGAAATTCGAGTTTAACTATTAATATCATAAAATTTGAATTGTTTTGAACTAGAAATTGATACTAATATTAGCTTGGTTTATACTTTATGTTGAATGATCACAAAAGAAATACTTACGTTCCTAAGTGTAGCTTCTCATCCAACACCAAGGACCCAGCAAGGGCCACAAGCACAAGCATCAAAGGGTTGAAAACAGATACAAATAGTGGTCCCCTCATTTGTACACACCAGGCCATGAAGGTGAACATGGCTCCAGAGGCCACAATCCCCTACAAAACAATCCATACGAACACATACAACTTGATCAAAAAAGGGAAAAAAAAAAAAAAACAGATAATACAACCACTCCCGTTGTGGTATTGATACGGTAGTGAAGGAATATATATATATACCGTGTAAGAAACTGTAAGGAGTTTGATGTCCCAACCCAATTTCCATTGACTCCAATCTTTCTCCATGCATAGAGCAAAAACGGTGGCTTGAATTGCTCCGAATGTGATCATCATAGCGGTACTAGAGTAGGCGCAAGGGTAGTTCCGCATCATCTTAGCTTGAATAATCAAACCCACTGCCATAGAGAAACAACAGCCCACAATCAATAAAGCTCCCAGCACGGGATTACCAGCTTTTTGGTGGGATGCCGCCACGTGTCCGCCGTGATTCAGGCCCTTGTGCATAAGGTCAACGCTAGTTGACCAGATGTTGATCTCTGCACCTTTGTAGAAGGTGAGTAGCATGGCCCCACCTATGCATAGCAATGTCCCCACCACCTTGGCCTTGCCTGCCCATGTACCGAATCCCAGCCTCTCCATCCTGTACCCCATCATAACCAATCAGACGCTGTCATCTAAATATAATTTGTATTGCTGTTTTAAGACTTATTTATATTCAAATTTTCCACGTACCAAAAAAATAACAATAATAAGAAAGACTTATTTATATTCGGTTCTGCAAATAGGTGGCCCATGGGCAATATACACTTCTCTGATGGATGTTTTGGTTTTACATAGCAAAATATTGAGAGAGAGAGAGAGGGAGAGAGAGAGTACCCGAAAGAGAGGGCTAAAATGAAGGTGATGGCAGGGACGAGATTGGTCATAGCAGCGGCAAAGGTGGCCGAGGTTAATGCCAAACTCTCTGCGTATAAATTTTGAGCCAGGGATCCTCTGCGTATAAAACAAATCAAAATCATAAACAAAATCACGAGAATCATATTACAGCTAAAAGTGCCAGGTAAAAAAAAACAAAAAATTCAACTGTTTGCCATGAATGGAGGGATCGAGAGGTTATTAGAAATCGGTTGGGGTTTGGTAGATAGAAACACATGCAGATTGCTGTAATCAAATTACTAGGAGCCAAGAAGACGCAAACATATGGTTAATATATATTTGAGACACTACGTACCTATTTTGCTAGGAATATGTACAGATTGGGAAATAGCTAGGCGTGATAATTGCTTGCTTGGTGTGCACTCAAATCATATGCAGAGCGTGAAAAAGGTTGTTCATCTTCCACGGCTCTTTTTTGTTCATACCATGCATGTCCACGACCATATCTATGCATCGAACCGGAAATCTTGTAGTGGAGGGGTGCACTACAGATCGGAACCGTCCAAAAATATTTTGAGATTCAGATTTTCTAAAAGTATAACATAGGGTCCCGTGTCCCTTATATATGTGGGGAAATATTCCATATACATGCACATACCTACATATATACAAGGATTACGTTCCATGCACATGTACGTACAATTCAAAATTGTGTATTTTTAGAGTAATAAATATCCTGAATGCACAGAAATCAGTATTTAATTTGTATATCTAAGTTTCAATATATTTTGTCAACTAATTAGGGCCTTGGAATAGCTTACACACACATGATAAAGGTTTGGAGCCCAATAAGAATTGAGGCAAAACTCCGTATGAACTGATCCCGATTATTGACGTTTCGTAGAAAGAAATAAGTATGCTTGGTTGCGGTGGTTCGATGGAAAATTTAAGAAAGAAAATTAAAATTTGTTCAAAAAGCAAGTTCAAAAGTGTCACGAGAGAGAAACAACGTGGAAGCTCTATAGCTATTTGCAGTATAAAAAAAGAAAAGAAAAAGCGACTTACCCAAGCAAACCACAAAGAAAAGCTTGGCAGACTACCACCCATGTTAGCTTTGGCCTGCTCTTCCTGTAATGAAAAAAGATCAAGTTTTAGTACGTCAGGAAAAAAAATTTCAGTGTTGAGCGGTACCACGTGGTGTCCGCTCGTGCATCCAAGCAATCCATTCCGTGTTTGAAAGGCTCAGATTTGGAAAGAAAAAAAGGAAAGAGAAATTATTGGGGTGAGAGGGGAGAGAGAGAGTTTCTATCTAAACTGTCCCAAATTGTATCGGACGGCTCGGATGCGCCAAACGGATACCACGTAGGATATACCTGCTCGGCACTGAAAAATCTCGTATGTCAATAAAAGCTTACGTTTGTTTAATTTATAGTGTAAACACCAGTCTAAAAAACCATATATTCTGGGATTTCTAAAATCTACTTAAAAGGCTTTAATTTTCTCCATAAACTACTGAAAAGGAGTTACCCAAAAAAAAAAAAACTACTGAAAAGGGCGACTCTTTTATGACTGCATGCAATTTCGCCAATCTCGATCATGTGAACACTCAACTGTGATGCCTACTCATAAAAGGAACGAAAATGAAATCTGTTAAGATAGAGGTTAAAATATTGGGTTTTAACTAGCAAGTAACAATTTTTTTGGGGGAATATATGGTGTCCCAAGCCACTTTGCACTCACTTCAGATTAGTCCTTTTAACCCGTGAAGTTATATAATAGTCAGGGAGTACCGCTATGTGGTATTCTGGATCACTTTACAACCATACACTCCTCTCGGGTCTATTACAAAGTGTATAAACTCCGCACAACCTCCTAAATTCTAAGCTTAGCCCGCTTGGCCAACCCCTTAGGTTACAAATACTGTATACACTGTGGGTCGAAATTACTGTAAATAGACCATTTCCTCTTTCTCTAAGAATTAATATAATGTCTTTTCCGATAACAAAAAATGACTCAAATAAATCCCAGCAGAAAATACTGATTTTTTTCTTTTTCAGATGGGCTACTATATATATATATATATATAAATGATTAATATGAACTAGTAAAATATGTTTGGTTGTAAAACCTTTCGACGACAAGAGCGAGGGGGACAATAAAGGCAACGGCGAATATGAACCGGTAGGCGATCAAAACCCTCAAGCTCATTCCAATATTGCCAGCCAGTTTGTAGAAGATATTCACTCCGGCCAACGCCGCCTGCACCGTCACCATCATCATCGCCGGCTTCAACCCATGTATCGTGTTCGATATCCTCCCCATCTCGCTAATGCCACCGGTCTATCCTTCTTCAATATATATGAACAGTGAGGATATATATATAGACGTGCGTATGTATGTAGAGTTCTGGAGAGGTAAAAAAGAACAAGCAAGAAGATCAAAGATGTCTTCTCGCTTGTTTCTTTGAACCAAAGACCGAAATGAGAAAAGGTTGAGGGAAAATGCACGAACTGGACGCCTTATTTATATGTAGAGAGAGAGAGAGAGAGGAGAGGAGAAGGAGGAGGAGGAGAGAGCGAGTCAGGTGGGTTGTTTTTGAAAGAAGTAGTGAGAGAGAGAGAAAGAGAGAGAGAGTGTAGGAGGTGAACTGTGGTGAGAAAAGGGAGAGGGAGAGGGGTGGGTATTTATGGAGAGATTTTAGTTACCGATGGGGGGAAGTGCCATTTCCCCACGTCACCGCTTGCAGGCAGTTAAGACTCAAGTCGCACGTGTAAGGTCCTGGGTTGACACTTCAAAGGTGTTTTTGTGGAGAAATTTTTGGGTGCCGAGCGAATACCATGTCGCGGCTCAGATTTATTAATTTTTTCTCTTCTCACCAGACCATTCTCTCTATTCTTTTTCTCTTTCTAAAATTCGGTCTGTTCAAAATTCTTTTGCACGTCTGGAATCGCTGATAAGATATCACGTATGTGGTGCCTGCTCACCCAAATTCTTCCTGCAGTCGTGGACGTCCTAGGCACGGCTTCACTTTTTGCATGGCCGCTGTAATATTACAGGGACGTCACCCCTTGCGCCTTACTCCACTATACTGGAGCAGATGTGTTGGAACTTGGTAGACTAGTTTGCACACAAGAAAGCACGTGCCAGATATATGGGAGAAAAAAATAATTTATTTACCGCAGCGTACAATTTCATTCGTCTGTTTCGACAATTAATGATCCGAATTTTAAAATAACTCTTTCAGGTAAGAGTTTAGGAAGAATTTTTTTAAAATCCGAATCGTCCAAAATATTTTTGAACGTGCAAGATTGGGCACAGTAAAACTTAGTTTATGGAGCCTCCTATGATTTTTTCCGGAATTTTCGAGGCTTTGTTAGTGCCTTTCTTGTTGAAAGTCAAATATAAGAAGGGGTGAAAAACCGAAATTCCATTGTGTACGTGTCATATAATATATTTATGAGTTTAATTATTTTCTTTACCAAACGGTAGGAGGATTACATTAAAGGCGGGGTGGGCAGTAGTTCGGGTGGAATTTTATATATATATTAGTTCAATAAATTCTACCCCACCTCATTTTATATGTAAAAGTTTAGAACTTGATAAAAATATCGACTCAAAAACAGCATAGGGCATAACTTCAATAATGCCTAATTAATTTTATGTCCCTTCTTTTTTATTTTTATTTTTGAGCATTTACGTATTCATATACATATTTGTTAGACAATAATTATAATTTTTTTTATAAATATTAAATTTTAGATTAGCCCAGAACAAATTAAAGTGTGTGGTTCTGCTCTTGATTCTTTACAAGTTTAACAGACAGGCTTTTCATCACAGACAATAGCTGCCATTAGTACACTGATGGTTATGATATTCAGAGCTAGCCTTCATTTACGAAGGGAAGGGGAATGGCATGCACGTGGACGGCGGTGATGGCTGGGGGGGGATAGCAGGTGTGGCGGTTCGTCGTCCCCGGTGTTAGTGGGAAGTGATGCGGACAATGAAGATAACTCTCCTGAAGAAGAAGAAATTAAGAAGAAGAGGTGTCAAAACACTTTTCTTCTGCTTCAAAGCCGGCGTTAGTCAAACTTGTGTATTGGCAAACACGCAAGTGTCAGTGTAACAGAATCCATTATTATTATATGCAGTGGCGCCCGGCACAAGTACCCTACATATTTGCTAGTGCCAGTGTAACAAAATCCATTATTATACACGGGATTCACGTATATGTAAAGGATTGTGTTTGGTATTATCGCATTCGGGTGATGGTGCGCACAACATTTTTGATGTACTTGTATAATGCATTATATATATATATATATATATTTATTTGGGTACGTAGAAATACGTTTCATTTGGCCCTCTCGCTTTGCTTAGTTCAAATCTTGTGTCCGCTACTTCTCGCGTGGTACATGTACTTCACATGTCCATCACTTTTCATGTGCAAGCACCTGTAAACATATATGCACCGTTCATCTGCTGTATTTTTTATATTTAATAAAATACATTGTAGGAAAATATGTTTGATCCTTTGGTAAAAGACTGCACTACCCATGCATAGTTTTTTTATGTTAGCATATTATGATTCGACGAATATTACATTACTCATCAATATAAAACTTTAACTGGCACTTTATTTCCCTACGATATACACTGAATCCTACTTTTGAAAATTGCTCTCAAGGTTGTGATCTCAGTTTTACTCAATGAGATCTCTCCTATGTGATCATCATGATCAGAGAGAAAAGCGTTACTCACCGTATTCCCATTTTGATTATAATAATTCTATAACCACACCAACACATATTAATAATTTTATGTACGTGATCATCATGTGCATTTATTTGTGTGTTTTTGTGAGGTTACGGTAATAAAGTTTTGACTATCCTACTATTCGGAAAATTAGTTTATTGGATATCGATACTCAAAGTACTTGATTGAATTATATTTTCTTCCGACTAAGAGTCATAATCTACCTGTGTGTGGTGGGTTTCTCCTAGAAAATTTTGTCTATAGCTTAAGAATTGGATTTTGAACGGCAATTCATTTAGATAAGTAATTTTCGGGAAATGAAGTTTTAATTGATGCATGTGAGAAAAATGAACGGTCTCAAAATTCGTATTTTTGTGAACTTTAGCTGGTTTAGACAATAGAAAAAGGGAAATGATACTATAATTCATTTAGATGACTTAATATTGTCTAAATATATCATCCCCTTAAAAATAGTGGTTTGAAATATCAAAACAAAATCTTGAACAGTCTATTTCATCACCTGAAAGACCACCACCAGGGCATTGTTTGTGGAAAAAATTTTCAGTGCCGAGTGGGTATTACGTGGTGCTCACTCGCGCATCCGAGCCGTCTATTTCGTATTTGAACGGCTCAAATTTGGAGAGAAAAAGTGTTGGGGTGAAAGGAAAGAGAAGGTTTCAATCCGAATCGTTCAAAAAGTTATCGGATGCACTGAACAGATACTGTTGAAACTTTGTTTTACAGCAGTTAATCCAACAAATACCACGTATGATATATCCGCTCCGCATTGTTTTGTGGGTCTTGTAGCATGATTGATGACATCAAACGCGTGATGTCCAAGTTTTCATTTTTTCTGCACAAATAGAAGTGTTTTCCTCTGTTTCTTCGACTAGACAAAGGAACAGAGACCAAATGATCACTGTCGAGGAAAGAGATCCCTTTCGTTAGTGGGGGGGTTTCCTATGCTGACTATTCAGGTGTTTGTAGAAACGTGTACTTCACGAGATTTAAAAAGGAAATCTTAATCCTAACCCAAAATTCAAAAGGCACACAGACAAATAAAATAAACTAATAAAGTAAAGTTATTTTTTGAATTAAAGACAATCTATTGTGAGAAAATAACATGTCTCGACGTCTTGTAAAACAGAAAATAAGTGTTTCAAAAACAAGAATCTTAACGGGACGGGACCTAATATGAATTGGATTTGGCAAGCTATTAATATAGGAGTAGAGTATCTGTTTTTGGCTCATATCTTCCAAACCAATGCTTCCATGATTTTGTCCATCCCCCCACCCACCTTTATCTGGAGTTCTTCCACTCGAGGCATTTGTATCAACTTGATCATGAGATTAATAGACTAATTCGGCTCCGTAATGAAATCGTGTGATTAGTGAAACCAAGGAATTTCCAGCGATTAGTGTTATCGTTTTGTGCATTTGGTGTCCGGTTAGCTTACACACGTCTCGAATAATTCTCAGGAACCAATCCTATCATACGATAAAGGAGTAAAGTCCCATATAAATTTGAGTGTATTTGGTGTACGTTATACTGACTATACTAGACTCCTTTTTGAATGGTACAGAAATTTGTGCTACTATGTACCCAATGTTATATATAAAAAAAAAATTGCAAAAATTGTGAAATATACAAATACAGCCTTAGCTTAAGGTGCAGGGGCGCTATTTCGCAAAAACTGTGAATATGTAGCAAATTCAAATCACATTAATAGAGAAATTTAATTTTATTTACGCGCAATTATACAGATCCATATATATCAGTAGGTTTCAAAGTTTGTATTTATGATCTCTATTTTATACTAATGTATCGAAAATAACAGAAAAGAAAAGGTTCGCAACAATTAGGACAGCAAGCAGAAAACACAAGAAGAGTACATGATCCCCTAGAAGTGAGCGATTCTGATCATCGAAGCGAGACTGGAATGGGCCCAGAAATCGGGCACAACAGCACTTGGGGACAGCAGCCCCCCACTTCCATGATCTCTGCTAGGGAAAGTTTTCTACATAAACGAACACAAGATCAGATAGATTAAAGAAAACTTTTTTGAGCATGTTTGATTGTCGGATTTCTTATATTTTTTGACAAACCATTTATGATTTCAATAATGACTTCATATATAGGAATCCATGATATCAATGGGAATACAAAGACGATAACAAGAAATTAAAATGTCCCAGAGATTTTTTTTTCCTTACCAATATTGTATCTATACATTAGCAGGATGTTAGTAGATTAGTCCACGGGGGGTTCCAAAGGCTCTATATTGAAGCTTTGTATTCCAAATATCCACGATGGGACTTGAACCCTGTCCTCGTATATGAGAAGGATAGGAGTTACAAATTGGTACGAGAACCGGGAAACATTTATAAAGAGAAAGAAAGGAAACAAGCAGCCATGCCAAAAACAAATGCTCACATATTGTCTGGTGCCCATCAACCAATTCTCCTTTACGCCTAACCCAACAGCCATCAAAATGTAGAAATTCTTTTGACTATGCAATTAATCAGGGCCATGGGTGATGCAAACTGAGTGACGACTAACTACAAACTAGACAAAGCCTAGCCACTAAAATGAATGGTCTCAAACAAAATATAGGAAAATTCCGAAAGTTTTGTAAAAAGAAATAAAGGAGTAGTTTATTTGTCGTTTGTAAAAAGTAAAACAAAAAATTAACAAGAAAAAGAAAAACATGTGGATCTGCATGTCCGAAAGAAGTACTTCTTCCCCGTTTCACTTTTTCTTCCTAGAAAATAAGTATTTATTTTCAACTTTTAAACTTAAAAATAATGTATTTACGAAAATAAATTTTCAATTTTTTTTTACATTGTTCAAAAAATCCCATCGAGATCTAACAAATAAGATCCATATTATATATTTTTTAATTTCGGTAAGCTTATTATTTTTAAGCTTGAAAATAAGTAGCACTTAAAAAAATTTGGGAACTAGAATGGGGCCTAAGTAGTTGATACATAATTTATATAGAACACCCGAAATTTATTTTTTTTAAAAGAAAACACTAGCTAGTAGGAGTAACTATTGAAACGGCTGTGTGAAAGACTATAGAGATTAGTTTGAGATACACGCAAATGGATTTGCAAACCTTGCTGGCAGGGTGTTGTCCCGAGAAAAACGGCACCGTTTATTGATTTTTTTGGGCCCATTTCACGTCCTTCAAATTGAGATGATTCAAACAGCTTGTTATTCCTAATATTTTTTTAATAGTTCTCGAAAAAATTAGTTCAATCCAATATAGTTCATGATTCAAGCTGCTCATTATTCCTATTATGATCTTATTGGTTCTGGTCCACAATCTTAATTTTTCATTCACTCACTACAAGAAAAATGAAAATTGGTGACGAAAAAGTGGCGACGAAATTTAATTTCGTCACTAAATAAGTATATTTGGTGACGAAAAAATAAATTTGTTACTGTTTTGACAACTTTCGTGATGAAATAATTTCGTCACCAATTATACATGTTTAGTGGCGAAAAAATTATTTTTGTCACGAAAGGTACCCATTTGGTGACAAAATATATTTTTCGTCGCCGAAAGCTTAAAAAAGGTGATGAAATTATTTTTTGTCGCCAAAGACAATCATTTGGTGACAAAAAATATATTTCATCGCTAAATGAGAGCAATTTAGTGACGAAATATTTTTTTCGTCACCAAATGCTTAACTTTGGTGACGAAAAATAATTTCGTCACCATTTTAACGCTTTTAGCGACGAAATTTATGAATTACGCTTTGTCACTAAATGTATTTCGGACATAACTCTTTACTAAAATCTCCGATTGAGATAATTCAAATTGGGTTTGAACAATAACTCAATTGTCTACAACTTTCATGTTTATCAAAATTGCTAATTTTAATGTTTAAAGGTTCAAAATTACATTCGAAATATATTTTAATGTTAAACATATGTGTTATATATTAGATATTTCAAATATTTACTGAAAGGTGTGTGTATAGCAGTTGGTCAGAGCTTGTGCGAAAAACTCAAAGGTATCGGGTTCGAAACCCAGCAGATGCAAGAAAGAAGGATTTCTTTTTGCATATGAAACATCTTTTGCAACGAAAAATTTTGTCACCAATTTCTTATATTGGTGATGAAAAATTTCGTTACCGATGTGATATATCGGTGACAAATTTTTTTGTCGTCAAAAGCACCAATAAGTGAGGAAAAAAATTTCGTCACCAATTATTCACTTTTTGGTGACGAAATATTTCGTCATCAAAAGACGCTATAGGTGACGAAAAATAGATTTCGTCATGAGGTAGGAATCCTCGACAACCTTTAGTCGACAAATTTTTTTTCGTCACATATACTATTTGTGACGAAAAACATGCAATTTATGACAATTTTCATTCGTCACCTAATTGAATTTTTCTTGTAGTGACCCTATTAAACAGAAACTACGTACGTGCTTTCGCAGCTCAGTTTCTTCTGATTTTTCTTTCTTTTCTTATCCTCTTCCGACCTTTTCCATTTCTCTTTACAAAATAGAGAAATGTGAAACTGGTGCATGCACAGTTGCTTTTGCTCAGATATTCATATGCTTTTTCCTCTTTTACCTTTGCAATTGATAGAGATATGGGTATATACTTTGGGCCCCTTTCGCATCCATCTCGAATCTCACGAAGATTGGAGTTGCTCATATTATTTTAAATTCTTGTAAAAAATCAGATATTTTGTTCTTGCTCAATCGGATTTTTTTGTTTGTTCTAGGTGCGATCAACTCTTATGGGTTAAGTGCATACGAGGTTTTGTCCCGACATTCACTGAATCACCGAAACTCTTGCTAGTGGACAATATATTGATCACGAGAGGTTAGTTAAGGCTTGTGTGGGCTACCACAACCTCGGGTGGATCAGGGCGGCCCGAAAAAGTATTGTTGTTTGAAAAATTGAGGAGTCGCCACCCGAATTTGAGGTTTGCCACCCGAAAAACCGCTTTAATTGTAAATGATTTTTGATTTTGAAAACTAGAGATCATTTGGGTTCGGAAACCATGTTATGAGAAGGGAAGAGTTTTACGGCACCATTCTTGCCCGACACGAGGTCGATTTCTACTCAAAATTTATGGGATTTTGTTAAAAATATTTTGTTTCATAAAAACAGCTAGCAGGTATCCACACACACATATCAAGTAAAGAGTGTATGCATGTGATAGTGTATATTATATATCAATGAAATGGCATGAAGTGAATAATAACAGGAAAAAATGAACATTTGCCACTGGAATCACTCTTGAGCGATCAAGAGGGATTCTGAGCGCTCAGAAGTACTGCTGAACCATTATGCAAGTTTTGTTTAGAACAAGTGCAATATGATACTCAAAACAGGGATGTAAAACTATTTAAGCATTGAAAGTGCTTAGCAGAGGGTTTGGATGGCTAGAGACAAGCTCTAATCATCCAAACCATGCCTCCTTGCTACTGAAAAATGAATTTAACTAGACTCTTAAAGAAGCAATGCACATCCAATACTTAAAAGATCATAGAAAAGACAATATATAGAAAAAAGTGACGTGCAATAATGAGCAGCACTCTTGAGCGCCCAGCATTCTTGAGCGCCCAGAACTGCACTCTCGAATGCTTGGAAGTGCAGCACACCAAGTTTGACTTTAAGCAGAAAACGGACCCATTTTGACATGTTGACGTTTCCAGTCTGTTTTCCGAAAACATGGTACTCTAATAGCAAAAGATTTATTCTTGACATGTTGAGAAAATGAGTTTTTACTCTGAGAAAACAGATTTTATATGTTAGCATGTCACAACGGAACCATTTTATTTGCCAAAACACCTCATTCCCACTGGATATTCACGGAAAATGCAGAAAATGAGATTGAACATAGTCTTGAGCGCTCAGGAGTGCTTCTAACGGACTGAAAACTTATTTTGTGATATTTTTGCTCTTGTTTTTACACTAAGATCACTCAACCTTACGCTCAGTATGAGAATTGAAGTTGGCTGAGTGACCTCTCTCAGAAGGAAAACAGCCCGTTGCTAGGAGAGATAAAAGTATTTCTACCTTTTTAATTAGAACATTGCTTCTTGGATGATTTTGGAAGACTAAAAGAGCAGAAAAATGCAAGAAATCAGAACCAGAGATAGTTCTAAACTTCCTGAATTTTTCTAGATTTTCTTGATATTTTTGGAAATTTATTTTGTGAAGAACTTTGGAAAATATGAGTGATGTATTTGTTGTGCTTAGAGAAAGTAGGAGAAATATTTCGTGGTCCCCTTTCCTGCAGAATATGGGGGTATATATAGGGGAGAAATAGACTATACTTTATTTTGAAATGAAAATGAAAATGAAAATGAAAATAAAATAAAATGAGTTTTGGGGGAAAATCATTAATTTACGATTTGATTCTCTGCATATTCTGATTGAGTGTGGCACAGGTAAAGACCCGCGTTGAACGGCTGAAATGATGGTCTCAGGTGAGAGTGGAAGGCTCAAGCATCCATTCAGCAGCACAGTGGTCTTTAGCGCTTAGGAGTGATCTTGGGCGCTTGAGACCACCACTCCCGAGCACTCAAAAGTGATCTTGAGCGACTGAGATTGGTTTTTCACAAATTTTTTCAATTTTTTGAAGGTCCAAGAAGCAATGTCCCAATTTATGTGAGGCCTGTTTTAATCCAAATTCATCATCAGGGAGCCTCAAAGTCACAAATTAAGGAATTTCAAGAGGTCCAAATTGAGGTGTCTGCGTAAAGTTAATACCGACGTCCTGAATTATTACAAAAAGCTTCAATTCACAGCGAGAAAACCAGACAAAGCCAATCCTTGGTTAGTCTTATTGTGTAACTCCTTTCACTAAGGCAAATATGTTTTAATCCAATTCTATTTTCCTGATCATTAATCAAGTATTCCATTGGTTGAGAGAGAGAGAGAGAGAGAGAGAGAGAGAGAGAGAGAGAGAGAGAG
>BPLS01000204.1:0-33644 GCA_019656275.1 Rhododendron kiyosumense | reverse complement strand
TCGGGGATTTTAAAAGATATCGAAATGTCCAAATTGGGGTGTCTACAATCTGTATCCAACAATTGACATTTGAAATCAACGTTTTCATTTTCTGTGGAAGTCTCAAAATGGGTACTGAAAGAAAGAATGTGAAGGCCAAAGCATAGCAAGATATATCTTCCATAAAGGGGCCATACAGTCCCTACTGAAACGCTGCAGTCAATGTTTGAGGACCCATCCAGTGGATCAAAAACCACACAGTATCTGCAGTATGGCGAAAAAATTTAGAGACAAAACGGGAAACTTTTGGTCTATACAAAAGCTACATAGGTACTTGATTTAAACAAAGTATGTCAGCAGAAACCTTCCTCGCTTCAATGGCTCCACAACTATAGCTTCTTCGTTCTCTTCAGATGCAAGAATGCACTAGAAAGACAAGGGGGGAGAAGTTACAGTAACAAAAAAACCATGGGTATCTTTCTTGGCAAAAAGTAGTGTAAAGAGAGTAGAGTAATGACAACACTGATTCCAGATAAAACAAGGGGTTTTCTTTCTACTTTTGAAGCAAGTGTCTGCTGATTTTACCTTTTCCCCTCCAGATGGTATCAGTTCTCCAAGAAAACTCTTGAAAGTAGTTTGAGTCGTATTTTACTGGTTTTGTGAAGGAGTCGGATCCTCTTCAGTCTTTCAAATGGACTGGAGGATCAAGTTTAGGCCGTTTGTGGGCCCTTCCTAAGTCTTTTGCGAATACTATAGACATCAAAGAGAGAAGATAACACAACGAAATTACAAACTTACTGTTCGTCCACTGCTTATCAAAGCCTTGACAAAAACTTCATTGGAAAGTACATCCAGTTTCTTTTGTGCCTCACCCTGAAAATTTTACAACCCACTTCATGTAATTTAACAGCTAACTATCACAGATAGACTTGCATTGAGCAGAAAACAAAAGCAAATTCAAGAAACATGAAGCCACCATAATGATCAACTTCTCCAAGGACAAAAAGAAAAAGTTCACCTGAACATTTGTCACTCCAGCAAGTCCAAGGAGTTTTGCTAGACCTGCCTGCAAAAGGGTGATTGTTAGAATTATGAATGAAACAAAAAGATTTTAGAAAAGAATGAAGAAAAAATAGTATTTCTTCCTATTATATTGTTGTAATTTGATAAGACTTCTGGTTAAATCCTTGATCTACTAACTAGAGCAGCTCCAAACGGAGCCTTCAAATTCAACGTGACACAATCAACGGTCTATATTGAAGCCAACGCCAACTCCAAGTGGCCTGCCATTTGAAATGCCAAATCCCATGTGAATTTGGCATGGCCTTCACTCTTGCCATTTTTTAAGGCCAAGAGGCTTTATGTCATCCTTTTTTTGAAAAAATAGGTGGTTTGAGTACTAATTTTGTGGCCCTTTCGGATTTTTAAAAGCTAAAGACACAAGAATACAATACATATTTGACCCAATAGTAGGAGAGGGAAGATTAAGTGAGTGTAAAATTGTCAACTAAGCCTCCAAATAAATTGACATCTGCAAATTTGAAGCATGTTGGAGATGCTCTTTATTTGTTTTTTAACAGCTCCAAATATTCATAACATTTACAAGGTGATTTCAGGCCAAAATATATTTATGTATAGTGGATGAACAACACATAAACTAAGAAAGAGAGGACCTTCTGAACAGCATTGCAGACGAATTTGCAGCCGAGCACAATATGATTGAGCAAGATGGTGAAGTCACCGTGAGCTTCCGGGTGCTTGGACTGCTCATTAAGAACATGACGGGTAATCGTCATTAGGTCTGTTCTTTGAGCTTCAGCTGCATGATCCATGCCAAAAATTTCCCTTTCTGTGTATCAAGAGCAAGAAAAATGAAAGCAATTCAAGGAGTGGCAATGTTGTACCAGTATACATGCAGTACTTTGCATATGTGTGTGTTAATATGGGTGAAAAAAGGAAAAGAGCATATAGCACCTTCCAAAGGAATGGATTCCAAAGAATTGGATGTGGAGTGAATATATTCCAATCCCCACTTTCAGGAAGACAAGGTGGAGCTAAGATTTTACAATTTCATTGGTACAAAACTTTGGTAGGACCATTAACAAGTTTTTTTTTGGTAACGAAGGAACACCCCTACAACCAAGCCACTATACGGACCCGACTGCCCAATCCAAACTTCCGGGGAGTTAGCGTGGCTACACCAGTCACGGCCTCCCACTAACTGTAGGGTACTCACTCGTGGGGCTCATTCCGAGCCCATTCCACCGCACTTTTTCACCGCTCCATGTGGGCTCACTCTGAGCCCCACAAAAATACAAAAAAATACTCATAAATTTTAAAATAATTTTTTTTTGGAATCTTGTAAAAAAATCAGCTCAATCTGTTTTTTGCTTGGTTTCCTTTATTTTTTTTAGAGTGGAAAAAAAAACCAACGCTCCCGCCCCAGGCCTGATAAGGTATGGGCTTAAAAAGCCCTAGATTGGCCCAGTCCACAATCTGGATCAGAGACTTCTACTACTAGCTTTTTTCAACGGAGGGGCACTACCCTACGCACCGAGCGTTAAGCTTAACAATCGTCTTCACCGATTTCATTCACCATTTGCTCCCTGCGTAACTGGAGATTTTGCCCACAAAGGTAACCTCAAAATCGTCTCTTCACTTCTCCATTTTCCCCCCAATTCTGTAGCTCGATTTCGCATTTCTTCATCCCGATCTGTATATCCCGATTACGCTGATTTAGGGCACTCCACACATCCATAGATTTTTACATATACGCTCGTTTGTTTCATATATTGGTTGACCACGATGAGATTCGTAGACTATTAATGGTTTGGTCGCTGTTCGTTTCGTCGATTTGATCCTCGGACTCTCGAGAACCTATTTTCGTAATTACTAGTAGTGTTTATTTGAATTTTCGTGAAATTGGTTGTTTTCAGGTGACTTGAGCCGAGTTCTGTTGCTGTTAACAGATTGTCTTCTCTTCAATTGCTATGTGAGTATTAAGTTTAAAGCCTTTTTTCCGTTGGTTTTTTTTGGGGAAGATTATTGATGGTTAGCGTGTTTTATGCATTCTGGATTGGGAAAAGTTGAAAATGTAATATGTTTTACCTTAGGACTTATTAAATAGGAAATTATGTGAGTACATGAGCTTCGGTGTATCCGTTGTGACTTATCAGAGATCATCTAAGTTAGTTTCTCTTTCGACAAGGCGATAAGTATTGATTCTAGTGGTGGCATCACTGTATATGGGGGTACTAGCGAATTGAAATCTGCAAATAAGACTAGGTGGACACCAGTGTTTCCAACTAATGCTCCTTGTTGTGGTCTCAGTGTTGTTGTGACTTGTGAGTACACTGAGTTGTCTCATTGGGTGGAGAAAAGTGGCACTTGCAAGCGAATCCCCATTTGTTTGAGCCTTTAACTTTAAACCATGGCTGGTCTGTATGCTTTTGTGTTTATGACCCAAGTTGGGTTCTTGGATTTGTTCTGGGCTTGTTGTATTTTACTTCTTTAGTTTCTCATTTGACATTTTATTGGCTTTCTGTAGTGGTGTTAACTAGTTTTAAGTTTTCCCTGATAATAGGTCGGACGAGGAACCTGTTGATCCTAAGAAGGAACTTGAAGAGGCGTGCAAGCCCA
This sequence comes from Rhododendron kiyosumense, assembly GCA_019656275.1. NCBI lineage: Eukaryota > Viridiplantae > Streptophyta > Magnoliopsida > Ericales > Ericaceae > Rhododendron > Rhododendron kiyosumense. The sequence goes on along the minus strand of BPLS01000204.1, from coordinate 30,026 downwards.
AGTGTGTGAAAAGTTTGATCGATTATAAGGTGCTTAACTTAAGAAAATTGCAAATTTTACATTGTCAAAGTGCACGAACGTGCAGTTCTGCTTTGTTATTCTGAAGGTTCTTGGTTGTTATAATGTTTTCCTTTCGTTATACAGTTCTTCTGATTGAATCAGTCGTCATCATACTTTCATGATTGCTACAGAGTGTTGAATAAGCAGGTTACTCCACCGATAGGCAGGCATTTATTGTGTCTATTACAGAATGGTTTTTGAAAGAAAGATATAGGATTTTTTAGTTTTTACATAATTAATGGAAACAGCCATACTGATGTAGCCACAGAATGAAAGTCTAGAATGAATGGTATTTCAAGCAAGTTTTAGCCATGGAGCCGAAGAGAATCATTTTTAGTATAATCCGCATAGAAGAGAATGCCCTCCTTCATGGCATTTTCAGTATTGCTTTTATATTTTGCTATGTCAAATTGGTATAAAGTTGACAAAAGCTTTGATTATGTGGCCCTATGGCTCAGTTTCAACTATACTGAATGCTTCCTTTCAGTCCTGGAATGGTAGTCATGTTTAAACTATGGTACATGGTCTAGGTGGGACACCTAAATGACTAGATGTTTGCATGTCAATATGTCATTAAGGTCTTGGTGTGACACTATAAAACCCGGCAAACAAAAGTAAGAATTCAGTGCTGCCGGCCCACGGTTTTCCTCACCGTCATTTTCAATAACATTTATTTTTCTATTTGGTTAAGTACTGCAGTTGATAGCTTCAATTTAGAGGGGTCATTATCACAAAATGAATCATTAGTGTTGCCCTGGGATGAACAATTCTGAAGTTGAGGTTGCATTCAAAATAAGAAGTTTGTATTCAATACAAAACAAAAAACACAGGAGATTAAACAGCTATAAGTCAGAAATTTGCATTTAAGTTTTACCTTGATTTGAAACCAAGGGGTTTGCCTGGTGGTCAAGGCATGACCCTTAAAAATCTTTTTTTCCCTCCGAGGTCTTAGGTTTGAAACCTCTTAGGTGCTCTCAACTCTTGTGGGGCCAGTCCATGGACTCAATACGGGACTTTACCCCCACTTTTAAGGGCCCCCTGCTAATGGATGCTAGAAGCCTAGAATTGATTCTCAGCAAGCATAACACGAGGATAAAACAAGTAGGCCTTGTGTGCGTAAGCTGGTTCGGAGACCCTGAGTTTGGGGAAAAAGTTGTACCTTAATATGTCGTCTTCTACAGTATATTGTCATAGGTATGTGGTGCAGTTATTAGGTGCTTTGAGGACATACACTGAATGACCGAGTGGTTACGAAACTTAATAAATTTTACGACAGCGTAATTTGTGGGTGACCTGAACGCATTTTGAAGGACGAAATGGCCATTAGGTCTTAATTATCACACAATTACCTATTAGCGTGGTGTTACCAACTTAGATGGAGCCAAGCCTGGTTAGGGATGGCAATTCACCCCGTCCCGCCCCTACCCGGCCCGAACGGGGCAGGTTTTCATTAAATTTTCAGGTACCGGGGCTGGTTGGGGGGGGGGGGGGGAGGATATTAAAAAGGGTTATTTTCAAGGACACCCCTTCAACTATTACGTTTTGTCAACATGACCCCCTCACGTTTAAAACTCATCAACCTCACCCCCTTATTGATCAAAACTCATCAACTACACCCTTCCGTCCAATTCTGTTAAGAAATGTAAATATTTTGGACGGAAGAAAAAGTAACTTGGATGGAAAAAAATAATTTAACCCTAAAATGCCCTCTCCCATCTCCTCTCCTTCCCCACTCATCTCCCATCCTCTCCAAGCTCCAAACCCAAACTCATATTTACCCTTGGTCAAAAATTGAAGACGATCATCTGCCCCAAACCTACTTTCCTCTCTCTCTCTCTGGTAGTTTCAGCAAAATCATTTGTTGCTCCAGAACAAGTTTAGTTCGACTCCTTATCCAAAAAAAAAAGTTCAGTTCGACAACTTAGATTGCTACTCTTGGAAATAAAAGCCCAACAAAGCTCACTTAAAGTCTTCTCTCACCTTCATCAGGTTTTAATCTGAGGAACCAATGAGCTGGGTTTGATTGCAAATTTTTGACCTGCCGCGTGACACTTTTGAACTGCGACATAGTTTCAGTTTCCGACTCCCACGCGCCGCCTTCAACCAGCGCGTGAGGCCTACCCGGGAGGTTTCCTGCGATGTTCCGACCAGGTCCTAAATCGTCTCGACGAGACGAACAAGACCCTATGCTCCAAACTTCCATACGATGTCTCGTTCTCCAATCGACCTTGGAGTAGTACCGCCTCCGCCCGCCGCTGTTCAAATCGATCGTACGACCTCCTCCGATGACTAAACTCAACGGCATCACCACCAACGTTATCGTTTCAGTGAGGCGCACCTAACCCACTGATCAAAATCAATTTTCGAGAACGTTCAATTCTGACCAAATCTGGAACAGTGAGCAATGGAGGTTTTGTGTGTGATGGGGCAAAGAGGATGAGAGAGGACTCATTGCTTTTTCTTAGACGTCCTTGCAGCCCGCCCTCCTCCGCCACCTAGACATCCTCGCCATCATCCACTCCCTCGCAGACGCTGACCTCGCCATGGTGGTTGGCCTGTTATCCAGTTCGGCGTCACATAAAGAGGGAAGAGAAGATTGGGTTGAATTTTTTTTCAGAGTCCGAAAACTAATTTTAACATAAAAGGGGTAACTTAGTCTTTTTCCTCGTTTCCGTCCAAAATTTTGACGGAAGTGAGCAGTGGGGGTGAATTGATGGAAAATGAAAGTTAAGGGGGTGAGGTTGATGAGTTTTAAACGTGAGGGGGTCATGTTGACAAAACGTGATAGTTGAAGGGGTGTCCTTGAAAATAACCCTATTAAAAAACCTGATCGGGGCAGGTTCGGGTTGATGTCACCCCGCCTTGAACCCGCCCGGAAATATTTTTCCATACAAAATTATATTTTTAATCTAATACTTTTATCATTAAACTTAAAAATATATATTTATACCCCACTATTTTTCTCATTATTCTAAAAAAACCTATTTTTTCCCTTTATATTTCATTATTATAATAAGATAACACCTTATATATATAACCATTTTCTTCTTTTTTGCCTTTAGTTTTGATTTTTTTCCCTTATTTTTCAAGGGGGGCGGGTAAACCTGACCCCCAAACGGGGCGCGAATGGGGATACCCCTGAATAACTCGAACGGGGTCGGGGTCGGGCCATAATTTTTGGGTCAGGGCCGGGTTATGCCAAAACCTGCCCCGTTGTCATTCCTAAGCCTGGTATTGGCCAAAGATTGAAGGCCTTTTTATCTTCAATTGTGATAATCTGTCCAGAGGGGAAGCAAATCAAAGTTGTGGCACACCAGTGAGGATCAAAATAAACCTACATTGATGTTGCGCAATTATCGGCCTTGAAGCTTCATATGCTGATAGCCTTTATATCAGTTGACAGGGAGAACTAGGTTAGATTTCTTGGGAGAGATTGGATTTATCTTGTTTTCTAATTTATTTCCTGGCTTGCTTTTTCCCCCTTTCTTTTCTTCCTTCCCGTCTTCTCTTTTCGATGTTTTCTATTGCTTTCATTTGTACATCTTTTGTTCATGGGTTCATTCACTCCCTTCTATTTGTTTTATCAAGACAAAATTGGTTCGTAAATCAACAAGCTTCGTAATCCAGACCGACCTTGGTCCCTAGTTTTTTAACATGTGGGTTGACTATTACTGATTTAGTACACAATCTTGAACGCACTAGAGTTCATTTGCTTCTAATGAAGTGCAAGAGCCCTACAGTGATAAGGTGATGTTGCGGCCTGCGGATTAGTTTTCTTTGTCTGCCTCTAATATAGTCGGAATAGAACCAAGGATTTGGTTACGAGTCTATGAGCTTTATCCTAGTTGTCAAACACCAGCCCAATCTCATCTTGCTAGTTTTTAGCATTGTTTCCGAGTATTTGATTATGAGTTTTTTGGTGCGATTATATCAACGTTACTGGCTAGAGAGTTTTTTAGTAGTCAAGAACGTTTGTAATCGGAAGCTGTGTCATTTTCTACAGAAATGTGTTGAACGGATCCAAGGCGATGAATCTGGGCACAAGCACTGCACCGGACAATATTTCGATTTCTGGGGTTGTATTGACAAATGTGTAAGCCGCCCCGTCTTCTTCTTTCCCCACTCTATTCTTCATTAACTTGGAAAGTTTAGTATAAAGTTGTATAAAAGTCAAGTTAGATGTATCTGATTTATTGTGTTTGACGTTATACTGAATCCAATGCAGGTTGCACCCAAGCTGTTCAAGGAACTGAAGTAACGTGGGGAATAGCTCTATGTTATCGCGCTGCTATGTCGTTTTTCGACCAGGCATATCATTGATTTTGTCTTCTCTGCACACTTTGTGTTTGTATGAAAAGTCGGGTGCTTTTCATATACAATGTGGACTCTCTCTTTTTTTTTTTAATGTTGGAGTTCTTGACTTAAGCCAATAATAGAGCATTTATGGACTAAATTTTGATCTACTCGTTAGATTAAGGGCAGTCTTGGTGTCAAATCTGAAGTACGGACGAATAATGAGTTAACTCTCCATTCTTGCAAACTTGTTGGTACAACTTGTTTTATGCTTGTGCTCTTTCATGGCCCGATTATATGACCGCATTTAACATCGAATTAGACTCGATTCAAGAGATCGCATATCTAGTGTTTGGTTAAAAGTCTCACTGCTTGGATAAAACATGCTTCAGATGTTTAGTTTCTTCCGACAAAATGTGGGATTATGGGGATGAGATATTCCGCAATTCCGTTTCATGTCTAGTTTGGCCAAACAATCAGGTCCTTAAATAAAGTAGACTCGCGTATTATCTCACCCGTTACATGCAAAAAAAAACTAGGTAGTCCTCGCCGGCTTGCGAATTAAAAGAAAATTATTTACCACCTTTTTTATTTATCTTCTTTTCGAAGTTCCAAACTCATTCTGAATCACTGTGGTTGGACTATGAAGATAGTCACAATAAGAAACAAATGCCATGCTGATGACTTGTTTTGTAATGTGTCTTTACTCAGCTTATCAAATGCTTTTACAAAGTGAAACTACATGCAACCCACATCAAAAGAAATCCACAAAATTATCATCAGTCACAAGTTTCAAAACCACCACCCTAGCACCGTGGTTCATGATTTACTACCAAGTGGTTTGGTGTTCAAGAGGTTCAATTTTCGAGTCGTGCGATCTCTTTCAAACTTTGCCCCCTTGCAAAGTAGTACTCTCTCCGTCCGCGTTTGTTAGTCCACAAATATGCTTTTTTAAGTCATATAAAAATTTTTCATGTAATTACATCAATGTGCAAAACAGAGAGAATTTCCTTTCTTACCCTTTTTTTTTGTGTGTAGTCACATCAATATTTCAAATCTCACTTTTGAGCCAAATTTTTAATTGACGGACAAAAGAGGAAATTTATCCTACAAAAAACAACATTATTTTGTCCTCTTAATAAGTTGGATTCTTCAAAATGGACCAAAAAAAAGCGGACGGAGGGAGTACTAGTATTCTATTAGTCTTTGATGGACGTTACAAGCTATGGCTCATTGATTTCGTTCGAGTGACCCGTTAAAAGGTATGACTCTTTGATACCGTCAGGTCCACCGTGGATCTGTAGTTCTTAGGGTCGCGCACAGGAGATGGTTGTTGCTCCTCCCACCCTTGCTCATCTCCGGAAAAAAGTTTCAAAAATTATTTTCATCCATAATTGAAAATGGAATTCCACAATTTACCTCCAATCCAAACATTCCCAAAAATCAACCCACAAACGTCTAAATACCTCATCTTTTAATTCGCCCCACCATTTTTCCTCCTTAAACCCCAAATTCCCAATTTTTTTTCTTTCCGAATCTGAACACAAATTCTCAATTACTCAAACAAAACCCAAATCACAACTCCAAAGATGTCTACTGTAAAACCCTAGAATCCCTATCATCTCCTAATTCCCCCCACCACACACGATGATTTCCGACCCCACCGAGTCTCCTCGCAAGCGACTCCTCGCCGATCCCAAGCCCAAACACGGCTCCTCCTCCTCCGCCCCGGCCGCCGCCGCATCGTTCGATTTACCGGACCGAAAGAAGACCAGAGACCTCCCCAACTTGTCTGATTGCCACAGCTGCGGGCTCCACACCGACAGCACCAACCCTAGAGTCAGGCTCCAAACCCTACCCAGCTTCTGGCGCGTCGTCCTCCTCTGCCGGCCCTGCTTGAACCGCGTCGAATCGGCCAACCTGTGCTCGTACTGCTTCTCCTCCGTGGCCGATTCCGACTGCCACCGGTGCCAGGACTGCAATCGCCGCGTCCACAAGGACTGTGTCGTCAGGTATAACTGTTCTGCGCCTTGGTCTTTTTGTTGTGGTCCTGAATTAGGGCCTTTTAGGGTTTGTGTTGACTGTTGGGTCCCGAAATTGTTGAAAAATTCGAGTAGGGTTTGTAAAAGGAGGAGGAGGAGGAGTAAAACTCAATTAGGGTTTGAGAATTCGAGGAAATCTGGGGGCCTGGAGGTTGTGGTGAACGATGCGAAAAGGGCGGTGAAGAGGAAAGCTAGGGTTGCGGTTAAGGCGAAAGAGAAGGCCTTGAGAAAAGCTGTTGTGGCTAGGAGGGCTGCGGAATTGGCGAATGGGTTTTTGGATTTGGTTGCTAGGAAAGATGGCAGTGAGTGTTCGGTGAGCGTTAGTAGTAGTGGTTCTGAAACGACTGCTGCGACTAAGACCACCGGTGTTGATGCGGAACTGGCGTTTCGGTTGCATCGCGCTATGAACAGCTCACCGAGGATTTCGAGGAACTTGTGCTTGGTGAATTCGAGTTGTTTGCCTGTTCCAAGATTTCAGAAAGGTATCGGAAATTCATCAGGGTCAAGGGGGAGTCGTAATGCTAGTGTCAGTGGGAAGATGGAGGAATGCCGCAGTCGTAAGTTGATTGAGGATACTGATGCAAGTGTGGGTTCAAGGGGGAGTCCTGATCCTAGTGTCAGTGGAAAGATTGAGGAATGCCCTAGTCATAGGTTGAATGAAACCAATGACTTAAGGGTTTCACAACCTGAAGTCAAAGTGGTGTATGTAAGGCGTTCAGTTAGAGGTCGTTGTACTAATTCGTGTAATTTAAAGCGGGGCAGATTGGTTTACACAAGGAGGTGTAAAAAGGATAAGGGATGTCAGGAAAAGGGTGGAGTGGTGGTTGGAAATCACGATACTTGTGATGACAGTAGCCTGATATTTGAACCTCAGACTTGCCATAAACAAGATGAGGCAGAGTTTGAGTTGCATCTAGATGAGGCTAGGAACCCAAATCAACAGAATTGCGAGGGAAATGGTGCGATGCTGAATCTGGAAAGATCCAATGGGAAAACGGATCGCTATCTGTTGAAGTACAGCAAGAGGCCACATAAGGAGTTGGAGTATAAGTTGCATCCAGATGACACTAGGAACCAAAATCATGTGAGTTGCAATGGAAATGGTAATATGCCACCTGATGAATGTTGCAATGGGAAATGGGATCGGTATATGATAAAGTACACTAAGAGGCGTGTTGTGTTGAAAGCAATTTTGGACGATGAGACGAATTTTCATTGTGACGATTCTAGTGTTGAAAGTGAGGATAGAGCTGTGGGAGTGGGTCTCTATCTGAATTGGTCCGGGGAATCCGGGACATTATCTGATGCTTCCTTTCAGTCTTCCACTGTTTCTCTGGAAGCTTCAGCTTGTGCACATGTTTTATCAGAAGACCCATCATGAGGCAAATAGGTAACAATACAGTCAACATAAATTGGTACTTTTCATTTGAGTCGCTACTTATTACAGTAGACAGCTTCCATCATCAAATAGCCATCTTATTTTATGAGAAGAAACACTGCGTCTCTTCTTTAGGCACTCACACCCATCCTACAACCATGTCCATTATCTCTTTTAAGTTTTAACAACTAAAAAGACTGGCACCAATGCTTTCCATGGTGTAATTTGTTTTTATGTTTCACTGTCCAATACAGTCCCCAACATTTGACAGTGAATAATTGTAGACCAAATAGTTTACATGGATCTTCTTGGGTCAGCTTTGTAATCTTAGTCATTTGCAGTATAATACGTTCTTCATTGTGTGTTTTGGTATTTCTGGATGGTTACCCATCACAAGGAACATGGTCACCCATCACAAGGAATGTGGTCACTCTTTTCCAAGACTAGAGTTGCCCCAGTTCATTATCTCTATGGAATTCTGCTAATGGCATTGAATTTTGTCTACATCGGTAGGTTTTTTTGGATGATGTGTACATTGGTAGTTACATAGAATGTAGAGGGTAGGAGGTATGAAATTGTTAGTATACTGGCTAGATTCTAACAACTGATTACCTACTAGACTCAGGTGATTGTACTCGGTCTTGTATGTGCAAACAAGATGTAGAGTTGGTTGGTCTCCTTCTCATTGATGACCATGATTGTTTTTGGTTAGGGAGTTGTGTGGGTCGATACTCTTTTTGTCTGGGGTGGTTTGGGTGTTACCTCACAAAATGGAGGGCCTCTTGCAGAGGAGTCAAGGTAGCAAGTGCAGAAAGCATGTTTGCCTTTGGGCTCTTCACCTTATATGAATTACAGGGGAAGCCAATATTATAGTATTTGGGCTATGGAGGTGTAGGTGCCTTTGTATTGATTGAAGAGTTAGTTTTGGACACTTGTATAGCTGGTTCACAAGGAAGGCCTAACCTATCCTTGAGCATGTTTTTTGGTTGTGGAGCTTTTTCATATGGAGGAGGCATATGATATGGGCTGTTCCTTTTCCATTTTATTCTCCTTTTCAAAAGTTTGGTGTACCTTCTGGATGCCCTCTGATTGGGAAAACATTCTAAAAGAAAAACTAAGACTAGAAAGGCTCGAGGAATGAAGATTTTTGTTTTTTCGATAGGTCCCTGTTGCCATGCTACACTTCATTATAATATGACTGGGAGGATTCAAGAGTCGTTGTACTTCAAACCGGAGTAGAATCCTAGAGTGTCCTATGCTCAATGTGTAATACTTGGAAATTTGCCGCTCCTGAGTTAGCATGTTCTATAATAGGCGATCGTAGATATTTAGGGCATAACATCCCGCAGTATGAACCTAGTTAGAGTCTAGAATAATAACATGGAGAATGGGGAAGCGCTATTGAGATTAAGATAGAAACTTGGCTGGGAGGATTTGATATATTGCAGTGAGATTAAGACAACAAAGTATGCTGTAGGATTGGATAAACTGCGGTGGCGATTATTATTATTACTTGCACAAGTGAAGGCCATTTAACGAAGGCACACCCAGTGATTGAAAAAGCGTGCCTAGGTGCTCGCCTAGGCGAGGCAAGGTGTGAGGCGAGCCTGTGACGCCGCACAGGTGTGAGGTGAGGCGAGGTTGGGTGAGGCAGGCGGCTAGTCTCACTTCGAGTCGCCTAGGCATGAGGCGTGAAAGAGTGGCGTCTAGGTGTCGTTAGGGCAAAACAGCTCAATTAAAACACAAATCTGCCTCTCCTCAATCAGAAATCTATTCTCTTCTCTGGGCGTAACAGGTGTGTCGATTTCTCTCTCTCTCTCTCTCTCTGATCGACACACAACACACACGCACCCTTCTTCTTCTTCTCTCTGATCAACACAGTCAGTTGCGCACGCACCCTTCTTCTTGTTCTTCTCTCTCTCTCTCGACCCATCTGGGTCAGTCGGCTGTACTCTGCAGCTGCTGCTAGTGCGGGCCCTGCTGGCTAATTTTTTTAATTGAACCGTTCATTAAATCTAAGCTAAAAACTGCTCAAATCAAGCCCTTTTTGGTTTTTTTTTTTTTCCTGATTTCTCACGGGTACCCTTAAAAATCACGTTCTGATCACATTAAGCGGCTCGGATCATCAAATTTGATCGAGAACTATGAGGTATTTTTTTAGGTGTCTAAATAGTTGTCCATTGAACCGCCCTGAATATATATATATATATTAAACAGTATATACTGATTAATAATTTAGTGTTAATGATTAATAATTTAATATTATACAGTATATACAGTAGTAACTAGTAACAGTAATGAATCAAAAATCTTATGATTAATCAGTTTGTTGTTTGTATATATTAATACTAGTGTTGTTGATCATATTTTATCTCCTTTGTTTGTGTATATATTGTAGATGTCAAATAGAACCAGTCCTATGAGCGTATTTTACCAGTATTTCGTATGTTGGATTGTTGGTTATTATGCAATATGGTGGTGTTTATTCTTGTTTTGATGGTAGGAGTGAATATTGGTCATATATTTAGTTTATATTACTTTTTTTTGTAAACGCTTGCCTCGCTTCAATGAGGCGCTCACCCCGCCTCGCTTCACTAAGGGCTCTGTTGCCTCGCATACGCCTCGCGTATTTAAATCACTGGGCACACCATGACATAGGCTGTCAGTAACGATGAAAATGGTGTCAGGAATAAATGATATGGGGCATATGGCCCTTATTGAGAAGGGTGAGCAAGGTCTTTGTTGCTCTGAATGATACTAAAATCTTAAGTTTGAATTGGAAAAGGGGCAGAAATTATGTAGCAGATGTTGCATGCTTTTTTCACCCATCCTAGGCAGAAGGAATAAATTTCCAAGCTCTCTATCAAGGGTTGTGTTCTTCTCTTAATCTGCTGGATTTTGAATTGCGAAGCAGATTTGTTTTTAACCTGTGAATCCTGATTTTTCTGAGTGCAGACTCTTAACTTAAAACCAGGAATCTGTATTAACCCTCAAGAATGAGGAGTTGCTACAGACTTTTGTTTGTTTTTTTTCTTGGCGGAAGCTAGCATTGTTCGATGTAGTTAGTGAGATTTGAACCTCTGTCAAATGCATGGGAGTACATGGTGCCTACCACTTGGCTCCTAGTCCACTTGCGGAGTTGCTACAGACTTGCAAATGCAAGATCCTCTCTATTTTCTGTCAACCAAATTACAGCGGAGGGGTAACTGGTGAACTTACTTCATACCTCATCATCAGCACTCTGCATGTTCTGTCAATCTGGAAACAACTTGCAATTTAATCAATATTCAAACCCAGGCTATTTCCTTTGCTACGTTGATACTGATTGCTCACGCTCTCGGTCTCACTTTGTGCTCTAAGCAATTACACCTCCAGCCTACTTTATTTTTGCAGTTGAAGTTAGGATTTTGCTTCTTGTTTAAAGTTTTGTTTTCTTACCCGCTAGAGTTCCTATCGAACAGGATAAAAAAAAAGAGAGTTCCTATTGAACCAATCCTGTAAATCACTTTATATAGTAGAAAAAGAACATAATCATTCTGCTTTAGAGAGGAACCAAACTCCTCTGCTTATCAAATTCTGTAGCTTTTCACCCCCAAATTGATTCCTCGATTACATTGCTCATTGCTGGGTGATGTCTCATGAGCAGTTGTAGTCTGTATAGGTACCAAATTACAGATACTTTGGAGTTAAGAAATGCTAATTATTCTATTCAAAGGGGTTAAGAAATGCTAATTATTCTATTCAAAGGAAGAAAAAGGTGGAATTTAGAGGCCCATCACTTTAGCGCTGCTTTGATTTGGGTTCCAGTTGTTGCTGAGGTACCCTGGGGTTTAGATATTTAAAATTACTGCTTTATTCTGTCTCGGGTAACTGGAGGAGAATTGTTCTCATCTTTTACTTCCCACTTTTTGCACGTTCTCTTCTCTTCTCTTCTTTCTTTCTTCATCTCTCTTCCCCTTTCACCCCCGTATTTATGTGACATACTTCCCAATTAAATAAAGGTTATAATGTAGAATTGCTCCTTTTCCAGATGAGGTAAAATGGAATGAATGTCTGCCAGCTGCGGTAAATATCCACCAGCTCATATTGCTGTGACGCTCAACAGAGAAATGGCTCAAATTGGGCTCTGTTGAATCTCTGCCCTGCAACAAATATGATGATGATAATTTAATAGACCCAGGATTCTATCATGTGAGAACTAGGTTCATGGTACACCAGAAGTATGTAGGATACAGTATTGTGACTGTTTGTATTGAACAGTACCACTTCTCAATCAAATCTAACTTTGAACATGAGCTATGTTGTATAGCTTTCCAGTTTCTCTTAATCCAATGTAAAGGATTGATATATATATTTACTTCATTGAATATGGTATAAATCTTCTCAAGGGTATGGATAAGATTGAAAAATTAAAATTGGGATATTGCAGCTGGTTGGGCTTTGGAGGGGATTTTCTCTTTTTATTGATTTATTCTCTGCTTTCCTATAGATGTATTGGGAATCAAATTGGCAGGACCGGTCAGTGTGCCGTGTTGGTATTCAAAACCTATGTCAATTATTGTTCCAAAACCTGATGTGACTATATTTGGTTCAAAAAGTTGTGCTCTTTTGAATCAAAGTAATTTTAGAAGCAAGTTGTCCGCTTTTGAAGTTTGGACTGGAGTCTCACTACTGCTTTCCTTGAGCCATTTTCCACTAACATTTCTTAAAGTAAATTTAGTCATAAGAAACTTAAAAAGGATTCCCAACCAATTATCCAGAGAAAGGGCTATGGCATAATATGATGGTTTAGATCAATCTTAACCGGATGGTTATGCCATCATTTTAACGTCAAAGTAGTCAACACACAACTTGAAAATCACGGAAATTATGCAAAAGCAGCTTTCTAGGGTTATATCGACTGATACCTGAAAAGTTGAAAGAGAATGTTGTTCTGTGGTTCTAGTTAGACTGCTTTTGAATACAATCTCTTGAATGCATATCGTTTAGTGACACTGAGAAAAGGAAACAGTAACACCTCAAAAACTTGTTTATTGCTTTAGTGGAGACGTTGAAAGGATCAAAGTGGAAAAACATTGGTGGGGTGGCCTTTTGTGTGTGCACTCCACACTCCCTCAAATATAGTAATGATGTCTCATCCTACTATTATGTGGAATCCACACTCCCTCCCAATTTATATTATTATCCTCCAACTTGATAAGATCCCCTTGTTTGTTGGTGTGTAGTGCAATCCTATTCAGCTGACCATCTTCCTAAGGTGGTGATTGTCGGTCACTTACCCACATAATTCTTCAAAATGTCATGCGCTCCCGCTTTCAATCCTCACACTGCACTTGCACGGTCAATGCTCGCACTCTCGAATAGTAGTTTGGGATGTGTTTCAAAGATGCTTTAACGCCCGCGCACACGAATTATATGACTTAGGTCTGTTCGGATGTTCTAAACTTGTTGCAGTAAGCAAAAAAAAAAAAAATTCGATGCCAAACGGTAGGAGAATAACATTCACATAATCACACCAGTAAGATCTTACATTAAACATGTGAGAGTCTGCAACTAAACTAAGCCCCTTACAAGAAACACCTCTTAGTTGAGAATGTCTGAATGAGCATTAATAAGCAGCACTTGCTTGATAGAAGCTTTGACTCCTGTGGTTACACATAAATGATATGGTTTTGCAAGTTATCTACACTTTTCCTTTGAATTTGCTTGGAAATGCCATAATTTTACAGAGTTGAAGGGAAGTACAATATGCTGGGGAATGCCTTGGAACACTACCAGATGTGCCTACCACGGCAGTGTTGGATGCCATGGTAGTTTGCTCTTTTATTCATGTTTTGAAGGAGAAGTAACACTTGCATAATTTACATGTTAAGCAGCACGGTTCAGCAGCTTAGCTTTTGGATTTGAGTCTTGCAGATTATGGAAGAGAAATTTCTCAGAATAAAGGAATGGAGATCCTCTCATGTGACGAAAAATGGAACTTACCACGTGTTATTCAACAATCTGATTCGTAGGCCTCAACGTAATGTCATTCATGTGGAAAGTAAAGTTCATTAGACATTAGTATCCATTTGAACGAATGATATTTATCTTAAGAGAGATTAATGGAGCCTGGCCATCCATTGCTTTTAATATAAATCTAATTCAACCAAACCATATACCATTAGATTGGATTTTGTCATCTTTTGCATGCATGATTCGCAAGTCGTGGTCTACAAAATGATCGGCTCAGGTTGTCAAATGAAATCGCGGTGGGTCTTATTTTGCATCACTTGAGGGATCACACGAGAGATTATCACATGATAGGATCCTTTACTTTAATAATCACATTGCCTCTTGTACTTTTTTCGCTTAATCCATAGTAACCCTGCAAGTATTTGACTACATTGACACAAAATTAATTACTTTTTTTCTAATTTTTATTGCATGCTGTTATCAGAGCCATATTGCATAATTCGATTTGGTACACCATGATGGTATCTATGAGTGGACTGAGAGAAGGAAAAAAAGTCAACATCCACGATATCTTACCATTCAATTTACGCCCAAAAAGATTCATTTTATCAACACGTTCCCTTGCAAAAGGAATTATTTGAAGCCATCAAATGAGATGTTTGAAAAAGTATGGCAATTTAAGTACTGAAAACCTTTTAAGGAGGGTATAGGTTCAAAAAATTCATTATTCATCCATTTGGTGAAGATAAAAGTACCAAAATTGACCAATTCACAGTTAGGAAGAAGAAGCTTTGGATTCTCAAGTGGTGCACAAGACTCGCAGCCAAAGGTGGATAATACTTATCAATATCGCGCGAATTTTCACATTTGATTTCTCATTAAACAAAACCCACCATGAAGAACTTGTGCCTTCTCCACTTTGCTACAATGGAAATACTAATGGACACCACTATCACCACTGTCTGTACTAGTATTTTTATCATTCTCTATATATATCCTTCTCAAGAGGAGTGTGCCTCCCACAAGCCTCCACTTTTCCTCTAGCTTTCATTCCCCAGTGTTGGCTAACTAACTTTGTTCTGTGGTTTTTTTCTAATGGCTGCCTCAAATGAAGTCCATATCACTATTCCTAAGAACGAAACTGACCCAGATTGCCAGATAACTGATTACTCTCAAAGGGCACAATGGCTTCGAGCTGCTGTGCTGGGAGCCAACGATGGTTTGGTGTCGACCGCGTCCCTAATGATGGGAGTCGGGGCTGTCAAAACAGATGTCAAAGCCATGATCGTCATCGGATTTGCAGGACTAGTTGCCGGGGCTTGCAGTATGGCCATAGGAGAGTTTGTCTCCGTGTACTCCCAGCGGGACATAGAGGTAGCTCAAATGGAGAGAGAGAACGGTGGAGGGGAGGAGGAGGAGAGAGGGAAAGAACAGCTGCCGAATCCAGTGCAGGCAGCTGCAGCATCGGCCCCTGCCTTCACAATAGGCGCGATAGTGCCACTTCTCGCAGCTGCTTTCATCAGAAACCATAAGGTGAGGCTAGGTGTGGTTGTGGCGGCAGTGAGCATGGCGCTGGCGGCATTTGGAGGGGTTGGAGCAGTGTTGGGGAAGACTTCTGTGGTGAGGTCTGGTA
Organism: Rhododendron kiyosumense; assembly: GCA_019656275.1. Taxonomy (NCBI): domain Eukaryota; kingdom Viridiplantae; phylum Streptophyta; class Magnoliopsida; order Ericales; family Ericaceae; genus Rhododendron; species Rhododendron kiyosumense. The sequence continues at coordinate 14,665 of BPLS01000204.1, read as the reverse complement.
CTAGGGTGGTGATCGGAGGGTGGATGGCCATGGCCATCACTTTTGGACTGACCAAGTTGATTGGCTCAAATGGAATGCAAATGTGATCCCTTGTTTCGTACTGTAGAGGGAATGGAAGATTTCTATTTGCATGGAATGGAAGATTTCTTCCATCACCTGTAGAGGGATAGCAAACCAAATATTGAAAGCTATCCCAAAGTGTAAATTATCAAGGCATAGTAAATAATGCACTTATTTCTAATCCAACTATAAGAATCAAGACTGAATTAAGCAAGCAAATATAGACGGAAAATTAAATCTAATAAATCAAAGAAACTGTGCGAATCCATGATTATTGGAAATATTGATGGAACCATTCCTAAAATTGAAACAGAGAGACCAGTCAAAGAACATGACATTAAGTCAAGTCCATGGGTCGGTAGGTTCGCAGTGTTCGCTTCCCACAATTGAGCGGGGGTTCTATTTTTGGGGTCGGGCCGTCAAAACTAAAAATAATTTCTTGTGAATCTTCTAGTCCCAAAATAGATGACCAGCCTTTGACTAGAGCGGAGAGGAAATTAGTCGAGGTGCGCGTAAGGTGGCCCTGATACCTTACATGCATTTCGACTAATCTAACATAAAGTAGTCAAGGTGCGCGTAAAATTATTAGATTCCTTTCCAAAAAAGTACTGATTAGTTGAGGTGTGCGTAAATTGGTCCGGATTCCTCGTCATTCGTAGTGTATTCGTCTTCGCTAGAGTTTTAGATTTCTTTATGCAAGCAAATATAGACAGAGAATTAAATCTAATGAATCAAAGTAACTGTGTGAATCCATGATTATTCGAAATATTGATGGAACCATTCCTAAACTCGAAACAGAGAGACCAGTCAAAGAACATTAAATTAAGCCCCAAAGGTTAGTCCAGTTGGTTGGTAGGTTTGCTTCCCATAATTGATCGGAGTTTGATCTTTGGGGTCAGGCCGCAAGAAAGTAGTAATTTGTGGTGAATATCCTAGTCCCGGTGTGGATGACTTACGTTTTATAGAACCAGAGAAAGGATTCGTTAAGGTATACGTAAACTGACCCGGATACCAAAAAAATATCAAATTAAACAAGGAAACAGTTATAGCAAACCAAATATTGCAAGCTATCCCAAAATGTAAATTTTGTCTAAGGCATAGTAAAATAATGCACTCCACTTATTTCTAATCCAACTCCACACGGAGTATAAGGATCAAGAATTAATTAAGCAAAGCAAATATAGACAGAAAGTTAAATCTAATATATCAAGTAACTGTGAATCCACGATTATTGGAAATATTGATGGAACGATTCCTAAAATCGAAACAGAGAGACCAGTCAAGGAATTTTCGAAACAGAGAGACCAGTCAAGGAATTTCCGTTGAACCATTTAATAAAATACAAACAAAAACTGTTCGGATGAAGCCTTTCCTGGTGTTTTGTTTTTACCAATTTCTTGCGATTACCCTTAAAATCATGTTCCGATCACATTGAGCGGCTCGGATCATCGAAATTCGATCGGAAAAGGGGAGGTGCAGACGGAAAGAGGTTTGGACTTGATCCGGACTATGTATATATATATGCATTGACATTTTCAGTGGTAGTATGGAATTGTGTTTTCGCCACGAAGGTCTGTTGAAGAGAAACAAGTAATTGAGGACATAAAATTGCCGTCCAATGCAGACAGTGAGTGGATTTTAGAAGCAAATTGTTAGTCTTTCTTGATCAAATAATTTGGGTTAATGGCTCATGAATTTAGAATTTTACTTGATTTGGTAGGTACTGGTTCAAATTCACCTTGAAGCAGTGTCTCTGCTTAGAGAAACTTCAAACACTCCATAAACATGGCTATCTTTTGATGGTGCTGTTGTTGGTCATGATTTTTAATGGCTTGCTCATGATGTTTTTTGAACCCTCTATAAACGTTGCCTTCTTGTTCTTGTGATATTTATTGCTCGTGCGAGAAGATTTTGTATCTATTATTGAGAGGCCATTAATAGTTAACTGCTGCTGCAGGTGGGGCTCGCAAAAGGTCCGGTAGGAGACTTGCGAATTGCGATGCATTGGACCGATGCTCTCAGGAAACTTGTTTCATCACTCAAACCCAAACTTCGCAATTGGCAACACAAGCTCAACAGAAACCCAACAAGAACAAACCCCACCACCCCCTCCCCCCCCCGAAATATGCATCGAACCCATGTTATCAAACAACAGATTCCGCAACAATAACCTCTGCGTCCACCCGTTCTGCATTGACTGCATAACCAAGTACGAACAAGTTTACAACATGAAATCGAAGATGATGGAGTCGCCGAAATCAAGTGCCCCGGATTAAACTGTGACTAGTTGCTGGACCCACTCTGCTGCCGTACCCTGATACCTCCTGAAGCATTCGACAAGTGGTGCGGCTTGCTATGCGAGAGGGCCCTATTGGGGCTGGACCGGTGTTACTGCCCGAACCGGCAGTGTTCGGCTGTGGTGGTGAATGAGTGTGGGGGGACGGTGATGAGGTCTGTGCCCGAATTGTAAGTTGCCAGGGCACACTAGGTACCGGAGCGAGGAAAGTGGGGAGCCGAGAGATAAGAATGACGTTGCGTTTGGGGTTCTTTGCTGAGAGCAACAAGTGGATGAGGTGCCCAGAGTGTCACCATTGCGTTGAGCGCGTTCATGGTTGCTCCAATGTGTTGTGGTTATAAAAAAAAAACCCTGAACAGATGGATGCATTAAGGTGCATAAACCATGCTAACAAAGCTTCAGTACACAGATGAGAATACATATAGAAGGAAATAGGAAAAGAACTTGAGAACATCCATAACTAACAGAAAAATGAAATAGAGCAACACAAAAGAAACTGCGTATCTAAGTACTGATCACACTTGAAGGTATAATAGGCCACACCTATCATGATCCCTAACCTTCTTAGCCGACTCTAGAAAACGGCGTTCAACAGTGATACAGATGGCATTGAGCGCCACTACAGGACCAGAAACTAAAAAGAGAGAACTATTGAGCTCCCTGCATTAAGGATTGGAATTGTTGAATCAAATGCAGGACTACAAACTGAACCACAAACGGAAACAGCTATCCATAATGCAAAAGCAAGAATAAAATGAACGTAAATGGGCCATGTTAATTGCATTAGAATTCAACGACTTAGGGCGAACAAAAGGAATATGCAACTATTATGCTAGAAAGACAGAAAGGAAAGAAAAGCCAAGAAAATGCGCAAACAAAAGCTTGCTATAACCAAAAGCACGTGGATATCTCCCCAACATGCGAAAAGCCAAGAACTGGAAAATAAATAAATATTAATTTCCTCTACCAAAAACACAAATTAATCGTATACCATCTGCAGAATCATGTTCCTTCAAAGACGACACTACAAAACTCATGAAAGAAGCAGTTGACTCCCAACAAACAAGTATCCTCGAGGGAAACAGACCAGACAATGGGAACCACAAGCAGACACATGAACAAGCAGCGACCGACAGTATTAGTCATCTGGATCTCGGCAATTAAGACCAAGCATCACAAGTGGAGAACAACTTTATTAGTCATCTGGATCTCAGCAATTAAGACCAAGCATCACAAGTGGAGAACAAGAACCGTCTCCCCAGAGCAATTGGACATAGAGAAGAGAACCATAACAAAACAATTGACATTGCCTGCTGCTCATCATAGCTAAGAATGGAACCGTTCCATCACTGCACCTTCCATAAGACAGGAGTGGCTAAAGGTGTAACACTGGTGAATGGAATGTTGCTGCCCGAAAAATTTCTCATTTTTAACAATGCACAAACGTATCCAATTAGCAACAAAGAACCCAATCATGTATCCAAAAAGACCATAATTAGCCAAGTAGCCTGCCAAAAGTTTCAAAATATCAATACTGCATGAAACTTGCATCATTTAATCATATAGATTTCAAGATATATGAAAAGGAAGATTTGAAAATAAATCAAAAGGAACAAAGTAAATTACCCGGTTAATTCCACTCTATTTGTTATCAAACGTTGTTTAGAAGAACATGGACAGTGGATAAAACTTTTAAGACTCTAACCCAATTGAAACTAAGCAGTCATCCGATGATGGAACCCCAACAAACTTCTCACCATTGGCCCCTAGACCCGCTTAACACGAAGAACCTTCCAGATATGCAACAGCCAATTCAAGTAACCATTACGAACCCAGCAGCAACAATGACATTTGTAATTGCAAATTCAAGAAAGCAGATGTCCAGCAGCAATATGAGCATTTTAAAGTGTAAAACCAGATTCGAACATGTCAAGCAAGCATAAGATCCCAGAAGTTCCAGGTATTGAACATTTAACGGACACAGAATAGTAGGGTATTGGTGCCAAGATCCACACTTTCAAAAGATTGATCAACTACATAGTTCTTCAAGCCAAACATCAAGCGGACAAATCCTGTAACGATGAAGTTCAACAGTCACATCCAGCAGTCTTGGGTCCTTCAGTTCTTCTGCTCCTCCAGTTCTTCAGCTGCAAGACAACAAAACAGTTGATCCATGAGTACCACAACCACCTCAAGAATGTGCAATTTGAAAGAAAAAAAAACAGCGAATGTAGCATACCATAATTTTGAGGAGTCATTTCATCTACGGCGGTCATATGGACCAGAACGGTCGCGACTATATCGATCCCCTCCCCCACCACCAGAATCCCTGCTACGTCCCCCTGCACGGTCACCATTCCTATCAGGACCATAACGTCCTCCACCACCACCACCACTGCTATACCTATCTTCTCTGCCACCATATCTGTCACCTCTGCCACCCTCACCAGGACATTCCCTAGCAAAATGACCAGGCTTGCCACACTTAAAGCACTCTCCACCACCAGATCCGCGACCACCACCACCTCCATAGTCACGGTCACGACCGTGGTCACGGCCACGGTCACGGTCACGCGGACGATCGCCATCACGATCTCTGCCAGATCCTTGGTTAGGCTGAGCTTTCTCAACAGTGATAGTGCGCCCATCTAGTTCCATCCCATTCATTTCTTCAATGGCATCTTCCATTGAATTTTTCTCATCAAAGGTGACAAACCCAAATCCACGAGAACGTCCAGAGAACTTGTCAACAGCAACCTATGACAGAAAACATAAGGCACAACAATTTCAACGGCACTTTTAAACGATTCACAATATAACAACCTGAAAATCACTCAAAAGAATGAGGCACATCCTCTTTTAACTATTTCACGCTCTGTGAAGGATGGGCGAAAAAGATGGGACCAGAGAAAATACATGTGATACTGACATTTTCTAGAAAAATAAAGGTTAAGCATGGGAGGGAGGATTCTTCTAAGTTCTTCCAACCAAAATTAGTTCATTACAGCGTACTTGGCTTCTTGAACAGAAAACCTTAGTCCCTTACCCAAGTATTCAAGAAAGCATCATGCATTTCACAAAGTTAATGTATCCTATAAATACAGACACTACAAAATATGCAGAGTAACACTTACTATAAGTAATCATCTGTGTTTTTCCTACTAAAAATTTGAATATAAGTGTCAAGTGTTCCCGTTTTAAAAAATTTCTTCCAGGATTGAGCTATAACTGCAAGCAGCACCTCAATGTTACAAACAAATGAATGAGCACGCCATATATCAAAGGAGTACCAGACATGCACTGGCATAAAAAATAACCCAAGGACGAGTAGGTGATTAACGAGTGAGAACTATATCTCATATAGTTAGGACCTCTCCAAATGATAAATAAGGATTAGCTTTGTTGGGTTCGGTGTAGATTTGGACACCTGGACAGTGGACACATTCATGTGGTTGTAATCTGCTATGAGTATTGAGTACGCCTATATTCTACATCTCATCTCATATCTGATGTGTGATCAATATAGGACCGAGTCAAGTGTAGCACACCAGCAACAGGTTTACTTGTTGATTGATGAAACATATCAATGAGACACTTCTTGCTCTCCACCGAGTATTTTGCTTTTCAAGCTATACAAGACAACTTATGGACTAAGACGGGGTTGGTTATAAGAGTGGCAAGAATGGGGTGGGATGGAAACATCATTGCTACATATATCTTTTTAAAGTTAATACTGACCCTAGGTTGGGGGAGAAGTGTGTTATGAATGGCAGGATGGAAACACTGTTGCTAGACATAACCCTTTACTTTCGTATTGCCTCAACTCAAGAACTGCGTGTTCATCTAACAGCACACCTTGCCTTCCCCAAATCCAAAGGGGAGAACCCTTTAGAAGCAACCAAAAACAGAGGGAGGTTGTTGCTTTCCTTACTACTATCATTGGAGACACTTAAACCCAAGAACTTTTAACAAGAAAATGACAGGAGAAGAAAAGGAAAAGCTATTAGTAAACAATATCACCTCCTAAAAGGAAGCACAGTGTTGATGAACATGAACAGGTATTACCTTTGCCTCTACGAGATGGCCAAACTTATCAAACGCAGCTTTCAGACCTCTATCAGATGTTGACCATGAGAGGCCGCCAATGAAGCAGCGGTACTCCAGTTCTTCTGACATATTTTCAACTTGTTCCAAGAAGGAAAAAAAATCAAGCAAGAAGTAGTATGTAATAAACTTCTACCTATGCCTCCTAATTGATGCAGAAGTGGAAGGCAAATGTAAACACATGATACATGCCAAATCACTTCTAGAAAGGCAAAACATGAAGTTAACACATTACCATGGTAAATAGTTTTCTATCTCCACATGGGAAAACTAGAAAAATAAGAAACTAAAATATGCAGGGAAATACACCAACTTGCCAAGTTCACGTGTTTCTACAGCATCTGAAACCAGCCAAAACTTTAAGTTTTGAACTCCTCTAACAACGAAAGGATTGATGTATTCCTTAAGACTTGCTCATAGATTATGACATATGCCACCACTTGTAAAACAAAGAACTCAGGGACTCTGTAGTCCAGATTTCAATAGCATTTACATACATGCGCCACAATAATTTCCATCAAACGCTTTAAAACAAATGCAACTTTCAATTCTAACGGTCCCTCTAAAGATTCGTGCAATCAGGTTAAGCACAGGAGGATAAAAAAAAAAGAGAGGTTAGCACCAAGCACCAGCAGTGACAGCAGTCGACAATACGTTATATGGAATGAGGAACTGTACAAGGGAAACATATACCAGAGTCCTACACAAGGCTCTAACCAATTTCTTAGCCTACAAATATCTGCATCAGTGCGCGTGCTCACACACATCTCATTATCATCATCAGCAAATAAAACTAGCACCATCCCATCATCCTATTTTACACGCGCGCGCGCACACAGATACACTTGTGGTGCTCAGAAAATTCATAAAAAAACAGTCTTCCATAACAATTTGCTACTTTACCCCAACAATCTTGGAAATACCTACCCAAAAACCAAAAAAGAAAAGAAAAAAGAAGCATAATTAAGGTCAACGCGCGATCCACGTACTTTCAGATCTGAAGCTTGTAATAGACAGCGAAAACCGATACATGTAACTTAAAGTCAGCTAAAAAACACATCAAACACCTATAACAAGCATGGATCTAACCACACCAAAGCACGAGAAAGAACGAGTAATTGCGTAAAACAGATAACAGTTCTCACATATTCTATACAAAAGGAAAACTAATTAACGCTAAACATCGGTGGAAAGAGAGCAAGAATCGATAGGTACCTGCCGAAAAATTCGCAGATCAGGTCTCAGACGGGAGAGAGGAAAGGCTCTTTGGGTACTTTGCGTCGCTACGAAGAAACGAACCCTAATCTGTATATATACTGGTACGGGGATGTGTCTGAGATTATAAGATACTTGTGGAGGAAAAGTTAAGTTAGGCTCTGTTTGGAACCCAGGGAAAGGAAAAGAAAAGAAAGGAAAAGAAAAGGGAAGGAAAATGAGAGGAAAAATTTACTATTTACCACACTCAAAATCTTTATTTTCTTCTCTCTTTCTCTACAACTAAACAATCATTAGGGAAAATTCTTTATTTTCCTTTCGTTTCCCTCATTTTTCATAGGTTCCAAACAGAGCCTACGAGTGTTAAAGATGTACTGGAGTACTGAAATTTGCAGACGGCTCAGTTTGGTCCTTACGAAAATATTGATTTGGTCCCTGAATTATTGAAATTTACTGAGTGTGGTTCAATTGGCAATTGCCCCCTATTTTTTTTCCCAGTACTGCCAAGTGAAAGAGTGTATCAAATAGTGAGAAAGGGGTTTAGAGTAAGGTTGAGATATTTTTATGCAATTTTTTTTGAATTTCATCTTAATAAAGTACCTTTGACCTATGCTCCTAACTTAGTTTCGTTAATAAGACGGTCTTTTATGTGAGCTCAACGTAAATTTAATTTCATATATTCCTACCAAAATCACATTAGTTTAGTTATTTGTTATTGCGATAGCTAAATTATTATTTTTTGTATATTTATGTAAGTACCACCTTTTACTAGAAAACAATAAAGTTAAAGGTTGATGTAGTAAATATCTAAACCAAAAAACAAGCCAATTTGTACAGCCCAAAAGTTATGTAGTTTGGAACTTGCAGCATTTTTACATATTAGATACGGAGTATCATCAAAAAAAAATTAAGATCAAATAGTATGAGCCCATGGATGAATTAACACTCGAATGAAAGACAAATCGATATGAAACTATCCCAAATTGAATGGATAAATACTCTCAAGATTGATGTATGAGCTTGGACCCGAAAGATATACCCTTTTTTCTCTAAAGCCTCATTCTATTAAGGTTCTTATTTTTTAAGTAGAAGTATTTATTTCTCACTTCACGAAACAGGTCATTCTCTCTCAATACATTATCTTTAATTTAATAAATAAATACTTATTTATTTCCCTCGGCGGAACGGAGCCTAGTACCCGTGCCCACGAATTTAGTAGACCTTGCAAATTTGACCATCCTCCTCTCACTGTCCCGGACTCGCATGATGCACTGCCATCACTTCTTTTAACGGCTGTTAAGAGAAGGGTGGCATTGAAATCCTATTCAAAGCCCAAGGATGAATTTATCAAACTTCGAAAAAATGACCAAACAGGAACCGGGGTGAAAGTTGAAGGGTAAAAAGCATAATATCCACGCCCCATATATACTCCCAACGACCCATCTAAAGAGAGGAAAAATAATTCCACGACCAGTGAAACCCTCCTCCATTGGCGGGTAAAGGGTTCTGGGTTTTGGCCTTTGGTTGTATTTCTTACCTCGCCGTCTCCTACCAGCGCCGCCGCCCTCCGGTGGCCCCATATTCCTCCGCTAGTCGTAATCTCCGATAAAATACAGCAGTGCTATTGTATTCGCTCAGCCTTTGGGAAAAAAAGGCAAAAAAGGAAATCACTAGACAGAGAAAGGAATTATGTGGTATCTGTGTGTGTTCTACCACAGATTATTGGATTACCGAAAACCCGAGGTCGAATCACTGGCCGAGCTCTTCGGCATATTCAATAGCAGGGAGAGTGAGAGTGGCAGGGAAAATGGGAACCTAGAAAAGAAGTGCCTGCAGTGGAGGCTACCTCAGTACCACCACCCAGACTCTCCATTCCACTTTGTTGATCTTCCCTCGGACGATATCGCCCATAAAATCGCCAACCGAAGTGAGTCCTACTCCTCCCAACTTTTGTTTTTTCCTTATTGGATGATGTACGGTGAATTATCGTTTTGTTGGTTATTATAAAATGGTGTGGAGATTATGTATCTTTCTTTTGGTTGGTGAGGGGAGCATTGGAAATTAGAAGGGTAAGTAAAAGAAATGAGCTTGGAGCCTTGGGGGGTTTGATTGGGCTTTCTTTTGGCAATGCATGGTTTGTGATGAATTAGAAGCTATGGTAATTGAGGAAGATAAATCTGAAATAGTGGCTGTTAGCTTCAATTTGTTGCATTGTATTAGAGTATTAGTTGGTCACAGATTATAACTTGGTGACTGAATTCTTTTACAGCCCATTTGGATGAAGTGATTTCAAGGGAAAAGAAAAGAAAGGATTTTGGTTTCTAGCCAAATCACTCATTTGGATTGACTATTTTGGTGAGAAAAGTACAGAAATTAAATGTTTTGACTGGCTTCTCCCCTTTCTCACCCAATCTCACCAAAAATGGTGAGATTTTGTGAGAAAGGGCTCCCCTTTCTTATCTCATCCTTTCTCACGGTCTAAATGGGATGTTAGTTCTTTGGAGTCATACTGCCCATCCCGAGCTTGCTTCTGCGCCTCTTCCTAATGGTTGTGGCAGTTTGTTAGCGAAGTATATTAGTTTTATTTGAATATATGCAGAACAGTTGCGAGTCTAAACTGGTCCTGTTTGGAGTGTAACACTGTTATTTGTATATATGCAGAACAGTTGCGAGTCTAAACTGGTCCTGTTTGGAGAGTAACACTTCTTCTTCTAGGAGATAGCGATGAAAATAAGTTTTTTGAGACCAAATACTTCAGCTTTCTATTTAAATTTTTGCTCCCTGACTTTTTTGTTTGCTGTGGGCCTGTGGCCTTCATAACTTTACAACATTACTGATTTGATAGCCTACTGTTTGACACTAAATCTTTTAACCTATGGAGCAATAGTAAGTTTAGGTATACACATATATTTAGTGTATTTATAATCTACTATAAAGTTGTGTGACATGTATGTCGTATATAGCATATATGACATTGATCTAATTTTGTATATACGATGGGTGCAAAGGTTTGCGTCGAAGTGTTCTCTGGATAACAAAATTTGTTGAAGCTCCACTAGCACCCAAATCCTGGAGTTTTCAGGTTGGCCTAGGAGATCTTTATACTATTGAACTTATAAAGAAACAAATAAACAATTTCTCAAGATTGTTTCTTTCTGGTATTTGAATACCCATTGCATCCTTTCTGACTTTAGATATTTCAGGTATACTTGTGAAGGGAGTTTATGAACTTTGGGGAGAAGGAAGCACGTATGAGGAGCTGGAAGAGGCTATAAAAGCATATCCAGATGAGCGGAAGTTGCCATACTTGACTTCTGAAAGCACATTCAAGATTACCATTGATAGCTTTGGGAAGGTTATGAGCTCCAAGGAGCAAAATGATCGCATTCAGAGTTTCTCGTACATTCCTTTCAAGGTTTGGTTCCTTGTTTATTTGTTCCTTTGGTTTGAAGTTTGAACATTGGAGGAGGCTCGAGTAGCTGCGAAACGAACTATACTAAATTCACTCTAGGACCTGCATTCTAGCTGAAAATGCAGGAGTGTTCATGCTGTTGGCGCCTCCTCTGATGTTGGTTGGAAAAAAGAGGTGGAAAACACATTACAGTTGGTGCATGTGCAGCCTCTTGCCTCCTCTGCTATCTGCATTCACTTGAACTTTTGCTTACTGTCGAGGTAGTAGGAATCAGGAAAGTTATTAAAACAAGAAATCTCTTACATTGCGTCACCAAAATGAAACAAACCGAATTTCATGTATTGTACATTGAAACAGCACCATTCACCACACTGAATAATTTGAAGAGATCTTGACATTTTAATAGCTTATAACGAAATAGCATGTTGGTAATGCGAAAGGATTGATTAAACAAGAAGTATTATGGGGGTGTAATGATGTTATAAATCTGTTGATATCTTTTTCGATGTATAGGTGAATATTTTGACTTCTGAACATTTTGACGGTACAGTGCTTGGGATTTTTGCCAGTCTTAAGTTTATTAGTTTCCACGCAACCAAAAGAAGAGGACCAAATTTTGTTGCCATGTGCAATGATTGTATTGAAACTTCTTTCATTGTTGCTTACCTATTTAATATCCTACATGTTTCTTCATCCTTTCTTAGTTTTTGGTTTATTTGACCTTGTTTGGTCGGATTACGCATTTTCGCACGATCACTTGCTTTTCTAGGAACTTCAGCAGTCGTATTTGCAACCTCATGGTTAACCTGCCTTTTGTGCCAAGGATCACTTTTGTCAGTTTTAAGATGAAGTTTCGAAGCACAATTTCCGACCTTCGTAATTTAAATAATTTTCCCTTTAACTTTACGACTTGCATCAGTCAACCTTCAAAAGCTGTTCATTTTCATGCATTCTTGTTGGTTGAAACTTAGTCAAATTGTTTCAGGGTCGAGTTAATCTAAGAAGTCCAGATCACAAGTTCTGGGTACTGGAAACTGATGACTCTGGTAGTAATAATGGGCTTCCGCCTGTCGACCAGAAGAGAATATTTTTCGGTCGAGAGGTGGGAACAGCGGATAGGAAGCTCTTGCCCACCTATCAGTTAAAAAGTCGTACGTATCTTGGTCCCACAGCCATGGACGCAGAAATGGCTTTTCTGATGGCTAACCAAGCATTGACCGCACCAGGGAAACTTGTATATGATCCGTTTGTTGGCACTGGGAGCATTCTTGTTGCTGCAGCTCATTTCGGAGCAATGACCATGGTTTGCTTTTTTATGCTCTGTTGAAACTTAGTTTGTATGTATATTCTACACCTGGCACTCCTGCTTTTGGAAAACTTCCATGATGATTAAATGCGGATTAATTTCTATCATATCAAGTTTTGTAAATGTTTCAGGGTGCAGACATTGACATTAGGGTGGTACGTGATGGCCGTGGACCTGACTGTAATGTTTGGAGCAATTTTAAACAGGTGAATTTGCTTGTTCCAATTGGATCTTTTCTTATGGTGATTCGTAATACTTGTGTATGTTGTCTCATGCGGCAATATAACTACTGTATTTCAGAAGTTTCCATGCATATGTCTCTCTCTTGTGCAAGCTTCACTGATCTATCCTTTCTGCCATGATATTATGCAGTATGGATTGCCAATGCCGCTTGGTCTGTTAAGGGCAGACAATAACCTTCCTCCTTGGCGTCCTGGGTTAAAAGAGGTAACTACTTGTTCACTGTAATTGATTTTTGGAACTTATTCTTCACACAGCATACCTGCAGCATTTTTTCTTAGTTTCCCATGCTGTTAAATTTTCTTCTTATGTTTGAAAATCTCCACTAGCTGCATTTGTATTAGGCACTTTTAGAATCCTGTTTATTCCTGTACCTAAATTACTGAGTCCAGGTTTTGGGACTTGGACATCAATTTTATGGGTGTAGGAATTGACCCTGAATTAAAGCTAGTGCCTTGAAATGAGTTCGTCATTATCATGTGACCTAATCTTATAGCTTCATCGATATAGTGTTCATAATCGAGATAGTGATCACAATTCACAATCATTTGAAAAGAGAGAAAACATCCTTTTCATCCTTTGTGATGGTATCTGCCTCATACCATCTCACTGCTTTGTTAGTTATTTTTTGTTTCCAAGAATTGATAGTTATTTTGCTCTGGCTTGTGATTTGGTTTTGAATACTTTTACCATTTTTTGTCAGGTGTTTGATGCCATAATATGTGATCCGCCTTACGGGGTTCGTGCCGGGGGCCGCAAATCTGGTGGTCGGAAACTGCTGAAAGGGGTTGTGGGTCCCTACACCGTTCCCGATGACAAGAGAACAGACCACATACCTTCAACTGCCGGTTACTGCTTAGCTGAATGCGTGCACGATTTGCTTGACCTAGCTGCTCAAATGCTTGTGATGGGTGGGCGCCTAGTGTACTTCTACCCAGTACTGCGAGAAGATGATACGATCGACACCAACTTCCCAGAACACCCTTGTTTCAAATTGGTTGCCGCTTGTGAACAGATCCTGAGCTTGCGTTACAGCCGCGTATTACTCACCATGGTGAAGATTGGGCCCTACACCGAGGAAATTGCTGAGTCAGCACGAATCCAACATTTGGAATTTAAGGAGAATCATCTGAAATGGTTAGAAGAAGGAAATCTTCGTTCTGCTGTTTTCAGCCCTGTTGATTCTCACCCCGGTGGTGAAGGTTACGCTAAATTAGGTAAGGACTCCAAGCCTAAATATAGAGGGAAATACGTTTAGCTCGAATGCTCAAAAGCATTGCATTCTGTTGTTTAGATTCGACATGAGATATCATTCTCATGTTTTTAGTATCGTTATTAAGTATGATCACACACTAGCTATTTAGGTTTTAGATTAACTGGCATCCGTGTATTTTACCATTGTCGGCGGTCTGTAACTTTTTCTTGTTAGAGAGAGAGAGAGAGAGAGAGAGGGTGGGCTGTGGTTTCTTGATTCCTAGCTAAGAACAAATGCTAATCCCTAGTTTTGAAGTTTTACAGTTACTTCTTTACGTTCGGTTTATCTGATATGCTTTCCATGTAAAGTATGGAAGAAACAATTATCAAATGTTAAGAAAACTAAACAAGTTGGTGTATTCCTTTTTATGTCTTCATAATTGTTTGACAAGCTTGTGTCCCAAACACAACCCTATGGACGTCTAAAGAACTTGAAATCTTTTATTGACTGTATGCTTGTTCGCAACGCATTTTATTGGTCTTTTTTTCGTCTGACTAGGGAATAAGTAAGTTTTGTAAGATTATTTTGAGGATTGATTCTGGTTTTCCTAGTTCAAGTCTTCTTGTGGTGCTTTACTCTCGCATAGTGTGTTTTACGTGTCATTGAGGTCATGATAATCACGTACCCAGAAACTTTATCTAAGATTATAGTGAAAATGAAGTATATATGGTAGTTCAACTTTAGTGCGGTGTGAATCGTAGCATCCCTCTATTAAGGTAATACTAGTACTATAGTTCTGCAATTGAGAGAGAGAGAGAGAGAGAGAGAGAGAGAGAG
>BPLS01000203.1:855647-873626 GCA_019656275.1 Rhododendron kiyosumense | reverse complement strand
GCCTAAGAGATCTAATTCTTGTGATGGGCAAGAGAAGATCAGCTATTTGCCGGAGGCGGTTCTTTGTCACATTCTCTCACGTATTTCTTTCAAAGAAGCAGTTAGAACTAGCATTCTTGGAACCAGATGGAAGGACCTTTGGGCTGTTATGCCCAATCTTGAATTTGATTTCAAATCAATGTATTATCCCAATGGACGTCGTTCAGATTCCAAGGAAAAGCTGAATGAATATATGAATTTTGTGGAGAGGGGGTTAATTTTGCACGATGGGCTGAACATAAAAAAATTTGTTCTATCGTGTTTTGAAGTATCTGATTTCCCCTCTATTTATGCATGGATTTGCAATGCAATTACATGTAATGTTCAAGAGCTTGATGTACGGATATCAGTTCACCCTTATGCTCAGTTGCCTTGGAGCCTCCTCACTTGCAAAACATTGGTGGTTTTAAAGCTCTCTGGCCGTTTTGTCCTAAATGTCCCTACCAATATTTATTTACCAAGCCTTACAATCCTCCATCTACGATCACTCGTATACTTGGATGATATCTCTGTTAGGAAGCTCTTTTCTAGTTGTCCTATTCTTGAAGAATTGGAAGTGGTAAGGAGCGACTGGGATAATGTACGTTGCTTCATCGTTAAGGTGCCATCACTGAGGAGATTATCACTCTGCTTTGATCCAGTAAGTTCGGAATTCAAGGATTGTAGGCGGCACAAAATCGTGGTCGACACTCCCAATCTGGAATACCTGAAGCTTTGCGATCATGTGTCAGAAGCCTTTTTGTTCAATAACCTTCCTTATCTGGTTGAAGCTGATCTTGACGTTCAGCTGCCTCACATGAGTAGTGTATTTCATAGTATCTTTGTGTGGCGTGTAATTGAGCTTCTCGCGCGGATTTCTTCTGTCAAAACTCTATCATTATCCTCGGGCACTCTTCATGTAAGTACTCTTTAATTATGGTATGTTAACTGTGACCATTCAATTATCAAAAGAATCCCTTACTTTCTCTTTCTGTAATATCTTACACTCTGGGAAATAAGAGAATCTTTATGCAGGTTCTTGGGTTTTTTCTTGGTGATGATTTACCTACATTTGATAATCTGGTGCATTTGAAACTGGGAATTGATCGTACTCAGGACTGGTATTGGTTGCCAAATTTACTTGTCAGCTCACCTAAACTAGAAGTCCTTCACTTTGAGGAGGTAATTGATACTTATGTAGGAAGTAAAAACACCACGTTGCTTTACTCTCTTTTCGAAATATACGTTTCATCAAAACTACTTGAAATGGGCTTATGCCGCTTAGCAACAAAATGTTCCTGAAAATTCTTACTCCCATGTAGCCATTTGTATCATGCGCATTGGGAACCTGATTCATGGGTCTCTTGGATTGAGAAACAAAAACAAGCGAATCATTTCTTCTGCCTCCATCACGTTGATCATGTATGTTAATGCTATGGTTCAAAGCACACTTTCCTATTTGAATATCAATTTGTATTGATCAGCTGCCTCCAATACGTTGTTAGTGGCAAATAGCGTCATTGGTTTTGGTTCTTCCAATTTTTATTGCAGAAGTTGCAGATTCGTTGAAGTTTCATAATCCTTATCCTGTCTCAATAACCTCTTGGATGGCATTAAATAATGCTCTTCCAAATGTTTGAACATAAAAACCTCTATAATTTGCTTCAGTTTTTGATTAACCGTTTACATGTTTGATTTGTCAGCTCCTCTCAAGGTTCATAGCTCTTCTGAAGACTAATAATGACGTGAAAAATCTTCAGAGAAATTATTTTTCTTCTTTTTGTAGGGACTTGTGGACGTTAAGAACCCTGATGATTATGACCGGCACTTCAGGAGCATGCCATCCGAAGTGCCTGAATGTTTGCTTATTTGCCTGAAGTCTATTGAAATTTGCAAGTTCGTGGGAAAGGCAGATGAGGTGAAACTGATCAAGTACTTTTTGAAGAATGCAACAGTTCTGGTGAACATGACGATCCGGTGTCATTGCTTGAATGTGGTATGGAACATTCGCGAAAAACTGTTAGTGATTCAAGATGAACTATGCAAGAGCCCTAGGGGATCTAGTGCTTGTCAGATTAAGTTTATCGTCTGAAAATCTGATAAGCAAGCTCAACGTGCACATTCCTTTTTGTAATTTCTTTCATACACATTATTTTGGGCTGTTTTGAGACCAAATGAATTGTCAATTTTGTGGAATATACATAGAGTTTTAAGTTCAATTTACACCTTTATGTTTATTCACTTTTTTGGCTTGCTTTTAGGCCAATTGACAGTCTTCTCTATTCTCTGTTTTACGGTTCTACCAACCTGTCTTGTCTTCAATTTCCTCATTTCCTTTTCTTTCCCATACGCAAATTCAAATACCAACTCAGCAATGAGAGCAGCTTTTGGCACAAAGAAATTTCCAGGACACGCTTCAGATATCAACAAGTTTTTCGAGTAAATTTTCGAAGTGTTCTTCGCACCATCCAATAAACTACATAATTTAGTTTCACAACAATCAGAAAACTACAGTAATCTTAATCCTCATATAACCATATATATAGAAAATAAACAATGTCTCCTAAGAGAAACTAATTCCTATCAAGTTAAGAGGGGGTGAAAAAACTCGAGTACCACCTCCCTTTTACCAATAAGCAACTCAATCTGCTTGGATCAATTCTCATGTATTCTGGCTTTGGAATTGTGATCATATATTTTCTCATCCCTTCATTCTCCATGAAATCTCCAGAACTCTCATGTATTCAGGCTTCTCAATTTTGATCATCTATTTTCTCATCTCTTCATTCTCCACGAACTTCTCCAACACCTTCATTCAAGGCCAAGGCGCCAAGCATATTCGTGTCAATTCCAGCCACTGTTTTCAACGAACTAACAAAAGCTTCTGCTTCTTCAACTTCTCCTCTATCGTTAAGCCAACTCAATATGCTTGAAATTAGTAAAGGCTTAGGCCTCCAACCTGGGTTCTCCTCCTTTACTTCCAAGGCATTCTTCATGCACTCAAACGTCTTCTCCATATCGCCCTTATCTGAATATGCAGCAGCAATGATTGCCCAGCTATTAGGTATCGGAGTCTTCCCTTTCTCCATAATCTCCTGAAGCAACCCCTCAGCTTTCTCAATCAAACCCTTTTGACAGTAGCCAATAAGGAGAACATTGGGAACACGAAAATCGTAAAACTGGCAAGATGATTCCCACTCTTGAAGCAACACCCTAGCTTCTTCAAGCTCACCAAGCTTCACAAGAGAACCCAACATGGTTACATAGTCACGGTTTATTTGCTTCTTACAAGCCACTTTTTGGAGGCCCCACAATCTCCTTACCTCACCTTTATTTCCAAGGCTTGCATAGAATGAGATCAGGTGATTGTACCCACGCGCATCTTTTTGTAGCTTCGCTTCTAGTTTCTTCAAATAAATAAGTGCTTTCTCTTTGCTACCAGCTTTTATGTATACATTGGCCACAGTGGAATAAGTAATCCAGTCTATGGAAATGTGAGGTTGATTTTCCATTTCTTTCAGAAGCTTCTCCATATTTTTAAGATCAGATCTGGCCCCATAAGAGTTTATGCAAATTCTATAGCTGAAGATATCAGGAGAGACGCCATCATTCTTCATGTCTGAGAGCACATCGGGGATTTTTTCAAGTTGGCCAGTGTGGGTATAGAGGCACATGATGTCATTGTAATTGAGAGCAGAACCAAAACCCATTTCCTTCATCTTTTGCATATGGGAAATGGACTTATCAACGAGGCCTTCTCTTACGTAACAGTTCAAGAGAGCACCGTACATTTTGCCGATTTTTTCATGTTCATTCAACATATCAAAGTAGCTCTCTGCTGCATTGGACCCACGGACCCTACCAATTAAATCCAGCTGCACGGCACGGTCACCTGGTGAAAATGGGCACAGACTTTTACTACTCATCCACTCAGAAATCTGCTTCAACAAGCATTCAAATCAGCAGACTATATGACAATGAAATCATCACGACGAATAAAGATTTTACTCTATTGATGCTAAATTACAAATGAGGTGGGGAGGGTATCTTCCAAAATTCTTTTATTTCGTAGACAAAATGGTCAAGCGAGAGCACGAAAGCAAGTACATAGCCTATCCCAAGGGATTGGTCAAGTGGGAGCATGTCAAGATGTAAGGGGTGCTTGGTGAAGTGGGAGCATGACAACAAGGGGCTTATCCAACAAGATCACATGAACATGATCCCACCCCTAGCAAAAATCCATTGGGCCTGCTGAGATTAGCGGAGGCGCGCGTAAGCTGGTTCGGACACCCATTTATCATGGCTTACAAAAATGTTCATAAGAGATGAAAAGCCACATCCTTAAGAACACAATATCCTTTTCTTTTTTTTTCCTATATTAAAGGGCGATTGTCATCTGATTCTACTATGACTTCAACGAAAAAGTGGCAAAACTGAGCAACAAAACTAGCACAATCACAACTGGAAGTCTGGAAACCATGAAAAATTTGTTTCTTCTGGGCCAAAACTGTGTATGTAAGAGTTGACAGACTCATCATTCTCCATAATGGCCTAAAACATCAGGTTGGCAATTTGAAGCCATACAACCCTGAAAGACAAATGACACCTCCCTATTACATATGCTACAAAAATACTCAACAGTATTTTGTTATTTCAGTTTCAAACTGGTAAACAGATCAGCTCAAATCAACGAAAAACTGCATTGAGCACCATCAAATGGAGGGTCTTGTTTTTCGACAATGAAAACTCTAGTATTCAAATTAAGCTTCATACAGTTTGCTGCAAATTCTTTTCCCGATTAGTCAGGTGTCTGGACAAGCTTACACACACCTCGACTAATCCTACACACACCTCGACTAATCCTGAGACCAATCCCACCACCGTCCACTAACATGGCCCAATTAAAGCAGGAGCAAAGCTCCATACGGATTGGCCGGGTTGATAACACTCGGGAGGTTTCAAACCAACCCCGGTTACATTTTGCTGCTGCATATATTCATCAAGGAAACAAAACCCAGTAAATTTCACAAAAACACTAAATAAGGAAAACAAAGAATCAAACCTCGAGTGCGTGAGAGTACCGCTTGCGGCCGCGGAGATCGCGAATGATGCTCCGAAGATCGAATTCTCTGACCTTTTCACCCTCGTGAACCCATTGATCGAGGACCGGAACCATACTGAAATTAGGGTTCCCGAGGGGGCTAATTCGGGAATAGAGGTTATGCCTCGGGTACGACCCTGTAACGTAAGTTCTTGTGAGAAAAACCCAGGAATAATTAGGGTTTGGGTTCGATTTCTTGAAGATTGCGAGCATTGTTGAAGCTATGAGAGACTGTGTTTGGGACGGTGTTTTGGTGCGGATTGCTGATGATGAACAGTGGTTTAGCTGAAGTTCTGAGGTTTTTCCAGTTTTCAGGGTTTTGGCCAATTTTGGCTTAATAAGTCAAATGATAATTTTTCTTAAACAAAGAAATAAATAAGTTAAGTAAAATAATTTTTTTTCATCTTTGTTCAAAAAAAAAATTGGGTTAGGATGAAAATTTTTTACTTTTTAGATTATTCTCGTCATGACGAAGTAATAATCCAAAAAAATTAACGTAAAACTAATAAATACGAAATTTTTTTTGATTAAAGACAATAAATGATTTATTTATTTGGCCAATTAATTTGAAAATGTAATGCGATTTGTGATAGTGGAGCAAGTCTCATTTATGTGCTACCATGCTAGTAGGATTCTGCAATTAGAGATGAGAGGAAGAAGCCTTGGTAAAGCACAAGGCAAGTCATTAAGAAGTAAAAAGTAGGATTTGTGTATCATATTCCTAAGCTCATGAAAACTCTTATTCCAAGCTATTTGGAGACACATACGAATTGCTTTTGAGTTCAGCTACAAGGCTAGTCGTGGCAGGTATACTGACCAAATTCGAGCAACTAGAACCCATAAGTATTCCGGAAAACTCCCTTCTGAAATTAACTCTACCTGCTTGAAGATTCGCATAATCATCCGTGTTCATTTTATGGTTTATGTTTGTTATATATTTTTATAAAACTATGAAAAATAGTAATATTCATGGGAGTTTTAAAAAATTCTACCAAGTACGTTCTTTAATTGCCCCTTTTTAAGTGGCCCCTGAGTTGTTTAATTTAATGCCAAGAAATTCAATAAATTCTGAACGGAAGTACTTTTTTTTTTCTTGATTCTAAAAATACATGTTTTTTTTTCTTAGAAAACACTTTTAAAAGGGGATGAAGGAAGTATCAATACCCAACAACTTGTGTTTCAATGTGATAGGCACTCTGGTATTAAAAATATCATCCATGCGAAGTACTCCACTAAACATGAGTGTATTTTTCCCAAAGACTATGATCAAATCCGAAAAAAGAAAGATCCCACTAGAGCCACAATGGTGGAGTATAATTTATAAGTCAAACACTTGAAGGGACTTTTCAACCAACATAATCAAGCACAAGATCAACTTGCAGCATAATCCCCTCCCTTGGAACTTTAACCTTCAAACTTCATTTTTTGAGAATAAGGGAACTGAAAGAGGAATAGCATCCAAAGGCCAAAAAGAATCTGCCCTTTCTACCCTCATATTTCTCTTCATTTTTTCTATGATCGCGTAATGGCCAAATGCTGCACTTTTTCAATGTCTTCGTCTTTCCTCTTTCAACGTGCTACTCTATTTATTACTATAACAATATTGATTTTCGCCGATTTAAAAAAAGAACTAAGCACAGAGAATAATGGCGAAAACCGTGCTAATATTTCACATGTTCAAATTGTTAATGTCTTAACTATGATTCAAAATTTTATCCCTTCCCTTTCATATGGAGGAAATGGATTATGAATAAAGTGAAATCCATCATCGGAAGTGTGCTGGTTTTTCACATCATTAGAATCATTATGTCAACCCTCCATTTTCTTCCCTATACCATATGGTCAAACCATTAAAGAGTGCCAATTGAATATAGTGAAAGTTCAATAATAATTCACTAAAAAATATCATCAGGTACATACTCTCAAACGAGATGCCTCTCCCCAGAATCACTCAATAGGCAGAACAATCTAATCTATTCCTAACCGTTCGAGGATCCCGTAATCCCCTTTTTTTTTCAGCTGTACAGTGGGCAATGAAGGAGACTCAGAACAAAAGAAGACACAGAACTAAGCAACAGAAAAGAAAAATAGTAACTCGGTTGAGAGACTTGTCGAGCTCCATCTCCTGCCTTCTCATCCTCGGGCTACCATTCCCCACGAGAGGCGCAGCACTGGAGTACGGATAAGGAAATAAACCCATGTCCATGTTTCCAAATATCCTCGCGAAAACCATCTCTCCAACCATCCCAACTGTTGTTGGACTGAAGTTATTAGGAGATGCCATTGGAGCATAACTGGCATATGGGTTAGGAGGCAAGTACTGCTGCTGGTGAAACGGCTGAGGCTGAGGCTGCGACTGGAAAGGGTAAGAACGAATCTGCTGATTCAGATTCGTAGTGAAATTTGGCCTACGAGGTATGATGAGACCGAGTTGTGGTTTCTTGGTATTGGATTCTGATGTAGACGATCCCCGACCATACAGTGGGACCAACGAGGATTCAGAAATTTTAGCCTTGCAGACAGGGCACTTCGGGTTCTCATCTGGTTCGAAGGAAGAGGTCTCGACGTTGAGCCACTTGTAGATGCAAGGCCAGCAGTATAGGTGGCCACAAAGGGTGACCACAGGGTCATGAGCTGAGTCTAAGCAAATGTTGCAATCGAAGCAGCCATTCGTGTTTTCTGAATCTGTTGCAGCTGGAAGTGATTTCGATTTTTGTTTCAGCGAAATTTCTCCATCAGATTTGAACTGTGCCATGGATTCTTGGATGTGTTGTTCGTAGGCCATCAGATCTGTTTAAGAATTAGATGATTATTAAAACGGAGAATATCAATCAACAAAATATTAGAACAACATGCACAGGTACTCCATATTTATAGCATCATAGAAGGCACTGTTATATGATATTATTTCCCAATAAAAGGTTGTTAGAATTAGCTTTGCACTTAAATGATCCCACTAAAAAGCAACAGATATTTCAAGTTGTTATCAAATCTATGCAACTCGACAAAAGCATCCGGAAAAAAAGCCACTCCACACCAACAAAATAATTGAGAAGATGGACAAAATGCCAAAAAAGTTCCTCTTTACCCTGAAGCTGGACCCAACCACTCCTTATCCCGAACAAACGTAGATAAGACATTGACAACCAATAGAGTCTAGCAGCAATAAAAATAAATAAAAAAGAGCAATAGACACAACTTTAAAACACAACTGTCTCCGGAGCTGCTGGATGCACATGGATCCAACGGCTCTGACACAATTGTGTCTGGAGTTGTGTATAAAGTTGTGTTCCTAGACTAAACCTAAAAAAAATTGGATACGTTACTCCCTCCCCATAAAGAAATAGATTATTCAACAAAGAAGGGTCCTCCACTAACCATACATCACATGTCTAAGGATAAGGAATTTTACTGCTTTGAGCAGATGCCATACACTAATCATTCAGATTTTCACTTATCTCAAACAAGATATGCAAGCCACTAAGCTTAACATTGTCAAGTGGCATTAAAGATAAATGAACTGGAATGATTACAAATTGTGTTATGTGATCCCGTAGGATTATAGAAGGTTGTTACAGAATCCATATTGAAGTTCATCAGCAGATAGGGAAAGGCGGAAGGAATTGCTCTATAGTGAGAATAGGTGGGGGCAGAACTTTGGAGTGTTTAAGGTAGTTATTGAGTTCATAAAACACAAGATTTGAAGGCCAACTGGCCAAGATATTTCATTACCTTGAAACCAGAAGATTAACAGTCTAAATGGATTAAAAAAAACCATAGAGACAGTCAAATTATTCTGTTGCTAAATTTTGAAAACATTTCCCCGGTTATTATTATTCGAAAAGCTATATAGTATTTTCTTCTTAGCAAAATCCCACATACATACTCCAATAATTTTCCGGCAGATGGGATGGTTACCCACCACCCCCCAACACCCCCCCAACCAATAGGGTGGGCTAGTATTTCAGCATCAAAACTTTTTAAGATGAGCCACTTTGAGCATATATTGTCAAAATTTAGGTTTGTCTTCAATCTTTCCACCCATACCCTCATCCATTGGAGATTTACATGGCTATTATTATTGTGTGGATCGTTAACTTCTCGATTTTGATGGCAACCAAATTAGTACATCAACCACAAAACAGGTGGAAATGTTCAACAGGAAATCAAATAAGACACAATCCAAAGTTGTCAACTGCAATTGCCCACTACTATTAGAACCTAATGACAAAAAAGTACTGCGTCCCACTCCCACCACGGCTGGCTGGTGACCACCTTCCCATAGATCAGTGAAAAATAGATTTTCTTTTTCTTTTTCGAACCAGTTACATTTCATTTCATAAAAAGTGCCCAACAGACAAATACAGGATCCACCGAAAATATAGAGATACAGGCTAAATAAAAACAACAAGTAGGAACCTAAACTCTACCACCGAGAAATAAGCACATACTGCAAAGCAGAGTCGACACACGAAGTTCGACCAATAGAGCCGTTCACCATAATAGAGAATAAGCACATATGGAAACGGAACCTAATCACTGAATAAACAAGAAAAACAGGGGATCCCTAGTGAAAAAGAGATTATTTACAAAGTTTTGAAGATAAAGGTCGGTCAAACCAGAATTTATTGGAAAAAGTAGTACGCAACATCCCAAAATTACTTTGAAAATTATAATCCGCCGCCCCAGATAACATTTCCACCGGGAACATGTCGTACCTCCAAAGATTAGAACAATAGAGGTAAATCTAAAAGATAAACACAACTAGTTCCGCAAAAGAAAAACCTGGCTCCCCTTTCCTCAGAAAAGGGGTTACCGCATTGCATTGGCTCACTACAGGGGTGTAGGATACCTCGATGTGCTCAATTGAAATCTCGTCATTGTGATATGAACCGTTCAATAGGAATCTCGGCATGTTTCCCCTTTCCCCATTGTTTGTCAAAGAAACCAACCAGGGGAAGAAAATTAAAATGGCATCTATTATTCATTATCTATTAATATTATATTAGTATTATTATTATTATAAAGAACAACCATTTTGGTATGAAGGTCAGTTTTGAGACTAGATTCCTAAACTACCCCTTTAACTGCCTAAAGAAACTGCCAAGGAGGGGAAAACACCGCCACCGTAATTTCTTCTCTCCTCTCTTCATCTTTCACATCTCGGATTTCATTAGAGATTAATCTGGATTTTCCTCTTTTGCATAATTCCATTAGCACAGGCATCGCGTGTGCCCAATCGTCTAGTTTCTCAAAGTAAAGCGAGGATTTTACGTAGATTACGACCTCCTGCCTAAAAAACTACCTTAAATGAAAGAACTGAATTGCTATCAAAAACAAAAAAAAACCCAAGTATACGCAAAAAACCCCTTCAATGACATGTAAAGGAACAAATTTTCACACATTAAGTATACGCTAAAAACCCCTTCAATGACATGTAAAGGAACAAATTTTCACACATTTCGCACCAAATTAAAACAGAACAAGATACACATTTAAGGGAGGGAGAGAGAGCGTGGGAGAAAATCAACATACCGATTACGAAGGCGGCAGAGAGAGAGAGAGAGAGTTATGCGATTCCCTTCGAGTTTTTTGGTGGGAAATGTCCAAATGTGAAGAAAGTGGGTTTGGATCGGAGATTTTAAAGGCGAATAGAGCGAGAGAGAGAGAGAGAGAGAGAGAGAGAGAGAGAGAATGGGATACGTTAGGTAGAAGAGGAGAGCTGATGAAAATGGTGAGGGGAGAGAGAGAGAGAGAGAGAGAGAGAGAGAGAGAGAGATACGTTAGGTGAAAGAGGAGAGCTGATGAAAATGGTGAGATCTTCTGTTTCTGTTTCTGTTGCCGTTGTGTTCTGTTTCTGTGAATATCACTGAGTACATACTCCGTATATAGTAATATATATATATATATATATATATAGAAAACGTATACATAACCGCGAAGGTGTAACTATTTTATCGCTATGGACCTGTCGATGACGTGTCACGTCGGAACGTGAAGAGTGGGGAGATTGGGGGATGGTGGTGCACCGTGCCGTGAACAATTCGAGCCATCTTATCTCGGATCGTGCATCTGACTGCTCTCGATCGTCTATTGTCGATATAAGATTCGAGCTATTAGATGCAAGATTCGACGGCTCGGATCGTACACTAAGTGCACAGCACACACCCCAGGGTTCAAATTATTCAGTGCCCCAAGCCTATTCACATCACACATTATTGTAGAGTCCTTACATTTAATTTCGAACCCTACAAAAATGTGTGGTTGAGAAACTGAATAATTTTTTAAAAAGAATTACCTTGTAATTATTCAATAGTCTTGGAGCACCTCGTGGCAGAAGTGTCCCACCACCATTATTTACTAACATTTCTGCGTGATTCAATGCATTTTCGTGGGGTTCGTTCATCTACTAATCTTTCGGAGACTTTTTCGATAAATCTTTTCGGGGACTTTATTACAATGACACGTACCTAATGAAATTTATTACAAATCTTTTGGGTAAAAACAAACTATTTATGTAAACTATTGCATAACAAAAAAAAAACACAAAGCAGTCTTTCACCCTAACTCTTGACGCACATTTTGCCAACAAAAAACAAAAGACAACCAGTACTCAAACGATCAGATAACCCGTACACGAGCTTTTTGGTAGTTAGGCCCCGTTTCGGAACGTAAAATAAGTCCTTATTTTTTAAGAAGGCAATTTCAAGCTCAAAAATAATGGGTTTATTGAAATCTAAAAATATACAATATAGATCTTATTTGATTTATACGATGCAAAAAATAAATAAATAAATTATTTTTTATTTGTACCATTTTTAAGTTTGAAAATGTGAAATAAGTACTTATTTTTTAAAAAGATGGGAAAGTGTTGGGGTCCAAACCCTTTAACGGCTATTGTCGTCTTAGAAGATTGAAGGGTATTGAATTGGAGATGTTGTAAACTCCATTTTCTATTACTCTACCAAAATTAGTGTGTGTGGTTCCACACAAAATTGCGAATGGGTGTGTGGAATTGGGTGTGTGAGTGGATGCGGTTATAGTAGAATTTTTATTAAACAAACATATAGTTATAAAAATAAAATAAAAATTAAATCATCGGACATGTCACATCATCTGAATTATGCCATATATAATATTGTGCCCATAATACTAATAAGGAGTATTTATCAAGCAATTAGTACAAGAATAAACAACTTTTTTCCGTGGAAGTTAAGTGAGATGTCGATCTCATTTTCCTAAAACAAAGTTAATAAAGAAACTTTGGCACCTGACTTCTGCTTGGTTGCTTCTTTGTTTTACCGATACGGCTGGATGTTGGCTGGATGTTACTTAGAGCTAAAACTAGAGGCGGATATGATACTTTCTACATAAAGATTGTCTCTGTTTTTGGTGGAAAGAAAAATTGATGAACTAAATTTTCAAAATCACTTACACTTTATACACGGGAAAAGTCTTTTGTGAGACCACGTGCCTGTGCCATGCCGTGCCCAACTAAAATCATGTTGTGTTGTGCCATGCCCGTCCTACTTCCGTGCTCGTGCTCGTTCTCGTGCCCGTGTCATGCTATGCTTGACTAGAACCGTGTTGTGCCGTGTCGCAACTCGTGCCCCATCCCACTTCCGTGTCGTGCCCGTCTAAGACCGTGTCGTGCCATGCCGTGTCAGACTAACTTTTGTGTCTTGCCCGTGTTGTTCTCCCTCACTTCCGTGCCACTATTGTGCCACGTCTCTCGTGTCGTGCCTGGCTAGAACCGTGTCGTGATTCGTGCCCCATCCCACTTCCGCGTCATGCCCGTGCCGGTGTCGTTCCCGCTCACTTTCGTGCCCGTGCCACGTTGCGTGCTCACTACGACCATGCCGTTCCATGCCTTCCAAGGATTAATCCGTGCTATGCCGCCTTCAAACGTGCCATGCTCGTGCCGTGCCTGTGCTGACCCAACCCGTTTGACACCTCTAGATACAACGTGGCACTGTCAATCGAATGCTATATATTATTGGATTTTTTTAGTAATAGTAGTTGATTAAACTAATCTAATGTAGCTTTCACCGTTTATAAATAATTATTACCAATCCCATGTTAACTCCCTTTTCCTTCTTTCTTCCTATTGCACTGATCTTTATATTTTATCGTCGTGATATATATATAAAATTTGCCAATAAAAAAAAAAAACTCTCTTTTCCTTCAAATTCCAGATAAATATTAATTAGATAAAGGAGGACCCAACCTAATTCTCTATTAGTTACTGAAATTCTCAAAACATAATAGAAACTAGAAACAAAATGAAACTCGCTTGATGGGGTATGAACAACTGTTGAGGTCGGAACGTAGGTGGGCGGTAGGATTGATTTCTCATGATTAGTCGAGGTGTGCGTGAACTAGCCCGGACACCTGACCTATGGGCAAGAGAAATCTTGGAAATTTCCACTGAATGTGACTGCCTGTTTATCCACCTTCATCTGACTGTACAAAGAGTGGACTTTCACTTAATTAATCAAACGATAAGCATTAGAGGCACATCTTTAAGGTGGGGGCTTGACTTAATTTTATTTTTTGATTTTCTAAAAATTTATTTTTCTTTTCATAAACTTATATTAATTTTGCATCAATAATTCATAGATTATTAATTTTTTACTTTTTAGATTTGTCTTGTCGAGACTAATTAATAATTCAAAAAATTTGATAAAAAACCAATAAATGTTCTTTGAAGACAAAAACATTCAGGAATATAAAAAGGCGAGCCAAACTAGAGACGTAGACATCTGGACACAATCATCTAATGCATGTGAGTTTCACACAAATGTGCTATGGAAAAGAAATAAGTACGAAATCAATAAAAAAAATTCATACGTTCAAAGAAAGAATTAACAAAATTAACCCAAGGGATTGAAAAAGTGATCTTGGCATGAGATTTAGGTGTTTGCTCTATCCTAAGATCTTAAGTTCGAATTTTTTTTTTTTTTTGCCAACAACTGTGGGAGGGATTGTAGAGATTAGTTCGAGGTGCGCGTAAGTTGGCCCGGGACTCCCTGCATTACCAAAAAAAAATGAAAAAGAATTAACAAAGAAACTCCACTAAATGTAATAATAATTTATTCTTATTTTGAAGGAATTAAATCACTTAATTTCTTAGGTAAAAAATGTACTCCCTCCGTCACAAAATAAATGCCCGGTCCGCAAAACGAGAACTTAAAAATAATACGAATCTTCCAAGAAAAATTGAAACCTTTTTCAACACTTTACTACTAGATATTCATAAGTTCTTTTAATTAATGAAAAAAGTTAGAATTTTTTATTCTACAAAACGTATTATTTTTAACTCCTCGTTTTGCAAACTAGAAATTTATTTTGGGATGGAGGTAAGTAAAATGATGACCAATTAAACAAGCTATAATGACAAAATTTCAAGTTGAAACTCTAAGGGGTAGCTCAAGTGACAACAGGGATAAGGTGTAAATCTATACATTCTGAATTCAAAACTTGACAACCTCTTGGGATCATGCTGCAAGAGAGAAATTTTTTGTGAATTCTCTAATTCCAGCATGAATAACCTACCTTTGAACGAGCCGAGAAAAGGAATAATTAAGGCACGTGTAAGTTAGCCCGAACAACTCATTAAACCCAAAAAAATATTGTAGTTGAAGAAGATCATATGCAATTATGCATTAGAGAATCAGCGGAGCAACATACGCAAATGACTTCATTCCACGAACGCATAGGCCCCCAATTTCAAATTGAAAATAACACTATGATTAAGTTTGACGAATTGTGGGGCTATGGACGGTTCCATTTGTCTACAAAAGCATCAGTGCTTCTCGAAGCTTCTCGACGTCCAAAAACTAGAAGCTAATTGCGTGAGCAAAAAACCTGAGAGATTGATAGTTATTCAACGCTACTAGCAAAAATCAATGATTGAGCTAACGATAACTTCAATAAACCGAATGAATCGGACAAACCTTTATCGATATCCGAATAAGTTCATTAATTTGCAGGAATCACAAATTAAATCGTTCCGATCGTGAAAGTGGAGCCTCGAAATGAATCTCACACAATCTGATATACATTTGGTGCATCCGTATGTAATTGAGCTCTATAATTATTTAGAGTTCAATGAGACATTGTCAAAGTGAGAAAATAAAGATTGTATACTATAATAGATTCTTTAAACCTCGTCATTGTATTTTATGAGGTACGTGAGAAGTGAGAACATGTTCTTCACTTAATCTTTTCCCTAGTACCGAACACATGCAAAACCAGTTAGAAGCATTAAAAGCTTGGCAGCATCAAAAAAATATCTCACAATTTAATTCATGTGGTCCTCAAATTTAAAATATCCCACAGTTCGAATTACGCACTATATTATTGTAGTTTCGAAATGCACTACAAGGTCCCCGAATCTAGAAACTTAGGGGCAAGAGAAAAGGGTTTGTTGCAACAACTGCCAAGAGATTTAAGTATCCCATAGCTCAGATCGCGCACTATGTGCCTGTAGCGTAGGGGTGCACCATAGGCTCCTCCTCGGATCCAGCAAATTAGGGGGAACGAAAGGGTTTGTTACAACGACTATTGAAGGAGATGGGGATAACGTTGGCCACTGGTCACATGAGCTTCATTAATACACGGTACTAAGTGCTAACCATTTTTCACAAGTAGGAGTACTATTTTTCAACTTCCGATAAGCTGAAAAGTAAAATTAGGAGAAAAAGGGATAAGTGGATAAGGTAGCCACGTCTGAGATCTCATCTGGTTTTATTTGCCATCTCAGCTGGCAACCTTGTTTTCTCTCTCCCAAATTATCTGGCCTCTTTTCCCATTTGGAAAATGCTAAAAACTGGGGGGTTGTTTGTTGAGGTGGTTCAAAATACATACGTATTAAAACGGGACTCCGAATCCCTGCAGTGCCTCAAAATGATTCAAAATGACTGCAACTTGCAGTCCCAATAAAACGGTGGCGTTTTGGGCCAAGTTGGGTACTGTATTAAACAACCCCACCCCTCTCCCCTCTGTCAACAGTGTTGACTCAACATTGTTTTTCTTTCTCTCTCTACAATATCGAGAGTTGAGAACTCACAGACTCTCTCTCTCTCGTCCTTTAATTCTCTTCTTTGATATCTCCTGCAATTTTTCTTTCTACACTTCACCTTTCTAAAAGGTACATGAGCAGTTATAGTGATAATATCCGAAGAACAAGAACAATTTTAAGCAAAAGCTTTGATGAAATTTGATCGTTGATGGGGTTTTTCCCATCAATTCTAACAGAAAGTCTACGCACACAACAGATCTGTGAGCAGATTTCGTTATAGATTTTATGTTTGGAGTACTCCATCACAATATAGCTTTTGGAGAAGAAAACAAAGAAGAGGACAAATGGGTCGGGGAGAGAGAGAGAGAGTATGTGCGTGTCTGAGTCGTCTGACAAAGAGAGAGAGAGAGAGAGAGAGAGGGCTTTCATGTGTGTAAATCCAATAATATCACATCATGGCCCAAAACGACCCAGTTTTGATGGGGCTGCAAGTGACGGTCCTTTTAAGGCGCTACAGGGACTCGGAGGCGTGAAAATGTATTAAAAAATTTATAAAAAGTGTGTTAGAGTGTGTGGTTATTGAGTGTCCTTGTATCATAGATTTGTAAAAGAAATTTGCGCATGGGAGAATATGAAACGAAATAGACAGGAAACAAATATAGAATCGGGGAAATCGGGGATGCTATAGACTATAGAGGATGCTTTCCTGTAGTGCACGCTTTGAATTTGTAAAAGAAATTTGCACATGGAAGAATATGAAATGATATAGACAGGAAACAAATATGGAATCATGGAAATCGGGGATGCTATAGGATGCTTCCTTGTAGTCCACTCTATAAGGCACATTTAAGCTGTCCATCTCGGCAATTAATTGTTCAAATATGTTTTTTTTTACTTTGACCGGTGAAAGTTAATTTGACCAGTAAGAAAGCTTCGACGAATCTCAATCACTGATTGTCGAGAGGGACGGTCCCGATCTGCTCGATCATAGATTCGTTATAGATGTTCTATTTCGAAATTGCTATGGCACGTAACTTTGATGGTACATAACTAATGGAATTCTTTGAATATCTCCATTATCTTATCACTATCATCATTACCCTTTTTAGGGTAGTGATTTAATTCTTATTGGGTGTCCTTGTATCATAGATTTGTAAAAGAAATTTGCACAATGGGACAATATAAAATGAAAGAGACAGAAAACAAATATAGAATCGTGGTGTTATTATGTGTTTTTATTTTTTACTTTTTCTTCCTCACCTTTTAATTTCCCTTCACAAACCCGTCCTAAATACAAAATCAAGATCTGACCGCAATCATAATAAAAGCCAACCAAACAACCCAAACTGAATCTAGACTTGAGTTTCAATCGATTGAGCTCGGCTACAAAAGCAAGATAAAACAAAATAATTGAAGTAGCAAAGCCGGGGAAATAAATAATAAAGAAAAAAAGGAAAAAGATGTTGCAAACAAGCCAACCTAAGAAACCGAACCAAATTGAGCCTTAAGTGCCTATAAATTTAGTTTGGCTACAAAGGAAGATAAAACAAATAACAGAAGCAGCCAAGCCGGGAAACAATGTTACAAACAAGCTCGTCGTTCCTCATTTAAACATTTTCCATCAGGAAAAAAGCACCATAAGTTAACGGATTGTTTGGCTTCCGTGGGATTCGAACTTGCAACCTTTTGGGGGCAAGCCTTATTTGCTCTGTGATGTCCATTTGGTCAAACCCCGGGGGGTTAAAAGCACCATAGTTTCAAGTATAAATAATGGTTTCATTTTGGAAATCATCAGCTCAACTTTTGGTTCTTGCATGTTTGTACCACTGAAAGAGAG
>BPLS01000203.1:791072-855637 GCA_019656275.1 Rhododendron kiyosumense | reverse complement strand
ACATGGTACTAACTAGAACCCAGTTAGCTACTTGGTTCAATTTGTTGAAATTTGAAACCGCTGGTCCAATCAATAATAAAAACCCAAACTTACCCTGTGAAGAAGGCAAAGGGTTTGGAGTCTCCGGAGAGAAATAAGCAAATGGTCAAATTCTTTCATTAATACATGCACCTTGCCAGTTCTGGGTAATTTCCTACAAAATCTAGATTGTTCTTAGGGTTTAGGCATCCGGCTCGTTGAGCCGTGTTCAGACCGTAATAGAAAAGCATCAACATTAAGCCGGCCTACTATCTACATGTACCACAAACATGGTACTAACTAGAACCCAGTTAGCTACTTGGTTCAATTTGTTGAAATTTGAAACCACTGGTCCAATCAATAATAAAAACCCAAACTTACCCTGTGAAGAAGGCAAAGGGTTTGAAGTCTCTGGAGAGAAATAAGCAAATGGTCAAATTCTTTCATTAATACATGCACCTTGCCAGTTCTGGGTAATTTCCTACAAAATCTAGATTGTTCTTAGGGGTTAGGCATCTGGCTCGTTGAGCCGTGTTCAGATCGTAATAGAAAAGCATCAACATTAAGCCGGCCTACAATCTACATGTACCACCTTGCCAGACCCTAACGAGTGTTCATATCGTGTTAGAAAAGTCTCAACATTAACTCGGCCTACTGCTGATCCTAACTTGTTAGCCACCCATATCAACCCTAAGTCATATGACATGGTTGACACGATTACATTTTATGCTGGTAAACTGACGAACACCGTAATGTGAATGCTCCCACTTAGTCTATAACATGTTTAATAGGTTTTATCCGAATACAGCACATTAGGTAACCATGTTGTCAAGTCAGGTCATGTGCATGTTTGTGTTGGATAAAGCCGACCTAACCCCCAAACTTTGTGGACAATTCAAGTCATTATCGCATTGTGTCATAACTTTTCATATAAATTTGTTCTCGTAGCTCTTCATTTTGGATACAAGTGAATGCCAAAGCCAAATGATCTATGCTCGGCAAAAATAACCAAGAAAGTTCAACATATAAAGAGCTCACTGTGCTAAAACCCGGACCAAATAACCAACACATTCCCGTGGGCATTGCTCACTTTTAATGACAGCCCAACAGAAATACTAAGAGTAACCAAAGATGATGGTATCAGCTCTTCCTATTTCTGCTCTTCTTTCTTAAACTTATTGGCCAAGGAGGGGGAAATCCATCCCACATCCACAACCGACTTCCGAACAGGCGAACACAAAATCCCCACCCCAACTTCAAGGCTTAGCGGTCTGATACTATCTATTTTGTGACGAGCAGTAACCACCGAACTAAATGTATCTTTTCCGACAAAAATTTTCCACAAAAAGACAGAATAAGTGTGAACTTCAAGTATATCAATATTTCCATCAGGGTTGTGCACCTCTTTCCTTTCTGCAGCAAGTGTTGCTATAGAAAATTAGGGAACTAAAGAAGAGGAGTCAACTGATAAGAGCATAAAGTTCTTCCAAATACACCATCCCTTTTTGTTGTTTTTTCTCCCTTTCCATTGTCTGAGCTTGACAATGTCCAAACAGAAGGAAACTAATAAAGAATAAGAAAAATAACAGAGGATGCAACCTCTAGAAAGTTTCTCCCGGATTACTTCAAGGCCACTCGGGAACCAAATTTAACCAAGGGCGCAAATAGCCAAACCTAGCACTAACTAATAATCAAGCAACCAATCTCCGTAAGGACCCACAGCTTGCAGACCCAATAGCCTGTGAAAGTGGCCCAAGCTACCAAGTAACAACTTGGTAAAGAAATCTCAAGCTCAAGTGACTTAATAGCAAGCTAATGTTTCACTATGTAGAATCACACCTCTTACCCACCGGTGTGGGATGTGGGTCGTGACAATCTTCTTTCATTTTTTCCCTCCACGAGATATACCAACCTCCTAAATGCATGATAATGGTAATAAACAAGAAAATAGACATATATAACATCATATTACAGAAAAAAGGAAATACAGCAGCATCCAGAAACTATACAGGAGCATATTGGAGTTTATTAAAGCAACATATCTGAACTTGCACCATCATCCTCAACTAACTGGAGAAGAAATAAGTACAAGAAAGAGCTTGACGGTGAAACGAGCAGAAGAAGACACACCTCTACAAGAATTTTTCAATGCTGGTGGTCAGTGTTGATTTAGGAACAGCACCGATAACTGCATCTTTCTTCTCTCCATCCTTGAAGATCATAACTGTTGGAATGCTGCGGATCCCATATCTGGTTGCTATTGCAGGACTCTCATCGGTGTTTACCTTGTAGCATTTGAGCTTCCCAGTATACTGCTTAGCCAACTCATCTATAACAGGGTGGATCATTCGGCATGGCCCGCACCATGGAGCCCAGAACTCAACTAGAACAGCAGAAGTGGACTCGAGGACAAGCGACTGCCAAGTTGAATCAGTGACGGGAGCAACTGCAGTTGTTAAAGAAACAAGTATGATCTTTCACTGTCACACCAAGCAATAGGTTTCCAAAGGCAGAAGTTAAACATTTGGATAGCACAGTATGCTTTACACAAGTGATTACACAACTACTAGTCATGATGACATTCCTATGGAAGCAGAAATGATTGCAACAAGGTTGATCATGAATGCAATGAACAATGCTTGTTAAAAGTGTCTAAAGTAAATTACTGTTCGATAGCTTGTATACATTGTTAGGCCCCTTTCCTAACAGGTTAAACTTTTGGGACTAATTAACATGGTATCAAAGCTAATGCTGCAAGTATGGGTGCAAACAAGTTGAGCTTTGATGTGCTCAAACTCGGCTTGTTTACTAAATGAGCCAAAAACTCGAGCTTGGCTTGGTTGTAAATTAGCCAAGCCCTGAGCCTAGCTTATTTACTAAATGAGCCACTTTAAACGAGCCAAGCCTATACAACCGAGCCGGGCTTTGGAGTGTTAAGCTTGGCTTGTTTACTAAACGAGCCTAATACTCAAGCTTGAGCTTGAGCTTAGCTCGATTACTATACAAGCCGAGCCCCTAACGAGCCAAGCCTCGAGCTGCTTTCAAAAAGCTCGGTTGATTTGCAGCCCTAGTTGCAAGAGGATGAGCTCAAATCTCCGTACTTGCATTTGTTCCCTGTTTGCTATGAATATTTGCATCTCCATGTGCAAGTCCAAGTCTAAGTTACAACAGAACTTTTTACTCCTAACGTAAATATTTTTATTAGATTATTTGGTTACCAATGGGAGAATAGAAGATATGCATAACTAATATACAAATAAAAGTAGTTTTTTTTTATATCTCAAATGTACGGGCCAGCTTTAATATAAAAAAAGTAAGAATAGATTAAGTACAAATAAAAAATAGCAATACGAGGTTTCATTCCGTATGGGATGGTAAAACCCATTCTCTATTTGGTTCGAATATCAGGGATCAAAACCAATCCTCCATGGAAGATCGAATGGAACAAGGGTGGAGGATGATTACATTTTAAAAAGAGTAGGTACACAACTCTTGACCACAACTCGCCCAATCGCCATTCCTCTATTTTGATAAGCTTAGTTTGAATTTCCTTGTTTGTTGTTTTGATAAGAAAAACATTAGTGTTCTTGGTTGCAATTTGAATTATTGCTTTTAAATAGTATTTTTTTACTACTCTGATAATACCCAATGACATCTTTCGAGATACAATCTACATTTACATTAAAAAAAAAGCTCCATCTTCCAAATTCATTGAGAGCGCTCAATACTTTAACAATCGGAATCGTTTATTTATATCTTTAACTGTAGTTATAGAGAATCAGCTCAATTGACTAAAACACATCTTAGTCATCACTGTTAAAATTATGGACAAAAATTATATGGTGATTCGATCATATAACGTCACGATACTTGATTTAACTGATTTTTGGCACATATAATTACACTAACACATTAAAATATTGAACGATCTCGATCATGAAATATTACCAATAGCTTGGTGGATAATTTTAATTTTTACACAATTTTTAGATGGATAAACGAATTTGCACCGGAACCATACCTTATCTACAGACAATGCATGACCGTTAGACTACTGGTGGGAAGAAAAGCTGGTTAGAAAATTTCAGAACCAGTTGTTCATCGAAATAATTGTGTACAAATTAGGTTTTTAGGGAGGTTTAGGGCAACCTAGAGAAGTTAGGGAGCGGTTTGGAGTGAGATTCTGATGAACTAATCCTAAAATTTTCGAACCAGCTTTTCTTCCCAAACCAGTAGGCAAACAATCATGCATTGTATGAAGGAAGGGGTATGGTTCCAATGTAAAATCGTTTATCCATCTAATAATTGTGTACAAATTATCCACCAAGTTATTTGTAATATTTTCACGATCAAGATCGTTCAATATTTCTAAGTCCTCCCCTAGAAAGCACATGTGATCTGAGCTGCACAAGCTTGTGTTCTACGAGGATTACAATGAATACACATGGAAGGACCACATTGGAACTTAGTTGAAGCCACCGATAACCATAAACACTGCTTTCCTAGTACTTTCAACCAAAAAATCCTCTACCCATCCTAAACAAAGTAAACCTAAAACACACCAAAGGAAAAAACCTCAACTGCCTTCCCCTCCAACCAGTAAAGACCACCTAAACAATATTTTTTTTCTTTTATTGTTTTCCGGGTACCTAAACAATGGTGGTAATACCACATAAGTTAAAGCCTCTCTATGGCAACAGAAAATATCCCAGTGAGTTCACAATCATCGTTGATCTTATAACTTCTTGTGATTTTCTAATAATTATCTGTAGATTGTAAGCATCTTTTCCAATTCACATACAGTGGTCATCTTAAGAAACAGAGGTTTCATCAAAAGTCAAAACATCTCTCCTTCAGGCCACCCCTAGAAATTTATCTTTGTGCCCAATGTTTGGAATGTGGAATATCCAGGATTAATTGGGCACTCAAACAAGATGGAACAGGGCAAGGAAAAAGGGAAAAGGGAAAAGAAAAAAAAAACAGAATGTTTGGGGTGTGGAATATCCGGGATTAATTGGGCGCTCAAACAAGATGGAACAGGGCAAGGAAAAAGGGGAAAAAAAAAAAACAAACAAAAAATCCAATTAAGACAGCTAGAATATGAAGCAATATGTGGGCCATTTCATCACCTTTCAAAGGCTATAACCCCTCTAAGGTCTCCAGCGGCTCCCACATTCAATTCTCAGAAAATTTTCATTTTCCCATAATTTGAAGTCTTGAATGCAAGGTTGTCTTTAAGAATGAAATAAACAACCCATCCAGTTGAGTTATGACAAAATAAGTGACGGTATTTGGCATGACCCCTGAGTAAGCTATAGATGTCTTTTATGTTGTAAAGAAGTGCGGAATCATTCAACATCTAAGACATTAGTGCTGAAGCATTTATCGTACCTTGCCCCAAAAGATATCGTTTTGCTTCCCATATTTACAGGTGAAAGAACATGAAAGAAGTGCCAAAGAGGAAAACCAAGATGTCTCAGCCTTTAGACTGATCAAGTTTGATGGTGTGTCGGCCTATCAAGAAGCAGCAAGTGAGTAAGATGAGTGTAGCTGAAATAAGGATGTTGAGGAGGATGTGTGGTAAGACTAGGGAGAGAGAATTAGAAACGAAACAATTCATGAAATGGTAGGAGTTGTACCTATACATGATAAGTTGAGAGAAAATAGATTATAGCGATTTGGACATATTTACCGTAGACCTACAAACGTAGTAGTCAAGAAGAGTGACATGATAATAATGGATAGTAGGGCTAAGGGAAGAGGAAGACCTAAATTGACTTTGGATACCATGATACGGAAGGATTTGGGCTTACTAAATCTAAGCGAACAAAGGATTTGGGCTTACTAAATCTAAGCGAACAAAGGATTTGGGCTTACTAAATCTAAGTGAACAAGTAGCCCTGGACATAGCTCAATGGAAAAACATGATTCACGTAATCGACCCCAATAAACTGGGACACAAGGCACGGTTGGGTTGGGTTTGGTTTGTAAGTTTGACAGCAAACAAGGTTCCTGTCTATCCAACCTCGATGTAACACTGCCAATTGACTTCCACTGTGTTGCGAATTTCAGTAAAAGGAGATAATTTCAAAATACGCTTTCACCTTGCACGAGCTCACGCACTTGCATTATGCGACTTCGGACTCCCAGGCATAAGAATAACACATCTGTTCTGTACCCATTTTCATTATTTTAAAAACCGTCACTTCTTTTAGCAAGCAATGTCAAGTAACAGATACCAATTACCACACGTAATGATCAACCAAACTAATCCAATACACTCTCGTCCCAAATTTCTCTCTTTTTCCGTCAATTGTTTTCACCAAATAGTAGAAAACAAACACACTGTACGTAAACGAAATAGTAGTATCCGATACGAACTGAAAGCAGATCAGAAAAATCAAATCTAACCTTCAACAGCCGTGTCTTGAGCCTCGCACACGATTCGACTACCACGGCGACCGAGTCTCCGACTCACTAATCCCCGAGAGCTAGTCATATAACTAGACTGAATGTTGACGGATCTCCGGCTGCCTGATAGTGATCGAACTGATGAACTCCTGATCGGAGCCAACGTGGCTGCCGGGAAAGTGGTAGCACGGGGGACAGTGAGGGTTTCGAGTACACCCGCCATCTGATTAGAGAGAGAGAGAGAGAGAGACAGAGAGAGAGAGAGGGGTGTGGAATGTGTGGATGGCTGTTTGTTTGGTTGTATGTGTGAGGAGTGGAGGAGTGGATGGATGACTGAACGAGAGAGAGAGAGAGTGTGTGTGTGTGTGTGTGTTTCGATTTGTTGATTTGCAGATTATGATGTTAACGGGCACGTGGCGTGCAGTGGCCGCGCGGAGACGTTTGGATTGGGTCGGGTAAATGGGCCTTTGGGGCTTACCACTAGGGTGGTGGTGGATTTGAAGTCTATAAATAATGATCAGGAATCCACTTTTATTTTGCAAAATCTGATTCTCAAGAAATTTGTAGATTGGGAATCAAAAGAAAAAGGAAAATAAGAGCATGAAAAAGCGCAAAAAAATTGAATCGATTAGCCACTACTCCAACATAAACAGTATATAACCATGATTTAAGACGGATAAAAAACTTTTGAAAAAGAACATGAATAAACGCCGTAGTCATTTTTATTTAAGTAAAATCAGTAGGAGTATTTAATCAAGAACCAACTAGAGTCAGTAACATTGGGTAAAAGTAGAACGCACATAAGACTAGGTAACTTACTTATCTTTGGGAGTATCATTCAAAAAAAAAAAAAAAACTTTTTTGCATTATTGATACGGAAGAAAAGAAATTCTATGTTAAGTTGGGTTGAATAAATAAACGGATAGAACACTATGGCTTCAATTATTTGCTAGGGAAAGAAAAGGAAAGGTTACGAGCTTTGACTTCTTTATTTTGAATGATTCCTCGCTCTAATTATTATTATTTTTTTGATCGGCCTCGCTCTAATTATTATGGAAAGAATATGGATTTGGACTCGTAAGAGCAACTCTAAAAATGATCCCTTACCTAAATATATTATTTTTTTATACTTTCAAGAGTGTTTACCTCCATTTTTGCTTTCCTCAGTTTTTCTCCCAACATCATCTCCTGTTTTTTTTTCCCTCCCCTTTTCCCCTATTGCTCTATGAGTTTGTTCCAAACTGATAGAATCCTCTAAAATTTCATACTCATCCATTGATCAAATTAGAAACCCACAATTGTACGTTGGTTGAGAGAGAGAGAGAGAGAGAGAGAAATGAGGAGCAACATCAGCAATCACACTGGTTCACCTCATTCTTGTCCTTTGATTTATTTATGGTTCTCTATTCTCAGCATGAAAAGGATTTTACTACCATAAGAAAGAGCCATTGAAAATGAGATGAGCTATTGGAATATTGGGAAAAAAATGGGGAGGGGCTTGGTTTGTCCCAAATTTGGATAAAGAAATAGGTAAAATTCAAAATGGGAAAGAATTTGAGTGAAATATTAAAGAGGATTTTTTGAGATTTCTGCCCAAATTTGAAGAAAATCATTAAGGTGCGCAAAATTTGATCTGTTTTTTTTGTTAATTCTAACCTATGATATTGTGTGTGTTTGCTAAATATTCTTTGCCTTTATGCTTTTATTTTGTCGATAGATCAAATCTCTAATACGGAAAAAAATGAAAACCAAAAGATGGTTTGGTTTGGTTTGCATAACCAGTCGGATACGCATTAACTCCATTGATGCACATTTTAGGCTACAAGAACAGAAAAGTAAAGCTAAAATAACACCACCTTTTACAGAGGAAAAAAAAATGGCAAGGATGAGGGAAAGAGAGACTTACTGCAACTATATAAACAAGATGTATTTTGTTCTTGTTCAAGATACATAGATGACTTAGGACAATGTTACATATTTATAAAGTACTGAAAACATGCAGTAGTAAAACAAACAGAACATTTTAGGAACTCAAGTTCTCTGGCAATCTACTGATCACTGCTTGCTACACGCACCATCTCATAGACATCCTCCCTCCACATCTGCAGAAAGACATCGCCCGCCCAATCGCTGTTGCAAGTAAATGACAACCGCAAACATAGCAACCCCATAGGAGATAAATATATCCCAAATAGTGGAGTAAAAATCCGTGTTAGGATTTGCAAAAATGTATGCCGCATAAAAATGGAGTCGATGAGAGCTAAGAGTCAAGTAAAGATCATACGCATGAGGTAGCAACCGAACACAAGTGGTACCAATGTAAAACAAACGAGAAAGAGTATTCTTCGTTGAAACATGGAAAAAGTTGAAGAGGATCTGAGGGAGTAGGAAACCGTCGAGCACCAGACCGCCATAACATATTAAATCCCTCCGGATATAATGTGTGTGGTGGACAACAGAAGTGGAAGAATCTATTGCTTTGCTGTGATTTTGCTTCCTCGTACCTAGAAACAAAACAAAAAGCAACCCCAGTGTATACAATGTTGTAGAAACAAACAATGCCTTCTTTTCAGCAACCCACAACGCTTTATAGTTTTCGTTGCCCAAACGTGCAGAAAATGCAAGTTGGAGAAACCGGAGTTGCAACAAGAAAGCCACCACTGTAAGCGCTCTGACAACAAAATTGTTCACTTCAACCCACCCTCCACTCTCAAGCAAAACGTGTTCCAGGTTCTGGTTTCCTCGAAACAAAGCTTCTAACTCTAGCACAAGAGGAATCATGTGACCTAAAATGAGGAACAGAAGCATCGTCAGGGAAGTGAAAGGAAGAACTTGAGGGTTCCTTTTTGCGTATAAGATTTGTAACCCTAAAAATACACACGCAAGTGTACTGGAGATCAAAACCATCACCATCTCCAAATCCAACCGCCGAATAGATCTTTCGGCTTCTTCTCTATAGTTAGGCCATCCGGTTATTTCAAATTGCTTGAAATAGAGAGGGTCAGCTTCCTCCCTCATGCTTTTGATGCTTCCTATAATTTGCCCTACTTCCTTTGCATTTACCGGCGGGAATCGGAATTTCAAAAGAATCTCACAATCTATCGATTCACCTGTTGATAGCTTTCTACAGCATACCATACATACCCTTCCTATTTTCTCATCATACAACCCTTCAGCAGAAATGTCAAGTGTACTACTGAAAACTACCGATGTAGCTGAAGAAGTCTGAAATGGTGAAATCCCGTAGGTAATATTCAATGGGCCGTGATGTGTACTCTTTCCCTCAACCTCAGTCATGTCATTCATTGACATAATTAGCGCGTAATTTTGATCCCCGAAAAAGCTAGGCGTTGCTTTACTCCAAATCCAAGAATGATTCTCCGTATAATCTCTAACCCACATGTGAAATGCCAAGTCGTTAGACTTCCACTTCGGATATCTGTTGCCCTTCTTTATAACCGAGTTGTTGAAAGGACACAACTTCCTTACTTTTTCGGTTACCGTGTACTTGTATCTCAAACCAGGAACCACAGCCATGCTATTGTCGCGACTTCTAAATGTGATCCTATTGAAGTATCCAGACTCGTTAACAGTTTTGTTAGTCCAAATCTGGCCCAAAACACTTGTTCTGTTCCTGATTGTCCAGAAAGCAGGGTACCACAAGCTCAACCTAATAGAACAATCTCCAACCCGGGCATTGTACAACGAGTCGGTAGTGTTCAAAAACCGGCAAGCAACTATGCATAGCTGATTCTTCTTTTCATCCCACGATCCCTCTCCAACGAGCACTGTATTGGGATCAAGAGCTAGGTATTGGTAACCTGATCCAAATTTGATCACATATTTCACCTTGTGTTCCTCCTGGGAACACTGAATGGCATTCAACGTTATTTGACTTGGCAACTCATCGTTATCATCCTTACCAAGAGGAGTACAAGTTTTTAAAGAGCTGCACTCATTCAAATACTCCAAGTTAAAGACATCGTTACCCATACGGTTCATTGTGTAACAGAAAAATCCTGGATGTAAGCCAAGTAATTGATTTTTCGGAATATCAATCCCACCGCGACAATCACTATCAAATTTCCCAGAAACCAATGAAAACTGATTGTTACTCCATGAACCAAACCCCAAAAGTGAAACGGGTTTGAAAGAATTCGGATCATTCGGAGAAGCCAAACTCTCCAATTTCCCAGTTATTAAACCACTAAAGATTGTCAAATTCACAGCATAGTTAAGCTTAAGGACTGCATCAAGATTGATCAAATTACCTCTGTTCGAGTACCAAGAAGCCGAGCCTACCATACATAGCTTCCCAGAGTTCTGTGACCAAAACCCATCAAACGCAAATTCCACCCTTGTATGATTCCCACGAAAAGTAGAGTCTGATGATTCGAAGATTAAAGACGCTTCCATCTTGTAAACACCGGATGTGTTGGTTTCAAAGATGTTCTGGTTTGGAAGAAACCAGAAGTATTTTTCGGATTCTGAGGAGAAGTTGGGGTTGTTAAGGATTCTGTCGCCGCCGGTGTATTTAGCGAGGACTGGTGTCACATATGGGAATCTGGTGGTGGAGGGAGTGGTTGGGGTTGACTCGGGGACCATCGAAGCACAGTGGTGGGAGTAAGAGATGGAGGTTGAAGAAGAGACTGAAGCTGCAGAGAAGAGAGTGCAAAGAGAGAGAAACAAAAAGGTGAGAGAAGGATTCATTGCCATGATCACAATTTTGCTCAAGGAGGAGGAGGAGGAGAAAGAAAGAAATATGAGTGCTTGCTTAATGGGGGGGTGGGGGTGGGGGTAGTGACTTGGACTTCTTGACGATACGAATATAAATGTAGGCATCATGAGGTACATATATCAACTTGTATATGAGAAAAAATTTTTGACGGTGGACCCGTGAATATATTTTACGAACGGAACGATTGAGATTACGCGGAGCTGTGAAGAACTTATTCATAGCGGAACCGTGAAGTTTCTCTCAAGTATTCCGTATTATATAGCTATCTAGACTTTCTAAAAGATCCCTCACGAAAGCTGGATCAACAATTCATAAAGAAATTCGAGGCAACCGTGAATATGGAATTAATGGAGGATAAATTTGTTTTGTTAGTTGGATATGGTACTC
The DNA here is from genome assembly GCA_019656275.1 of Rhododendron kiyosumense. Taxonomy (NCBI): domain Eukaryota; kingdom Viridiplantae; phylum Streptophyta; class Magnoliopsida; order Ericales; family Ericaceae; genus Rhododendron; species Rhododendron kiyosumense. The sequence continues at coordinate 844,083 of BPLS01000203.1, read as the reverse complement.
TTTTCGCTTATCAAGTTTCTTTACAAATCCTTCATCGAGACATATAGCCGAAAGGAAACCAAACGTACGATTTTGGATGATCCAAGGTTCACCAACCATACGATATCATCTCAAGAGTGTAAGAAAAATCACATAGTGTAAATAATACGGAACTCTTGTAAAAATTGTGGACGAGTTATAGATGCTATGTTGTAGCTTATGACTTTTTCGGTTGCCAAAGTTGGGCAAGGTAGCTTGAGCAAAAATTTTTTTTTTTGGTCATTTGTTAATCTTAATCTACTCTATCCTAAGAGACTTGGGAAGGGGGAAGGGTGCTTATGGGAATCGAACCTTGCCCCATGTGCAAAACTTCTGTTTGGACAAAAATAACATAAGAAACTGACTAAGAAATTCCATTTTGAATCTTTGATGATATTACTTCTAATGAGATCTGCAATAAGCACTCAAAGATTCTAGAAAAGGTTTAATGTCCTAGAGGGACTCGGGGAGGTGGTAGTCTTTCCCACGCCATTTTGGAGCTATTTTGGACACATCTCTTTAGTCTCAAAAATTGCTATTTCCTTTGTCCCTTTTTAAGTATTCTGTTTTATAATTTCAACTTATTAAACAATATTATCATTACACCTTTTACATCAACTTTTAGCTCCACTTTCTCTCATTACCCTCTATGAAAACATCATCATTACATTTTTATTCACTAACGTTTTAAAATTGAATATACTTTTAAGGGCAAAATGGAAAATTCACCAATTTTTACCCACCAACTTTATAAAATGGACATTTATTAAGAGACAGCCAAAATAGAATACTAAACTCTAAAAAAAACGGAAAGAATAATTAACAGTAATGGAGGTAGGATATAATCGCTTGTGCACCGAAGGGCTAGCACCTCCCCCGAGTCCGTCATGGTGGTAGGATATAATGGCGTCAACGAAGACTTGGAAATTTCCCACTAGACTTGGGAAGTTTCCCTCTAGACTGCACAGTCTCAAGGTCTACTGTCATTGGATGTAATGGCGCCAACGAAGACTTTGAAATTTTCCACTAGGACTTGGAAAAATTTACATCTATAGACTAATAAAAGTCTCAAGAAACGGCCAAGAAAGTAAATGAAAATAAGCCAAAGAAAAGGTAATTTGATTGGAATTCAGATCAATCAAGTTGCCTTCATCAAATTTTCCACTAGGACTTGAAATAGCATGCATCTAACACGAAGAAAAGAATGTGTACCGTTCTTCCAAAAAATTACCTTCATCAAGTTTGATAATTTTCGTAGCCATGGAAATAGAGGATACTCGACTATTTCATTTTACGAATTGCGCACGCGAGCAGAGAGAAACAAATGAGAGATTGCAATTAATATTCTGCTAATTCATTGAAAGTACAAGGTAAAAATGTAATATCTTAACATATTAGAACTTTATATTCGTCTATGTTAATTAAGTGGGAAAAATAATTTTTTGCACCTTGAACGTCACAAAGGAGACAAATTATAAGAAACTAGGGTATAAAAATGGTTTATCTTAATTTATTAACAGGCACATGCAAACTTTAAACTTAACGGAAAAAGGCAACACAAGAGTTGGCCTTGGGTTTGTAGGAATTTATCCTACCCGGTTTTATGTTTGGAATTTCTTAGGTGCGTACAAATTTTGTGGTTAAAATTTTTTTTGCCGTCGTAGTTTCCTTTGATTTTCTTTCTACAGCCAAACTAAAAAATATAATCCGCTTTCTTCACATTTTCCTTCTCTTTTCTTTGAGCAAGAATACATGACACTCAATATGAAAATGCCTGTGTTCTGGTTTCCTTTCATGGACATCATATTCCGAGTGCCATGTATTGTACGATTGCTCAAAGAAAAGAGAAGGGAAATGTTATGAAAGTGGATTATATTTTTTCGTTTGGATGTAAAAAGAAAATCAAAGGAAACTATGAGGGCAAAAAATCAGCTTAATCAAATATTGATAGACATATCAAAAGTTGAATTATAATTTACAAAATGGATAGTCCAATTCTATCGGAATTAAATTGTCCATAACCGTGTATTTTATGAATCAAAATTCAATTTGTGATACACATATTGATATTTGATCAAGCTAATTTTTTAGATGAATATTCTACGCTGCTGCAGGTTCTACAAGATTAACATGTCAAATCACCAACAAAAGCACGGTGGATGCCGGTGAAAAATAATAATAATCTCAAAATTTATAGCACCTAAGAGATTCCAGACATAAAACCTGGTAGCATAAACTCCTACAAAGTCCAAGGCCAACTCTTGTGTTGCCTTTTCCCGTTAAGTTTAAGTGTGCATGTGCCTGTTAATAAATTAAGATAAACCATTTTATACACTACTATCTTATACTCATATCCTAAAATTTGTCTCCTTTGTGACGTGCAAGGTGCAAAAAATATTTCTCCCACTTAATTAGCATAGACGTATATAAAGTTCTACTGTGTTAAGATATTACATTTTTACCTTGTAAAATATTAATCGCAATCTCTCATTTGTTTCTCTATCTCTGCTTGTGTACGCAATCCGTAAAATAAAATAGTTGAGTATCCTTTTTTTCCATGCCACAAATATTATCGATGAAGGCAATTTTTTGGAAGAATGGTACACGTTTTTTTCTTCATGTTAGATGCATGCTATTTCAAGTCCTAGTGGAAGATTTGATGAAGGCAATTTGATTGAACTGAATTCAATCAAATTTCCTTTCCTTTGGCTTATTTTCGTTTTCTTTCTTGGCCGTTTCTTGAGAGTTTTATTAGTCTAGATGTAAATTTTTCCAAGTCCTAGCGGAAAATTTCCAAGTCATGCCTTGTTTGGATCAAGATTTGAAAAAAAAAAATTCAACTCAAAAAATACTCATTACCCCTACTTTCAAGTTCTAATCATCACTCTGCACTCATTACCCATATCTCTAATTATTTTTCTCTTTATCTTTCTCCACTCATTATTTCTATTTTCAATCGTTACTCTCATAAAAAAAATTTCAAAAATTCTCAAAAACTATTCAAACACAGCAGTTCCTTCGCCCATTGATACTCTCGGAGAGTAAACCTTGAGACTGTGTAGTCTAGACTCTAGTGGGAAATTTCCCAAGTCCTAGACTCCTAGTGGGAAATTTCCAAGTCTTCGTTTCGCCATTAAACCTTTTTCAAGACTCGTGACATTAATGCTTTGTTTGGTTTATGTTTTGAAAAAAATTTGAAAAATTGTAGGGATAATAAGTGGAGAGATATAGAGAGAGAAATGTTAGAAGTAGGGGGAATCTATGGGAAATTTTTTAAAAAATTCTTTTTGAATTTGAAAGAGAACAAGGCATAAACCTTTTCAAGACTCGCAAGACTCGTGACATTAAACCTTTTCAGGATTCGTGACATTAAACCTTTTCAAGACTCGTGAGATCTACCGGTCAAAAAAAAAAAAAAAAAAGGACTCGTGAGTGCTTATTGCAGATAAAACTCATTAGAAGTAATAATATCATCAAAAATTCAAAATGGAATTTCTTAGGCCCCGTTCCAAAACGGGTTTAAGTTCTTATTTTTTGTCTAATAAGAAGGGTTGTTCCGCAAAAGATTGAACAATTACTTATTTTTTGAGAAGACAATTTCAAACTCAAAAATCATGTGCTTACGCAAATAATTTTCCTATCAATATAGATCTTGTTTGATAGATCTCATTGAGATCTTTAATACGATACAAAAAAAATTGAAAAATTATTTCTCATTTACGTTATTTTTGAGTTTGAAAATGTGAAATAAGCTGCTTATTTGGATTTTGTGGAACAAATCTTCTTATTTTTCTTTGAGAAGTGGCAAGTACTTATTTTTTAAGAAGGTTTCTGGAACGGAGCCTTAATCAGTGTCTTTTGTTATTTTTGCCCAAACAAAAGTTTTGCATATAAGCAGGGTTCGATTTATGTAAGCACTCATCTCTCTCTTTAAGCCCCCTAGAATAGAGTGGATTATGATTAACAGATGACAAAAAAAATGAAAATTCTCTCAAGCTACCTTGCCCAACTTTCGCAACCGAAAAAGTCATAAGCTACAACATAGCATCTAATAAGTCTTTCACAGTTTTTACAAGAGTTCCGTATTATTCACGCGATGTGGTTTTTCTCAAACACTCTTGAGACGATATTGTATGATTTGAGGAATACAATACATAACACTCAAAATATGAAAATGTCCATAAAAGACACGAACGGTCTAGATTCCCTATAAATCTGAACTGTTCGTTTCCTTTTATGGATATTTTCAAAAGGTCCACAATCTGCCGATGATGCATATTATAGGGGTGTGCATGGGTTGGGTAACACTATTTTTTGTCCTGAACCCGAACCGAACAAGTGGTAAGAACAGTCCGCGAGCCCGAATTTTTACGTCAGGTCGGGTCGGGTCCGAGTCGTCCGACCAAAAACCGATTTAATCTATATGAATTGGTCGGGTTTGGTTAGATCAGGTAGGAAACACACCACCCCGAACCGAAATCAGATTTTTAATAGAAAGTGAACCCGTATCCGACGGAACCACATGTTCGGCCCCGCCCAAGACCCTCTGGGTCGGGTCGGTTTGGTCGGGTTATGGGTTTTTTCCATACCCCTAAGGCTCCGTTCCGGAAACCTTCTTAAAAAATAAGTATTTATTTTGCCACTTCTCCTTCAAAAATAAGAAGGGTCATTCCACAAAATTCAAACAAAAAGTTCATTTCACATTTTCAAACTAAAAAATAATGTAAATGAAAAAAAAATTCAAATTTTTTTTGCACCGTATTAAATATCTCAATGAGATCTATCAAACAAGATCCATAGTGGTACGAAAATTATTTGCGTAAACACATGATTTTTGAGCTTGAAGTTGTCTTATACAAAAAATAAGACTGTTGCTATGATAATGGGTGCCGGCGGAGGTAAATTGTACCGTCGGTGTATTTAGCGAGGACTGGTGTGACATATGGGAATCTGGTGGTGGAGGGAGGAGTTGGGGTTGACTCGGGGACCATGGAAGCGCAGTGGTGGGAGTAAGTGATGGAGGTCGAAGAAGAGACTGAAGTTGCGAAGAAGAGAGTGCAGAGAGAGAGAAACATAAAGGAGAGAGAAGAAGGTTTCATTGCCATGGTTACAATTTTGCTCAACAAGGAGGAGGAGGAGGAAATGAGTGTTTACTTAATGGGGGAAGACTTGACTTGGTGACGATACGAATATAAATGTAGGCATCATGATGTACATGTTTCAACTTGTTAATTCCACTAATCGACTTTAATCAATACAAGTAATATGAGAAAAACTTTTTTTACAGCGGAGCCGTGAATATACTTTATGGTGCTTAATCGCGTGCGTCCAAAAGTGTTTTGGACAGTCGGGATTTTTTAAAAGCTATTCGCTGAAGAGTTTAACTCTTTGCTAAAAGAGTTTTTTTTAAATCTAAACCATTGATTGTCGAAACAGACGACTGAGGTTACGCGAACCTGTGAATAACTTATGCACGGCAGAGCCGTGAAAAAGTTTCTATCAAGTATTATATAGCTATCTTGACTTTCTAAAAGATCCCTCGCGAATGCTGGATCAACAATTCATAAAGAAATTTTAAGGAGGCAAACGGAAATATGGAATGGAAGGATAAATTTGTTTTGTTTCTTGAATATGGTGCTCTTTTCTCTTATCAAATTTCTTTACAAATCCTTCGTTGAGACATATAGCCGAAAGGAAACCAAACGTACGCTTTTAGATGATCCAAGGTTCACCAACCATACGATATCGTCTCAAGAGTGTCTAAGTAAAATCACGTAGCGTGAATAATACAGAACTCTTGTAAAAACTGCGGACGATTTATAGATGCTACGTTGTAGCTTATGACTTTTTTGGTTGTGAAAGTTGGGCAAGGTAGCTTGAGCAAAACTTTTTTTTTTTTTTGGCCGTTTTTGTTAATCCTAATCTACTCTATCCTATGGGACTTGGAGAGATAGATGGGTGCTTACAAAAATTGAACCCAACCCATGTACAAAACTTCTGTTCAGGCAAAAATAACAAAAGAAACTGACTAAGTAATTCTATTTTTGATGATATTACTTCTAATGAGTTTTATCTGCAATAAGCACTCACGAGTCTAGAAAAGGTTTAATGTTCTAGAGGGACTCGGGGAGGTGCTAGTCCTTCCGACGCCATTTTGGGGCTATTTCGAACACATCCTTTTAGTCTAAAAAATTGCTTATTAACAGTAATGGATGTAGGATATAATCGCTTTGTGCACCAAAGGGCTAGCACCTCCCCCGAGTCCGTCATGGAGGTAAGATATAATGGCGTCAACGAAGACTTGGAAATTTCCCACTAGATTGCACAGTCTCAAGGTCTACTGTCATATGATGTAGTGGCCGCCAACGAAGACTTGGAAATTTTCCACTAGGTCTTGGAAAAATTTACATCTAGACCAATAAGTCTCAAGAAACGGCCAAGAAAGTAAATGACAAGAAGCCAAAGATAAGGACTTGAAATAGCACGCATTTAACACGAAGAAAAGAACGCATACCGTTCTCCCAAAAAATTGCCTTTATCAAATTCGATAATATTCGTAGCCATGGAAATAGAGGATACTCGACTATTTCATTTTACGAATTGCATACACAAGTAGAGAGAAACAAATGAGAGATTGTGATTAAATGAAATAGCACGCATCTAACACGAAGAAAAGAACGCGTATCGTTCTCCCAAAAAATTGCCTTCATCAAGATCGATATTATTTTTCGTAGCCATGGAAACAAAGGATACTTGATTATTTCATTTTATTACGAATAGCATACACAAGAAGGAAGAAACAAATGAGAGATTGCGATTAATATTCTACAAGGTAAAAAAGTAATATCTTGACATGGTAGAACTTTATATTCCTCTATGTTAATTAAGTGGGAGAAATAATTTTTTGCACCGTGCACGTCACAAAGGAGACAAATTTTAGGAGGTATAAAAATGGTTTATCTTAATTTATTAACAGGCACATGCAAACTTAAACTTACGGAAAAAGGCAACACATGAGTTGGCCTTCGGTTTGCAGGAGTTTATCCTACCGGGTTTTATATTCAGAATCTCTTTAAGTGCTATGAATTTTGAGATTAAATTTTTTTCGCCGGCAGTGGAAACTAATAGAGCCCGCATCATAGAATATTCTTTCCATAAATTAACTTAATCGAACATCGATATGTATCAAAATTTGAATTTTGATTCATTAAATAGATGGTTATGGATAATTTAACTTAACAGAATCAGATTGTCCATTTTGTAAATTATAATTCAACTTTTGATATGTCTATCAATATTTGATCAAACTGATTTTTTGCAATGTTGTTAAACGTTTATATTTAGAACAGATCAGTTAATCACCTTCTAGAAAGAGTCCTGGTTATGATGGTTACCTTGATACTAGAGGGCAAGTCAAGTGGGAAGACCATTTCAGGTTTGGCCTAACTTTTTCTACTGACTTTTGCTCATTGAGTTCTTGAACTTCTAATTCACTTTTGGAGTTGGGTCGAATTTTTACGATAATGGTTAGAAAAATTACAAGTATAGACCAAATTTGAATAAAATCGTTAAGGTGCTTGAAAGGAGTCATAGTGGCATACCCTTTGTGATTTTTTAGATTGTTCTTTCAATAGATCAAATCTCTAATACGAAAAAATGAAAACAAAAAGATGGTTTGGTTTGCATGAACCTGTCGATATGCGTCAACTCCATTGATGCAAATTTAATTTGGGCTAAAAGAACAAAAAAGTAGAGATAAAATAACACCACCTTTACAAGGGGGGGGGGAAATGGCAAGGATGAGAGAAAGAGAGACTTACTGCAACTATATAGACAAGATATATGTTTGTTCTTGTTCAAGATACATAGATGACTCTAGGACAACGTTACATACTTAAAAGTAATGAAAACATGCAGTTGTAAAACAAACAGAACATTTCGAAACTCATTTTGTCCGGCAATCTACTGATCACTGCTTGCTACAGGCACCATCTCATACACTTCAAACCTCCCTAAATCTCCACGGAAAGATACATCGCCCGCCAAATCGCTGTTGCAAGTAAATGGCAACCGTAAACAGAACAACCCCATACGAGATAACTATATCCCAAGCGGTGGAGTAAAAATCCGCGTTAGGATTTGCAAAAATGTATGCCCCATGGAGTCGAGGGTAGCTATGAGCCAAGTAAAGATCATACGCATGAGGTAGCAACCGAACACAAGTGATACCGATGTAAAACAAATGAGAAAGAGCATTCTTCGTTGAAACTTGGAAAATGTTGAAGAGGATTTGAGGGAGAAGGAAACCGTCGAGCACCAAGCCGTCGTAACATATTAAATCCCTCCGGATATAATGTGTGTGGTGAACAACAGAAGTGGAAGAATCTATTGCTTTGCTGTGATTTTGCTTCCTCGTACTTAGAAACAAAACAAAAAGCAACCCCAGTGTATACAATGTTGTAGAAACAAACAATGCCTTCTTTTCAGCAACCCACAATGCTTTATAGTATCTGTTGCCCAAACGTGCAGAAAAAGCAAGTTGGAGAAGCCGGAGTTGCAACAAGAAAGCCACCACTGTAAGCGCTCTGACAACGAAATTGTTCACTTCGACCCACCCTCCACTCCCAAGCAATACGTGATTCGGGTTCCGGTTTCCCCGAGACAAAGCTTCTAACTCTAGCATAAGAGGAATCATGTGACCTAAAATGAGGAACAGAAGCATCGCCAAGGAAACGAAAGGAAGAACTTGAGGGTTCCTTTTCACATAAAAGATTTGTAATCCTAAAAATACACACGCAAGTGTACTGGAGATCAAAACCATCACCATCTCCAAATCCAACCGCTGAACAGATCTTTCGGCTTCTTCTCTATAGTTAGGCCTTGCAATTATTTCCCATTGCTTGAAATAAAGAGGGTCAGTTTCCTCCCTCATGCTTTTAATGCTTCCTCTAATTTGCCCTCCTTTCTTTGCATTTACCGGCGGGAATTGGAACTTCAAAAGAATCTCACAGTCCATAGATTCACCTGTTGATAGCTTTCTACAACCTACCATGCATACGCTTCCTTTTTCCTCATCATACAACCCTTCAGCAGAAATATGGAACATAGTATGCGGAATATTTCCCGATACAGCTGAAAATTCCGGAAAATGTGAAATCGTGTAGCTGACATTCAATGGGCCGGGACGTGTGCTCACTGGTTTAGAGCTTCGAAATAGATTATTCACCTCGTAAATTTGATCACCCACAAAGTTAGGCAGTGCTCGAAGCCCCCCAGAAAACCAAAACGTCAAGTCGTTAGAATTTCCCTTTGGATATCTATCCCCCTTCTTTGTAACCGGTTTGTTGAATGGACAAACCTTTCTTACTTTATCAGTTACCGTGTACTCGTATCTCAAGCCAGGAACCTCAAACATGTTATTATAACGACTTCTAAACGAGATGCTATGGAAGTACCCCAAATCATTAGAAGCTTTGTTGGTCCAAATCTGGCCTACAATACTTGTTCTGTTCCGGATTGACCAAAAAGCGAGGTATCTCAAGCTCAACCTGAACGAACAATCACCAATGCGGACATTTTCCAGAGAACCAGTAGAATTCAAAAGCCGGCAAGCAACAATACATAACTGATTCTTCTTTTCATCCCACGATGCCTCTCCAACAAGTGTTGTGGAGGGATCAAAAGGTTGGTAACCGGATCCGAATTTGATCACGTATAGCAGCTTGCGTTCCTTCACAGAACACTGAATGGCATTCAACGTCATTTCCCTTGGCAACTCATCGTTATCATCCTTACCAAGAGGAGTACAGTTTTTTACAGAACGACACTCATTCGAGTACTCCAAGTTAAAAACAGCGTATCGCCCTGTGATCAATGTTTGACACAACGTACTTGGCTTTAAACCAAGCGATTGATATTTCGGAATATCAATTCCACTGCGACAATCTTTATCAAATTCTCCAGAAACCAATGGATACTGATAGTTACTTGATGTACCCAACTCCATAAGCGAAATGGGTTCAAAGTAATTCGGATCATTCGGAGAAGCCAAGCTCTCCAATTTCCCAGTAATCAAACTACTAAAGATAGTCAAATTCATAGCATAGTTAAGATTAAGGACTGCATCAAGATTGATCAAATTACCTTCGTTCGGGTACCAAGAAGCCGAGCCTACCATACAAAGCTTCCCGGAGTACTCTGACCAAAACCCATTCAATACAAATTTCAAATAGTTTTGCCTGCTATGATTACTAGGAAAATAAGAGCCACCATATGTTGAACTCTGAGGGAGATCATAATATTTTGGTGATTTGAAGATTAAGTACGCTTTGATCTTGTGAATACCGGTTTTGTTGGTTTCTGAGATGTCTTGGGCTGGACGAAACCTGAAGTATCTTTCGACTTGGAAGGAGAATTCGGAGGAGAAGTTTTTAAGGATTCTGTCGCCGCCGGTGTAGTGACTGAGGACTGGTTGGAAATATGGGAATATGGTGGTGGAAAAAGCAGTTGGGGTTGACTCGGGGACCATCGAAGCGCAGTGGTGGGAGTAAGAGAGGGAGGTTGAGGAAGAGACTGCAGTTGCAGAGAAGAGAGTGGAGAGAAAGAGAAACATAAAGGAGAAAGCAAGAGGTTTCACTGCCATGATCACAATTTTCTTCAACAACGAGGAGGAGGAGAAAGAAAGAAAGATTAGTGTTTACTTGATGTGGGAGGGCTTGGACTTGGATTCGATTGGTCAATATGTGTGACATGAATTTAAATGCAGGCTGCTGGATTTTAGCGGAAGCAAATCAAAGCCGAGATTCGGAATTATTGGGTCTTCTCCTTTGGAGTTTTTTTTCATTGTCATTTATTCGCTGTTGTTGTGAATTACTTATTTTCGAATCTCGTCTTTGATTTGTTTTCGCTAAAATTCCAACATTGGGCGTCATCATGTACATGTATGTCAACTTGTTAATTCCACTAATTGACATAATCAAGAGACGAATTAAATAGCATCTAGACTTTTTAAAAGATCTCTATCTCACTTACGTAAGCTGGATCAAGAATCCATAAAGAAATTCAAGGAGGCAAACGGAAATAGGGAATGAAAGGATAAATTTGTATTGTTACTCACATATGGTTAGGTGGTAAACGAGCCGAGCCGCGCCGAGCTGAGCTGAGCTTTGTCGAACTCGAACTCAGCTCGTTTTTAAACAAGCCAAAAATTTGAGCTCGAGCCTTAACAAGCCAAGCTTAGTCATTTATTAAACGAGTCTCTTTAATCGAGCTGAATTTCCCTTAACGAGTCGAGATTTGGTCAAATGAGCACAAGCCAAGCTCCACTCGGCTCCTTGACTAAACGAGCCGAAGCTTGTGTTAGGTATTTTCAAAATAAAAGAGTCGTTTTTGTTTTGTAAAATTTTTTTGTTTCCTTAGAATACTTGTTTTCCTCTTTGTGAGTTTTGTCCCACATTAGTTAGTTGAGAAATTTTGGAATGGCATATATTAGGTAACATTCCTAACATGATTAAATAATGATCTAGTGTGGTGCAGCCCTATGGTGCTTTGCAGCACCATACCGGCAGAGCCGGTGCTTTGCACCAGTACACACTCGCACGTGCGCACAGCGTGGGCTGTGGCGCTTTAGCGGCGCATTTTGCACGTCAGCGCTAGGCTGCTGCATTCGTGGAGGTTTCACCAACAGTTCAGAGTTTGCAGCAAGCATTATTTTTCCAACAGGAAACCACATGCTTGAGGATGGAGAATAAATTATTTACACCGCCCGGTGTAAACATATCCAAATCAATTACATCGTGCAATATTACAAAACAGTGGTCCCAATCAATAGAACATGACGAAGTAGCGTAATATAATTAATTTGAAACAAACAAATGTTTAGATCGGCGGTATAAAAAATTTAACCTCTTGCGGATGAGCCAAAGTCACCAACCATATGATATTTGTCTCAAGAGTCCAAGAAAAACCACTTCGTGTGAATAATACTGAACTCCAGATGTTATGTTGCAGCTTACAAAATTTTCCTTCGCAAAAGCTCGACAAGTTAGCTTGAGCATAACTTCTGTTCGGGGAAAAATAACAGAAAAGTGTGGCTTTTAAGAAATTTCATCAATTTTTTTTTTGAAGATGTTTAACTTCTACTTGTAATAAGTTTACCTGCAATAAACACTCACAGACTATACATGAGTTAATAGTTTTTCATGATTACAACACTAAATTGATATGCGCTTAATGCAAACTGAACAAAAACTTTTACAGGGAAAACATAATAAGCATACAAGGAAAGAGAGTCAATCTCTTACTGCAACTATAAAAGTACTGAAAACATAGGAATCCCAATGGGTTGGCCAAGTGGTCTTGGCCTGGGACTTAGGTATTTGCTGCATCTTAAGGTTTAAATTCGATTCTCTTTGCCAACAACTCTTGGAACCGCCTCAAACTCATGCGTAAGCGTGTGAAACGGCTGCGAGAGGGGATGTAGGAATTAGTTCGAGGTAGGTGCAAGCTGGTACGGAACACCCTGCATTACCAAAAAAAAAAAAAAACAAACATATAGAGCCTTGTGTCCTATGGTGATCTACTGATCACTGCTTATTACCGGCACCTTCTCACAGGCTGCAACCAGCGGAGACATACATAGCCCACCAAATCGCTGTTGCAAGTGTATGACGACTGCAAACACAACACACCAGAAAGAAATAACTACATCTGAATGGGGGGAGTAAAAGTCCTCGTCAGGATTTGCGAAAATGTATGCCCCATCAAATTGGTTTCGCGCATTGTGATAAGCCCGGTAAAGATCATAAGCACGGGGTAGTATCCGAACGCAAGTTGTTCCGATGTAAAACGGACGAGAAAGACCATCCTTCGTCGTGATTTGGAAAATGTTGAGGAGGATTTGAGGGAGAAGAAAACCGTCCAGAACCAAGCCGCCAAAAGATCTTAAGTCTCTCCAGAGAGCATGCGTATCGTAAACAATAGAAGTGGAGGAAACCATTGGTTTGCTGTGATTTTCCTTCATAGTACTAAGAGACACTACAAAAAGCAACCCCAATATGTACAACGGTGGAGAAAGAAACAATGCCCTCTTTTCAGCAACCCATAAGCTTTTTAGGTTTTTGTCGCCGGAACGTGCAGAAAACGCCAGTTGGAGAAGCCGGAAGTGCAACAAGAAAGCTACCATTGTAATCACTCTCACAACCACCTCGTTCGTTTCGACCCATCCTCCGCTACTGAGCAATACGTTATTCTGGTTCCAATTTCCCAAAAACAAAGCTTCAAGATATAGCACAAGAGGAATCATGTGACCTAAAGTGAGGAACAAAAGCATCGCCAGGGATACAAAAGGAAGGACTCGAGGGTTCCTTTTCGCGTATAAGATTTGTAACCCGACAAATACACAGGCAAGTGTATTGGAGATCAAAGCCATCACGATCTCCAAATCCAACCGCTGAACAGACCTTTTGGCTTCTTCTCTATAGTTAGGCCATCCGGTTATTTCCAATTGCTTGAAATAGAGAGGGTCAGCTTCCTCCCTCATGCTTTTGATGCTTCCTGTAATTCGCCCTACTTTCTTTGCATTTACCGGTGGGAATCGGAATGTCAAAAGAATCTCACAGTCCATCGATTCACCTGCTGATAGCTTTCTACAGCCTACCATACATACCCTTCCTATTTCCTCATCATACAACCCTTCAGCAGAAATGCCATGCGTATTATTGAAAATTACCGATGTAGCTGAAGAAGTCTGATATGTCGAAATTGCGTAGGTAATATTCAATGGGCCGTGATGTGTATTCTTTCCCTCAACCTCAGTCATGTCATTCATGGACGTAGAGATATCAAATGGCTTCAGCACGTAATTCTGATCATCGAAAAAGCCAGGCATTGCGTTACCCGAAGAACGATTCCCCGTAGAATCTCTAACAAACATGTAAAATGCCAAGTCGTTAGAGTTCCACCTTGGATATCTGTTGCCCTTCTTTAGAACCGACTTGTTGAATGAACACAACTCTCTTACTTTATCGGCTACTGTATACTCATATCTCAAACCATGAACCTCAAACATGCTATTGTAACGACTTTTAAACCCGATCCCATGGAAGTACCCCGAATCATTAGGAGTTTTGTTACTCCAAATCTGGCCTACAATACTTGTTCTGTTTCGGATTGACCAGATCGCGGGGTACCTCAAGCTCAACCTGATCGAACAATCACCAATACGGACACTTTCCAGAGAACTAGTAGAATTCAGAAACCGGCAAGCAACAATACACAACTGATTCTTTTTTTCATCCCAGGATCCCTCTCCCACTAGCGTTGTAGTGGGATCAAAAGGTAGGTATTGGTAACCTGATCCAAATTTGATCACATATTGCACCTTGTGTTCCTCCTCAGAACACTGAATGGACGTCAACGTCATTTGACTTGGCAACTCACCGTTATCATCCTTACCAAGAGGAGTACAATTTTTTGAAGAACTGCACTCATTCGAGTACTCCAAGTTAAAAACCTCGTTTTGCATTGAGGAACATAACAATCCTGGATTTAAACCAAGTGATTGACTTTTAGGAATATCAATTTCACCGCGACAAACACTGTCGAATTCCCCAGAAACCAATGAATACTGATAGTTACTCGATGAACCATACTCCAAAAGTGAAACGGGTTCGAAATAATACGGATCATTCGGAGAAGCCAAGCTCTCCAATTTCCCAGTTATTACACTAAAGATAGTCGAATTCATAGGATAGTGAAGCTTAAGGACTGCATCAAGATTGATCAAATTACCTTTGTTCGAGTACCAAGAAGCCGAGCCTACCATACATAGCTTCCCAGAGTACTGTGACCAAAACCCATGAAAGGCAAATTCCAAAGTGTTTCTCCTTAATAGGAAGATTAAGGACGCTTCAATCTTGTAAACGCCAGATGTGTTGGTTCCGGAGATTTTCTGGATTGGACTAAACCTGAAGATTTTTTCGGATTCGAGGGAGAATTCGGAGGAGATGTTATTGTCGTTGTTAAGAATTCTGTCACCGCCGGTGTAGTGAACGAGGATTGGTGAGACATGTGGGAATGTGGTGGTGGAGGTAGCAGTTGGGGTCGACTCGGGGACCATCGAAGCACAGTGGTGGGAGTAAGAGTGGGAGGTTGAAGTAGAGGCTGAAGTTGCAGAGAAGAGAGTGGAGAGAAAGAGAAACACAAAGGGAAAAGCAGAAGGATTCATTGCCATGATCACAATTTCCTTGA
This sequence comes from Rhododendron kiyosumense, assembly GCA_019656275.1. NCBI lineage: Eukaryota > Viridiplantae > Streptophyta > Magnoliopsida > Ericales > Ericaceae > Rhododendron > Rhododendron kiyosumense. Next base: position 828,816 of record BPLS01000203.1, on the reverse strand, counting down.
ACAAGGAGGAGGAGGAGGAGGAGAAAGAAAGATGAGTGTTTACTAGATGTGGGAAGACTTGGACTTGGATCCGATTGGTTAATGCGTATGATATGAATATAAATCCCGGCCGTTGGGATTTTAGCAGAAGGAAATCAAAGCCGAGATTCGGAAATAAAATAATTCACAACAGCGAATAAATTACGATGACAAGAAACTCCAAAGAACACACAAGAACAATTTGCTTCTAAATCTCAGGGTTGATAAAGATTTATTGGGTGTTCTTCTTTCGAGTTTTTTATCATCGTCATTTATTTGCTGTCGTTGTGAAATACTAATTTTCGAATCTCATCTTTGACCCTCCTGAGATACTTTTTGATTCTCCATAAACACAAGGAAACATAACTCACCCAAGATCATGCTCCAGCCAATTCGTACACATGTAACTCAGCTAACATGAGGTTTTAAGGAAACGGAAACGAAAAAAAATAAATAAATAAATTAGCAACCTAACTACTCTACTAGCAGTTCCCAACTTCACTTACCCACAGGAGAATATGTCTCGTAAATTTGATACTTTGGTAGTCTACAGAATCGTTATTGCTCTGATACCAACTGTAACGACCCGGATTGTCAAGCACCACAACCAATTTAACAAATAACAAATAACTAACAAAACGCCATCACGTCACTTTCTTAATACTTGCATAATTTTACAAAAAAAAAATACCCCTCATACTCTTCTCTCCTTGTCTCATGTCTCTCTCACCATTCCCCCACCGAGATGGAAGTGAAAACTCCCCCCCAAAAAGGGTATCTCCTCCCCCTTTCATTTTTATATCCTTTCCTTCTTAAACTTTGTCATGGCAAGAGATTACCAAGACTAGGCCAAAAATTGCCACGTTGCCAATAGCTCCCTATTTGCACCCTTCTTTCACACATGCACACCTCCCTTTTACACATGCACATCTCCACGTAGCACCCTTCTTTCACACATGCACACTACCCTTGTACACATGCACACCTCCACGTAAATTACTTAGGAAACTCTCTTCTTTTTCTTTTAATTCTTCTCTATTATTAACTATTAACCGGAAGAAACATGAAGTACGGGTCTCACACTCCCCCTCCTAAATGTCTTAGTTCGAAACTTTTCAAGATTATTTAATGTGCGCGACCCAAGGGAATTTGATTGAATTCACTTAGCTGTAATGGAAGAAATTGCAGAATCGTAGCTATAAACGTCTGCGATGTAATAAAGCAAGAGCTCTTTCCGAAAAAATAAACAACAACATTGAAATTTAACAGTAAAAGAAACTGGACTGCAATCCACAGCTAATATAAACAGCTATATACGATACACAAACATTATATTCTTGTAGCAGTTTCTATAAACATGTCTAAGTCCAACTTAGACACCTTTTACAGGGAAAACATGATAAGCATACGAGAAAGAGAGTCAAACTTAGGACAACATTACATGCTTAGAAGTATTGAAAACATGCTTAGTGAAACTAACAGACATTTAGAACCCTATATCCTACGGTAATCTACTGCTCACTGGTAATAACCGGCACCTTCTCGTACATTTCAACCTCCCTGAATCTCGGCCCAAGGATGCACCGCCCACCAAATCGTTGCTGCAAGTAAATGAAAACCGCAAACAGAACACCCACGCAAGAAATAACTACGTCCCAAGTGAGGGAGTAGAAATCCATGTAAGGATTTGCGAAAAAGTATGCCCCATCAAGATGGACTCGCGCAAAGTTGTGAGCCCGGTAAAGATCATACACATGAGGTATCAACCGAACACAAGTGGTTCCGATGTAAAATGGATGAGAAAGAGCATTTTCCTTTGAGATATGAAAAATGTTGAGGAGGATTTGAGGGAGAAGGAAACCATCGAGGATCAAACCACCATAAGATATTAAATTCCTCGTATTTAGAAACAAAGCCAAAAGCAACCCCGATACGTACAATGTTGTAGAAACAAACAATGCCTTCTTTTCAGCAACCCATATGCCCTTCTGGTTTTCGTCGCCCAAACGTGCAAAAAACGCCAGTTGGAGAAGCCGGAGTTGCAACAAGAAAGCCACCATTGTAACTGCTCTCACAATCACCTCGTTCACTTCGAGCCACCCTCGACTCCCAAGCCATACGTTATTTCGCTTGCGATTTCCTAAAAACAAAGCTTCAAAGTTTAGCACAAGAGTAACCATATGCCCTAAAGTGAGGATCACAAGCATGAAAAGGGACGCAAAAGGAAGCACTTGAGGGTTCCTTTTCACGTAAAAAATTTGCAGTCCCACAAACACACAAGCAAGAGTGTTGGAGATCAAAACCATCATGATCTCCCAATCCAACCGCTGAACAGATCTTTTGGCTTCCTCTCTGTAGAAAACCAATCCAGTCATTTCCAAGTGCTTGAAATAAAGAGGGTCAGTTTCCTCCCTCTTGCTTTCAATGCTTCCCGAAATTTGCCCTGCTTCCTTTGCATTTACCGGCGGGAATTGGAATTTCAAAAGAAGCTCACAGTCCATAGATTCAACTATTGATAGCTTTCTACAGCCTACCATGCATAGGCTTCCTGTTTCCTCATCATACAACCCTTCAGCAGAAATGTCAAGTGTCCAATTCGAAATTACCGATGTAGCTGAATAATCATGATAGGGCAAAATTGTGTAGCTAATGTTCAATGGGCCACGATATGTAGTCTTTTCCTCGACCTCAAGAAATTGATTCGGCACATAATTCTGATCACCAAAAAATCTAGGAATTGCTTGAATCCTAGTACGATTCCCCATGGAATCTCTAACCAACATTTTAAATTCCAAGTCGGTAGACTTCCACTTTGGATATCTGTTGCCCTTCTTTATAACCGAGTTGTTGAAAGGACACTACTTCCCTACTTTTTCGGTTGCTGTGTACTCATATCTCAAACCAGGAACCACAGTCATGCTATTGTCACGACTTCTAATTGTGATCCTATTGAAGTATCCGGACTCGTTAGCAGTTTTGTTGGTCCAAATCTGGCCCAAAATACTTGTTCTGTTCCTGATTGTCCAGAAAGCTGGGTACCACAAGCTCAACCTAATCGAACAATCACCAACCCGGGCATTTTCCAATGAGTCGGTAGAGTTCAAAAACCGGCAAGCAACTATGCATAGCTGATTCTTCTTTTCATCCCACGATCCCTCTCCCACGAGCGTTGCAGTGGGATCAAAAGATAGGTATTGGTAACCTGATCCAAATTTGATCACATATTGCACCTTGTGTTCCTCCTCAGAACACTGAATGGCATTCAAGGTCATTTGACTTGGCAACTCATCGTTATCACCCTTACCAAGAGGAGTACAATTTTTTGAAGAACGGCACTCATTCGAGTACTCCAAGTTAAAAACCTCGTTTAGCCCACTGTTCATTGAGGAACAGAACAATCCTGGATTTAAACCAAGTGATTGACTTTTAGGAATATCAATCCCACCATGACAATCACTGTCGAATTCCCCAGAAACCAATGAATACTGATAGTTACTCGATGAACCATATTCCAAAAGTGAAACGGGTTCGAAATAATACGGATCATTTGGAGAAGCCAAGCTCTCCAATTTCCCAGTTATTACACTATTGGAGATATTCAAATTCATAGGATAGTTAAGCTTAAGGACTGCAAGGACTGCATCAAGATTGATCAAATTACCTTCGTTCGAGTACCAAGAAGCCGAGCCTACCATACATAGCTTCCCAGTGTACCGTGACCATAACCCATGAAACCCAAACCGCAATGAGTGCCTCCTTCTATGTTTCCCAGGAAAATAAAAGCTTGGTGATAGGAAGGTTAAGTACGCTTCGATCTTGTGAACTCCAGACGTGTTGGTTTCGAAGATGTTCCGGGTTAGATAAAACCAGAAGTATTTTCCGGATCCGTGGGAGAATTCAGAGGAGATGTTATTGTCGTTGTTAAGAATTCTGTCGCCGCCAGTGTATCGACTGAGGACTGGTTCGACATATGGGAATATGGTGGTGGAGGGAGCAGTTGGGGTCGGCACGGGGACCATGGAAGCGCAGTTGTGGGAGTAAGACATGGAGGTTGAAGAAGAGACTGAAGTTGCAGAGAAGAGAGTGCAGAGAGAGAGAAACATAAAGGAGAGAGAAGAAGGATTCATTGCCATGATCACAATTTCGCTCAACAAGGGGGAGGAGAAGGAGAAGGAAGAAATATGAGTGTTAACTTAATGGGGGGAGACTTGGACTATGTCACGATACGAATATAAATGTATGGCATCATCATGACTTTTAAATTCCACCGGACGTTTAAGAAATTCTATTTTTGATATTATAATGAGTTTTACCTGCAATAAACACTCACAAGTATAGAAAAGGTTTAATGTCATAGAATGATGCAGAAAGTGTAATAAAGCTGTTAGGAACGAGGAGATCCTATATATATAATCCCTCAGATATGAATGAATTCGGTAGTTATGAGTGTCCTTTGACACAACATGAAAAGACCGACATATACTTTTTATGTCCATTGATTCTTCTTCTTTTTTAAATCTAACCACACCATCCCCTATACCAAAAATTGAATTCAAATCGTTGATATTGTAAATTTTGATGAGTACTACATTTATGCCAAAATTTAAGTCAATCAAAAAATGAAAAGCCCATGGTCGAATCGATTTTGTTATGAAATTATAATTTCAAATTTGAATTTACTAAAAATTAGATCATTAGGTTATTGATGTCTGATCCAGATAATTTTTTACAGAGATATTCTATTCTTTATTTAATACATTATGAATGACTCATATTACATTCCAGAAGCGTGTGATACCTCCATTAATATGGATGGAAAATATGACGGCAGGGGATCTATCCGTATATTTTCAAAACCACAGATAGGTTGTGTGGTCGGTTTTAAACCATAAGAGGGCATCCGCACATGGCAATAACCACAGGAGTTGAAAGTGGACTTTGCCTAGATTAAGTCTTCTTGTTAACTCTCATCCTTAAGTGGATTCCGATAGGTGACAAGTTTCTTTAAGTCCTGTATTCCTTGTTAGACGCCTAGGGTGGTGATTGTATACCCTGACGTCCTATCTCTGGCGGTGAGCTTACCCATTTTTACTCTGTTTTATCATGTTATATCATTTTCTTTTCTTTCTTCCAAAATATCCGCCATCGACTTGTAAATTCCTCTGGTTGACATATTCAAGACGAATTACATTGCATCCAGACTTTTTAAAAGATCTCTATCGATCTCACGTAAGCTGGATTGATCAAGAATCCAAAAAGAAATTCAAGGAGGCAAACGGAAATAGGGACTGAAAGGATAAATTTGTATATAATGTTATTCAAATCTGGTGTTCTTTCCTCCTATTAAATTTCTTTACAAATGTTTCATCCTGACATATGGCCGAAAGGAAACCAAATGCTTTCGGATAAGCCAAAGTCACCAACCATATGATATCATCGCTTGAGCACAACATCTGTTTGGGCAAAACTAACAAAAAAGACACTCGATCCCTCAGAAAGAATCACTTGTGACGTAGGGTTTACTCCCTCTTAGAGTCTTAGTTCGAAACTTTTCAGGGTTAGTCGAAATGCACGTAAGTTGGTCCAAACACTTGCATTGTACCAAAAAAATGAAAAGAAAGAATTTCTTGTACTTGCAAATAGAGACCAAAGGGTGTTCTCAGTGGTATAGTTGCGCCTCCGGACAATGTGGGATCGAATTTTTCATGAACGCAGAAAAGGGAAAAAAAAGAACACCCAAGGTAACTTGATTGAATGCACTTAGCTGTAATGGGAGAAATTGCAGAATTTTAGCTATCAACACCTGCGATGTAATAAACAACAACAATGAAATTAACAGTAAAAGAAACTCGACTGCAATCCACAGCTAACATACACAGCTATATGCGATACCCAAACATTATATTCTTGAAGCAGCTTCTATAAACATGGCAAAGTTCCAACTTAGACACCTTACAGGGAAAAAACGATAAGCATAGGAAGAGAGTCAAACTCTTTTCATAGTTCCAGGTACATAGACAACTTAGGACGACATTACATGATTAAAAGTACTGAAAACATGCATAGTGAAACTAACAGACATTTAGAACCTTATATCCTATGGTAATCTACTGCTCATTGCTTGTTACCGGCACCGTCTCGTATACTTCAACCTCCATGAATCTCCGCCCGAGGATACACCGCCCACCAAATCGCTGCTGCAAGTAAATGAAAACTGCAAACAGAACACCCCCGCAAGAAATAACTACGTCCCAAGTGAGGGAGTAGAAATCCACGTAAGGATTTGCGAAAAGGTATGCCCCATCAAATTGGACTCGCGCAAAGTTGTGAGCCCGGTAAAGATTGTACACATGAGGTAGCAACCGAACACAAGTGGTTCCGATGTAAAATGGATGAGAAAGAGCATTTTCCTTTGAGTTATGGAAAATGTTGAGGAGGATTTGAGGGAGAAGGAAACCGTCGAGGATCAAACCACCACAAGATATTAAATTCCTCGTATTTAGAAACAAAGCAAAAAGCAACCCCAATATGTAAATTGTTGAAGAAACCAACATTGCCTTCTCTTCAGCAATCCATATGCCCTTCTGGTTTTCGTCACCCAAACGTGCAGAAAACGCCAATTGGAGAAGCCGGAGATGCAACAAGAAAGCCACCATTGTAACTGCTCTCACAACCACCTCGTTCACTTCGAGCCACCCTTGACTCCCAAGCAATACATTATTTCGCTTGCGATTTCCTAGAAACAAAGCTTCAAAGTTTAGCACAAGAGTAACCATATGCCCTGAAGTGAGGATCACAAGCATGAAAAGGGACGCAAAAGGAAGCACTTGAGGGTTCCTTTTCACGTAAAAAATTTGCAGCCCCACAAACACACAAGTGAGCGTGTAGGAGATCAAAACCATCATGATCTCCAAATTCAACCGCTGAACAGATCTTCTGGCTTCCTCTCTGTAGTAAACCCATCCAGTCATTTCCAAGTGCTTGAAATGAAGAGGGTCAATTTCCTCCCTCGTGCTTTCGATGCTTCCCCTAATTTTCCCTTCTTCTATTGCATTTACCGGCGGGAATTGGAATTTCAAAAGAAGCTCACAGTCCATTGATTCACTTGTTGATAGCTTTCTACAGCCTACCATACATACCCTTCCTGTTTCCTCATCATACAACCCTTCAGCAGAAATGTCAAGTGTAGTATTGAAAATTACCGATGTAGCTGAAGAAGTCTGATATGGCAAAATCGCGTAGGCAATATTCAATGGGCCGTGATGTGTACTCTTTCCCTCAACCTCAGTCGTGCCATTCATTGACGTAGGTGTAGAAAATGTGTTCAGCACGTAATTCTGTTCATCGAAAAAGATAGGCGTTGCGTAACTCCAAGAATGATTCCCTGTAGAATCTCCAACCAACATGCGAAATGCCAAGTCATTAGAGTTCCACTTCGGATATCTGTTGCCCTTCTTTATAACCTGCTTGTTGAAAGGACACAACTCCCTTACCTTTTCGGTTACCGTGTACTCGTATCTCAAACCAGAAACCACAGCCATGCTATTGTCGCGACTTCTAAACGTGATCCTATTGAAGTATCCGGACTCGTTAGCAGTTTTGTTGGTCCAAATCTGGCCCAAAATACTTGTTCTGCTCCTGATTGTCCAGAAAGCAGGGTACCACAAGCTGAACCTAATCGAACAATCACCAACCCGGGCATTTTCCAATGAGTCGGTAGAGTTCAAAAATCGGCAAGCAACTATGCATAGCTGATTCTTCTTTTCATCCCACGATCCCTCTCCCACGAGCGTTGCAGTGGGATCAAAAGATAGGTATTGGTAACCTGATCCAAATTTGATCACATATTGCACCTTGTGTTCCTTCTCAGAACACTGAATGGCATTCAACGTCATTTGACTTGGCAACTCATCGTTATCATCCTTACCAAGAGGAGTACAATTTTTTGAAGAACTGCACTCATTCGAGTACTCCAAGTTAAAAACCTCGTTTTGCATTGAGGAACATAACAATCCTGGATTTAAACCAAGTGATTGACTTTTAGGAATATCAATCCCACCATGACAATCACTGTCGAATTCCCCAGAAACCAATGAATACTGATAGTTACTCGATGAACCATATTCCAAAAGTGAAACGGGTTCGAAATAATACGGATCATTTGGAGAAGCCAAGCTCTCCAATTTCCCAGTTATTAAACTATTGGAGATATTCAAATTCATAGGATAGTTAAGCTTAAGGACTGCATCAAGACTGATCAAATTACCTTCGTTCGAGTACCAAGAAGCTGAGCCTACCATACATAGCTTCCCAGTGTACCGTGACCATAACCCATGAAACCCAAACCGCAACGAGTGCCTCCTTCTATGTTTCCCAGGAAAATAAAAGCTTGGTGATAGGAAGGTTAAGTACGCTTCGATCTTGTGAACTCCAGACGTGTTGGTTTCGAAGATGTTCTGGGTTAGATAAAACCAGAAGTATTTTTCGGATCCGAGGGAGAATTCGGAGGAGATGTTATTGTCGTTGTTAAGGATTCTGTCGCCGCCGGTGTATCGACTGAGGACTGTTTGGACATATGGGAATATGGTGGAGGGAGCAGTTGGGGTCGACACGGGGACCATGGAAGCGCAGTTGTGGGAGTAAGAGATGGAGGTTGAAGAAGAGACTGAAGTTGCAGAGAAGACAGTGCAGAGAGAGAGAAACAGAAAGGAGAGAGAAGAAGGATTCATTGCCATGATCACAATTTTGCTCAACAAGGAGGAGGAGAAGGAGAAGGAAGAAATGGGGGGTGGGGGTGGGGGTGGGGGTAGTGACTTGGACTTCTTGACGATACGAATATAAATGTAGGCATCATGAGGTACATATATCAACTTGTATATGAGAAAAACTTTTTGACGGTGGACCCGTGAATATATTTTACAAACGGAACGATTGAGATTGCGCGGAGTTGTGAAAAACTTATTCATAGCGGAACCGTGAAGTTTCTCTCAAGTATTCCGTATTATATAGCTATCTAGACTTTCTAAAAGATCCCTCACGAAAGCTGGATCAACAATTCATAAAGAAATTCAAGGAGGCAACCGTAAATATGGAATTAATGGAGGATAAATTTGTTTTGTTAGTTGGATATGGTACTCTTTTCGCTTATCAAGTTTCTTTACAAATCCTTCATCGAGACATATAGCCGAAAGGAAACCAAACGTACGATTTTGGATGATCCAAGGTTCACCAACCATACGATATCATCTCAAGAGTGTCTAAGAAAAATCACATAGCGTAAATAATACGGAACTCTTGTAAAAATTGTGGACGAGTTATAGATGCTATGTTGTAGCTTATGACTTTTTCGGTTGCGAAAGTTGGGCAAGGTAGCATGAGCAAAACTTCATTTTTTGGGGGGGTCATTCGTTAATCATATTCTACTCTATCCTAAGAGATTTTGAGAGGGGGAAAGGTGCTTACGGGAATCAAACCCTGTCCATATGCAAAACTTCTGTTTGGACAAAAATAACATAAGAACTGACTAAGAAATTCCATTTTGAATCTTTGATGATATTACTTCTAATGAGTTTTATCTGCAATAAGCACTCACGAGTCTATAAAAGGTTTAATGTCCTAGAGGGACTCGGGGAGGTGCTTGTCTTTCCCACGCCATTTTGGAGCTATTTTGGACACATCTCTTTAGTCTTAAAAATTGCTACTCCCTCTGTCCCTTTTTAAGTATTCTATTTTGTAATTTCAACTTATTAAATAATATCATCATTACACCTTTCACATCAACTTTTAGCTCCACTTTCTCTCCTTACCCTCTATGAAAACATCATCATTACATTTTTATTCACTAACGTTTTAAAATTGAATCTACTTTTAAGGGCAAAATGAAAAATTCACCAACTTTTATCCACTAACTTTACAAAATGGACACTTATTAAGAGACAGCCCAAAATAGAATACTAAACTCTAAAAAAAACGGAGAGAATAATTAACAGTAATGGAGGTAGGATATAATCGATTGTGCACCGAAGGGCTAGCACCGCCCCCGAGTGGGAGTCCATCATGGAGGTTGGAAATAATGGCGTCAACGAAGACTTGGAAATTTCCCACTAGGACTTGGGAAGTTTCCCTCTAGACTGCGCAGTCTCAAGGTCTACTGTCATTGGATGTAATGGCGCCGACGAAGACTTTGAAATTTTCCACTAGGACTTGGAAATATTTACATCTATAGACTAATAAAAGTCTCAAGAAACGGCCAAGAAAGTAAATGAAAATAAGCCAAAGAAAAGGTAATTTGATTGAAATTCAGATCAAATCAAGTTGCCTTCATCAAATTTTCCACTTGGACTTGAAATATCACGCATCTGACATGAAAAAAAGAATGCGTACCGTTCTTCCAAAAAATTACCTTCATCAAGTTTGATAATTTTCGTAGCCATGGAAATAGAGGATACTCGACTATTTCATTTTATGAATTGCGTACGCGAGCAGAGAGAAACAAATGAGAGATTGCGATTAATATTCTGCTAATTCATTGAAAGTACAAGGTAAAAATGTAATATCTTAACATAGTAGAACTTTACATTCGTCTATGTTAATTAAGTGGGAAAAATAATTTTTTGCACCTTGAACGTCACAAAGGAGACAAATTATAAGAAAGTAGGGTATAAAAATGGTTTATCTTAATTTATTAACAGGCACATGCAAACTTAAACTTAACGGAAAAAGGCAACACAAGAGTTGGCCTTGGGTTTGTAGGAATTTATCCTACCCGGTTTTAAGTTTGGAATTTCTTAGGTGCTAGTACAAATTTTGAGATTAAACATCGATATGTGTATCAAAATTTAAATTTTGATTCATAAAATAAATGGTTATGGATAGTTTAACTCGATAGAATCAGACTGTCCATTTTGTAAATTATAATTCAACTTTTGATATATCTATCATTGTCTAATCAAGCTGATTTTTTGCCGTCGTAGTTTCCTTTGATTTTCTTTCTACAACCAAACTAAAAAACATAATCCACTTTCTTCACATTTTCCTTCTCTTTTCTTTGAGCAAGAATACATGACATCAATATGAAAATGCCCGTGTTCTGGTTTCCTTTCATGGACATCATATTCCGAGTGCCATGTATTGTACGATGAAAGCCTTATCAAATTTTATAGCACCTAAGAGATTCCAGACACAAAACCTGGTAGGATAAACTCCTACAAACCCAAGGCCAACTCTTGTGTTGCCTTTTCCCGTTAAGTTTAAGTTTGCATGTGCCTGTTAATAAATTAAGATAAACCATTTTTATACACTACTTTCTTATACTCATATCCTAAAATTTGTCTCCTTTGTGATGTGCAAGGTGCAAAAAATATTTCTCCCACTTAATTAACATAGAAGAATATAAAGTTCTACTATGTTAAGATATTACATTTTTACTTTGTAAAATATTAATCGCAATCTCTCATTTGTTTCTCTATCTCTGCTTGTGTATGCAATTCGTAAAATGAAATAGTTGAGTATCCTTTTTTTCCATGCCATAAATATTATCGATGAAGGCAATTTTTTAGAAGAACAGTACGCGTTCTTTTCTTCATGTTAGATGCGTGCTATTTCAAGTCCTGGTGGAAGATTTGATGAAGGCAATTTGATTGAACTGATTTCAATCAAATTACCTTTCCTTTGGCTTATTTTCGTTCTCTTTCTTGGCCGTTTCTTGAGACTTATTGTCTAGATGTAAATTTTTCCAAGTCCTAGCGGAAAATTTCCAAGTCATGCCTTGTTTGGATCAAGATTTGAAAAAAAAAAATTCAACTCAAAAAACACTCATTACCCCTACTTTCAAGTTCTAATCATCACTCTGCACTCATTATTCCTATCTCTAATCATTTTTCTCTCTATCTTTCTCCACTCATTATTTCTATTTTCAATCATTACTCTCATAAAAAAAATTTCAAAAATTCTCAAAAACTCATTCAAACACAACAGTTCCTTCGCCCATTGATACTCTCTGAGAGTAAACCTTGAGACTGTGTAGTCTAGACTCTAGTGGGAAATTTCCCAAGTCCTAGACTCCTAGTGGGAAATTTCCAAGTCTTCGTTGCGCCAATTAACCTTTTCAAGACTCGTGACATTAAAACCTTTTCAAGACTCGTGAGTTCTACCGGTCAAAAAACAAAAAAAGGACTCGTGAATGCTTATTGCAGATAAAACTCATTAGAAGTAATAATATCATCAAAAATTCAAAATGGAATTTCTTAGTCAGTTTCTTTTGTTATTTTTGCCCAAACAGAAGTTTTGGATATAAGCAGGGTTCCATTTATGTAAGCACTCATCTCTCTCTTCAAGCCCCTCAGAATTGAGTATATTATAATTAACAAATGACCAAAAAAAATTTTTTTCTCTTAAGCTACCTTGCCCAACTTTCGCAACCAAAAAGTCATAAGCTACAATATAGCATCTAATAAGTCTTTCACAGTTTTTACAAGAGTTCCGTATTATTCACGCGATGTGGTTTTTCTCAAACACTCTTGAGACGATATTGTATGATGTGAGGAGTACAATACATAACACTCAAAATATGAAAATGTCCATAAAAGAGACGAACGGTCTAAATTCACTATAAATCTAAACTGTTCGTTTTCTTTTATGGGTATTTTCAAGGTCCGCAATCTGCCGATGATGCATAATAGGGGTGTGCACGGATCGGGTAACACTATTTTTTGCCCTGAACCCGAACCGAACAAGTGGTAAGAACCGTCCACGAGCCCGATTTTTTACGTCGGGATCGGTCGGGTCCGACCAAAAACCGAATTAATCTATATGAATTGGTCGGGTTTGGTCGGGTCAGGTAGGAAACACACCACCCCAAACCGAAATCAGATTTTTAACAAGAAGTGAACCCGTATCCGACGGAACCGCATGTTCGGCCTTGCCCAAGACCCTCTGGGTCATGTCGGTTTGGTCGGGTTATGGGTTTTTTCCATACCCCTAAATTGCATAATGTTATGTGGGACCCTAAACCGTTAAATGAACCCCGAAGCCTTCTCTCTCTTCATTCCTTCGAACCAAAGCTAACGAAAACAACCAACCCTCTCTCTCTCTCTCTCTCTCTCTCTCTCTCTCTCTCCGCCATACACAGCAAGTTCAGCAACAATGGGGTTTGGCGCTGCAACAACGATGATCGTCACCAACGCCCCCGGTAAAGATCTCGCTTACACAAACTTGGCCTATTGCTCCCACTCGGATCTCCGCTCCTTCTTGGTCGCTGGATCCGACCTCGCCTTCGCTCAAATCGACGCCTTTGTCTTGTCTTTATCATATCCTTTTTGTATTGGTTGATTACTTACGCGTTTCGTTGTTTATCTACGCATAAATTTTTTAACTTTTGTAGTTTGGTATAAACCAGCATTGCCAATTTTGATGCTTTTTTTAGCTTTTTCGAATGCGTTGTTGGAATGTCATGTTGTTCTATTGGCCAATTTGCTGTTAGTGTTCATGTAAGCTTATGCGCACCTCGTCTAATCCTGGAGGACCGACCGTCCACTGGCGGGGGCCAATTAGCTGGCTGTTAGTTCGTGTTCGGTTGTTTGGAACATTGAGGAGACGAAAAGAAGGCCAGTTAAAAATTTTAATTCGAAAAATTCTGGCCAATTAGTTGTTAGTTTTCGTGCCAACTTACACGCACCTCAACTAATTGTGGAGGACATCCACTAGTGGGGGCCATTTAGCTGTTAGTTTCATGTCAGCTTACGCGCACCTTGGCTAATCATGGAGGACGTCCACCAGTGGTGGCTGCCAATTAGTTGTTAGTTAGTTAGTGTTTGGTTTCTTGAAATGTGTAAGAATTGTAATGAAGTTCTAGCTTTTTCGGCATTGTTGTTGATATCATGACCCTTGATTCATGTACATTGTTTTCAAGGAATTGATGGGCTCTGACATTTGTTTAGGGCTCCCAGCATGACACTCTGGTATGTGTGTCTGTGCTTCCTAGCATTGTGCAAATGTAATCGTAAGATGTTTGGAATGTGAGAGCTTTTCAACGTTCTTGTTAGAATGCTCATTGAATGTATTGTAGTCCCTTGTTGCCTTGACTGGAACTTACCGCCCATGAAAGCATACCTAATGGCCAGATAGCCCTCAATGCCATCCAACGTCGCCATGCAAAAGTTTCTACTGGGGACACAATATTTGTTAGCAGGTTTGTTATCTATATTCACAAAGACTTCCGATTGCTTATACTTTGTCTTCAGCAATTTTTCTTGTGGTTTATGGTGATAATGTTTGCAAGGTTTATTCCGCCTGACGAATTCAACCTAGCATTGCTTACCCTTGAATTGGAGTTTGTAAAGAAAGGCACAAAAGATGAGCAGGTACATGGTTTTCTGTTCTTGGGTTTAATATTGACACAGTATCCCTTGCATTTTTTAGTTGCAGTCTCATAGGCTAGCAGTTAGCAAAACATGTTGCTGTATGTTGCTTTGATAGTTGAAACCATTTTGCCTTTGGCTGCTTGGGTTATACTTGGGGATTCACCGCTGCCTTGTGTCATGATTTTTGTGCAATTGCCTTTGGGAAGTAAATTATTACGTCTGTTTGGCAGGTTGATGCAGTTCTTTTAGCGCAGCAGATTCGGAAGAGATTTATCAACCAGGTAAGAGCTGCATGATCTTTTCCTTGCTCATTTTCCCCGACGTATCAATAGTCTTGCTGTTATTGTTGGTGTGAGTTGGTATGGTTAAGGTAATTCCACCTTCTTTTCATGCTTTTCTGGAAGTTGGTGTCTTGTCTGCTCTTAGAACAGAGGACCAACAAGTTTATTTTGGTTCTTGTTAATTCTTTATCTTCCATGGGAACTTGAAATACAACCACTTACTAGTATCATTTATATTCTTAGGTGGTATGCTTAATTTTGCTAAACAGCGTGATTTGGCCGAAAATTTCAATGTAGATGAAGTTGGCTTCTATGATTGAACAAAATGTGCGTAGTCTGTTTAAGTGGTACGCTGGTATAGTACAGTTTCGGATATTGGCTTTGAAGTTTCATAACATGCAGGTTATGACAGCAGGACAGAGGGTAACATTTGAGTATCATGGCAATGGTTATATTTTCACTGTTAATCAAGCTGTTGTGGAGGGCCAAGAAAAACCAGACAGTATTGAAAGAGGGATTATTGCAACAGAGACATACATTGTATTTGAAGTATCAAAATCCAGCGGAATAAAGGTAATAATATGTTCATCATCGTTGCGCTATGTTTTGATTCCCATTTAATAGTTGGGTTTTAATTCCATGCTTTAATGGGAAGTATGTACAAGATGAAGCTTGAATGCTTGGCTACATTCTCCTTTCCATTTATCTTAGATAGACTGATGTGTTGGCTCACTATATTCAACTGAATCTTTTGCAGATTGTCAACCAGCGAGAAGCTGCTAGCAGCAACATCTTCAGGCAGAAAGAGTTTAATCTTCAGTCACTTGGTATAGGTGGCTTAAGTGCAGAGTTTGCAGATATATTTCGAAGAGCTTTTGCCTCTAGGATTTTTCCTCCACATGTGACCAATAAGTAATTTTCTTTTCATGCGTACGTTCACCTTTGTCCTGTCTGGTGTTGGAATCTATTGTATTGGTTTTGTTATTGACTCTGATGCGGGAAAAAAATATGTTTCAGACTGGGCATAAAGCATGTCAAGGGAATGCTGCTTTACGGACCCCCTGGTACTGGGAAGACTCTAATGGCTCGGCAGATTGGAAAAATTCTAAATGGCAAGGAACCAAAGGTATACAAATGATAAGGCTTTCATCGGGGTTTTAATCCATGTTCATCAGGAGTTATCACTGTGAGCTTTATTTGAACTTTGATCTGTTGAGTAGTCTTGTTATTTGGAAACTTGTTGAGAATACAAGTCTGCATCTTACTGTTTCGGCGCATTTTACCCAAAATGTTGAACTTTAAAACGCCTTGTTCAACTGCTTGCACTTTAAATATGACCAGAATTGTGGAGCTTTTTTTCCGGTACGGTTTGATAGTTTTAGCCTTAGGAGCATGGATCCTTTGTCATCTTTTAAACTTTTTGTGTTTGATTTTGATACTACAAATTGCTTAAATGTGCAGCCCCAATACCTAAGCAGGACTGCACACTCTCTATCTAAATAAACAGAAGGTCTAGGAATCAGCCAACACTAGCTTTTTGGTATTTGTGACTTGTATTGTGTTAACAATCATATAAGGCATAAGATTGAACACGGTTTGGCACTTAACTGTTATATGTATGATCTCCTGTTAATATTCTTTAATTAGGATTGTGAAAGTCCTCTAATTTGCACCCTGTGCATGGGAGAATGTCTGACACATCCCTGCTTGTGGATGCTAGATATGTATTGTTCTTGTTTCCAAGGTTGATTAAACATTCTTGAAGTAGGTTCGTAATCATATTGCTACCACTATGCTCCGGTTTCTAGTACAATACTAGATCACTCATTTTTTCTGTATTCTAATTCACATGATTGTGTACTCTAGGTTGTTAATGGGCCTGAAGTACTGAGCAAATTTGTTGGTGAAACTGAGAAGAATGTTAGAGATTTATTTGCTGATGCTGAACAAGACCAGAGAACTCAAGGTAAAAGGCTTATGCAAAAGTTACTCCAAGCATTCCCTCTAGTGTCTAATCCTTTCATTATTCTGCTTTTCAGGGGATCAAAGTGACTTACATGTTATCATATTTGATGAAATTGATGCGATTTGTAAGGTAGGAACTGTTGCTGCTAAAGCTTGAAATTCCTCACAACTTCTGGAACTTGGGGATGGGGGAGCATTAGCTATTATAATAAGCTGTGTTGCTAGTTATATACATGTGGTTCTATAATGAATGAACCCGTTGTTTTGTTATTTCTTCTTTTGCCTTTGGGTTGAGGCAGAGATACTTATTATGGGGCATGTTAGACTATTGCTTTATCATGATAATAAATGTTGATTAGTGATTTGAAGGGTTGAGTGTCAGATTGAGTACTTTAAGGGGCAATTTACATTCACAAATATGCTTCTCAATCTATAATTATGTAGTCCGGGAAGCTACAATATTGAGAACTGCCGTTCATACTATTCACAGTTTAGTCAACATACTTTGTAGCCTTGGGCGCACACACACACACAAAAGATCCTGGTTTTTTATCTTTTCATTGCTCAATCTGCAAATTAAATCCCTACAGTTTTCTTGTCCAAAGGCTTTTTGATTTAGGGCAGAGTTTATTGTATATAATTGATTAATGTTTTCAACAGCCTGGTCTTTTACTTGTCAATCTGTTGTTGTTATCAATGTTGACATTAATCCTTTGTTGTTAGCCAATTAGTTTTGGCATTTCATTATTACTAGTAATGGCCCCCTTTTTTGTGTGTGTTTGTGAAATTTACCATTTGGTTTGCTCTTGCAGTCAAGAGGTTCAACTAGAGACGGTACTGGAGTTCATGATAGCATTGTTAACCAACTCCTAACAAAGGTTGGTTTAACAGTTTTCAACTTGTTTGTAGAATAAGTAGGAATGTTTCACACTCTGGTATAGTACACCACGGTTGGATTTCCCGGGAAATGATTGAAAACCACTTCTTATTTAGATTGATGGTGTTGAGTCGCTTAACAATGTTTTGCTGATTGGGATGACCAACAGGAAAGATTTACTAGATGAAGCACTTTTGAGGTTACTTCCACACCCCATGCCTCTTCTAGCTTGTGATGAATAAATCTGTATACAATTTGCCTGAAAAAGATTGCTAATTGTTTGAGGTTCGTTATTTAGGCCTGGACGTTTGGAAGTCCAAGTGGAGATCAGTCTGCCTGATGAGAATGGCCGTGTACAAATTCTTCAAATTCATACAAATAAAATGAAAGAGAATTCTTTTCTTGCTCCAGATGTGAACTTGCAAGAGCTGGGTATGTGAGTTATGCATTTCCTTTTCTACTTGTGCCAGTCTTTTCTTCGACTAGCATAATGCTATATCCAATTATTGTTGGGTATGATGTTGCTTCTTTGAAGACCTATTTACGAATTCTGTGGTTGGAAGTTTGCATTGGATACATTCTATTGGTAGTGGAGTCATGGAAGATTTTAGAGAAGTAACTGATTTAGCTGGAATCTTGTGTAGTGGTGGAGTCATGGAAAACTTTAGAGAGCTAAGTGATTTATGTTAGTGTTTCTTGCTCTCTTGGGACTATGTGAATGCAACCGCTACAAGAAGTCTAGTTTAAATGAGTTTCAGAGTACGGATTTAATGCGGCATTAACATCATGAAAATTTATTGGAGTACAATTTTGTATTCCCTTGGAATTTATTAAATCATTTACCCTTTGTTTTGTGCATTCATCAAGTGTGGTTCTGCATGTTTTTTGCTAAATGCAGAGATGGACTTTTGACTTAGGTTTTCACTTTACTAAACTTCTTGAAAAAAATTTACTGACAATTATGTTTTTGTAAATGCAGCTGCTCGGACAAAAAATTACAGTGGGGCAGAGCTTGAAGGTGTTGCAAAGAGTGCGGTATCATTTGCTTTAAACCGCCAATTAAGCATGGATGATCTAACTAAGCCAGTGGATGAGGAGAGTATCAAAGTCACAATGGAGGACTTTCTAAATGCCATCAATGAAGTTAGACCTGCATTTGGAGCTTCGACGAATGACCTAGAACGATGCAGGTAGGACAAGGTTATTATGTCACCTTTTTTGTCAGTAGCGTTGTCCTTGATTTGTTAAGTGGCTTGCCAAGCTTGGGCGCAACTAACTCAGATGCCCTTGCTAATTTGTTACCAATTTGTAGAGGGTTTTTCCCCATTAGAGCGGTATATGAGCGGAATGCATTTCATGGAAAACATGGGTCTAGTAAATGCTTGATTATGCCTATGCGTAATTGGGATTTCCTAATAGATAGCTGAAGCAAGTTTTCATTTTTGAAGCTACTTAATTTTCTTGTTCTTAGACTACGTTATTCACCTTTCACCACGGAACAAGTTTTGCAGACTTAATGGCATAGTGGATTGTGGAGCGCGACACGAGCACATATACAAAAGAACTATGCTACTGGCTGAGCAAGTAAGAGTGAGCAAAGGAAGCCCCCTTGTTACTTGTCTTCTAGAAGGTCCAAGTGGCTGGTGAGTGCCATGGTTTCTTCCTTTCATCAGCAAATAATGATCATTTTTCTTAAACTGATTTGTTTTGGACAGTGGCAAGACTGCAACAGCAGCTACTGTCGGCATTGATAGTGATTTTCCCTACGTCAAGATAGTATGTAATCCCCATAACTCTCTCTCTCTCTCTCTCTCTCTCTCTCTCTCTCTCTCTCTCTCTCTCTCTCTCTCTCTAAATTCTTTTCTATTGGTCATAGATATCAGCTGAAACAATGATTGGGCTTAGTGAAAGCACCAAATGTGCTCATATTGTCAAGGTATTTGAGGATGCTTATAGGTCACCATTAAGCATTATCATCCTCGATGATATTGAGAGGT
The DNA here is from genome assembly GCA_019656275.1 of Rhododendron kiyosumense. Lineage (NCBI taxonomy): Eukaryota > Viridiplantae > Streptophyta > Magnoliopsida > Ericales > Ericaceae > Rhododendron > Rhododendron kiyosumense. The sequence goes on along the minus strand of BPLS01000203.1, from coordinate 809,318 downwards.
AGCTCATGCTTATCCCCAGTTTATACTTCGATAACTCAATCATATGTCCGCCCTTTCATTTCGTCGTAATCAGTTGATTCTTCATTCCCTAGTGCAGGCTACTGGAGTATGTTGCAATTGGACCTCGGTTTTCCAATTTGATTTCTCAAACGTTGTTGGTCCTACTCAAAAGGCTTCCTCCCAAGGTTTGCTTTGATGCAGTTTCTGTATGGAGCATTGGGGCCTATGGGCTGAGTTGTTTAGTTGCAATTTTTTTCCTTGTTGAATGTGTTTGGTTGCTTGATTCACTACCATGATGGTAACATGATAGATATCAACTCCTTCTGAGTGCTTGAAAGTTCATCATAGTGAAGTTGGCTTTTGCTTGTTGAACTTAGCTTTGGTTGCTTGATTCATTACCTCATGTGATGTGGTAGATCTAACGCATCTCCTTCTCCCGGGTTGAAAGTTCTATTATGTGCATTGGTCATACACAAGGCATTTTTAAGAAGTTCTATCATTTGAATAGGGATGTTCATTTCTTCCCTCGACGTGCTTTTTGACAACTGGAAGCTGAAATGGATATACTGGGCAGTTTGGTACCGAGATATGGGGCAGGTTTAGAGATATTGTGCTCAGTATGAGAGATTTGTGTTGACATTTTCATTTACCAAGATAATTTAGTCAAAGAATCAATAGGTGATGCAAAACCATAAATTGATGAAACCTAAGTAAAGAATCAATAGGTGATGCAAAACCATAAATTGATGAAACCTAAGTGCAAACACTGAAGAAAATATTAGAAAAGGAGGATTTTCCTCATTCTTTGAAAGTACGGCCTAGAGATGGACCAGTTTCATTGCAGTTCTAGAAGGCAACTAAATATACCATACAGCTTTCCCAAACATCCATTGAAGTCTCATGCCCGTATATCTCCGTTCACGTTAAAACTGACTTCTTATGATCTCTTAATCTACTCCAACAAAAAATCTTCGTTTATTGAAGACTATTTCCTCCTGTTGATAAATAATAGTTCAATCACTCACAGGGTCACATTTTTGTGCTGAACCAGTAAGTTGGGTTACCGTTAGTATGCCTTAAGGTCGTTCAAGCAGTATCCCATTTCATGTATTCATTTTTGTTTTCGGTGGTAAAGTTAGTTACCATATCGTGTCTAATCTAATATCTCTCAGTAAAATTTCCAGGGGAAAAATGTTCTTGTGATTGGTACTACCAGTGAGGCGGCTTTCTTGGATTCAGTTGGCATTTGCGATGCATTTTCCGTCACCTACCATGTTCCGAAACTACAGGCAGAAGATTCTAGAAAGGTAATAATAACTTCATTCTCAACATGCAAAAACCTTCAAGAAGAAACACAATAATGGCTGATAAAATTGCCCTCTTGATGGCATAATGATCTTTATCTCAACTTGCCTGGCTCTCTTAAGTATCATTGACCATTTCTTGAGGTCCTTGAAGTAGAAGACTTCTTCATATTACAAGATCTTCTCTAGCTTTCCCTTTCCCTTTCCCTTTCCCTTTCCCTTTCCCTTTCCCTTTCGCTGTGCCTTTAGGAGAAGGGTGCCTTTTTTAAGTGTCCTGCATAGGCTGCATATGTCTGCAGGTTAAAGAGCTTTTTTCAGCAATGTGTGCTTCGAGGTAGGCATGATAGATTAGATAATTACATTTTCCGTAGGAGGAAAACAATGGTAATCTAGTATTGTTGGGCAGCTTCTCTGGGATCGGGGGATGCATTCAAATTCTTCATACCTTTTCGTATTATTTGTTCTCTTGTTGGTGTGATGACTTAAATATGTCAATCTGATGAATTTTTTTGAACATTGTATGGAGAACTCGTACTCATTTTATTTCAGCATATTTATATTTGTGTTCTTCACCAACAGGTGCTACAACAGCTTAATGTTTTCTCTGAGGACGATATGGATGCTGCTGCTGAGGCATTGAATGATGTAAGCTTCTCTCTCTCTCTCTCTCTCTCTCTCTCTCTCTCTCTCTCTATGGAGTCAGGATTTACTTGGTCGGAAGGGAGGCTGAAATTTAAAACCTTAAATCCCATGTGTTGACATGATTACATGACTTTTTTGGGTTTTTGTTACATATTTTGAAATTCAAGCAAGAAATTTAAATTAAAACTTTCAAATTAAAATCACTCACCTGGCGGAAGCAGAATGGCAGGAGATGAATATGCATCACCGATTTCTTTCTCATGGTTGAAACTATTTTGTGTATTACTTTTCTCATCCTAGTGCTAAAATCAGTCTCCTTCAAACTTTTCAGAAGTTTCAAAATTATATGTTTGAGTCTCAAATGAAGAGTGTAAAATAATGAAAATATGAATGATCTTTGCTTACGTTGCAAAATTATTTACTTTCATATATGGTGTCTAATTTATATTTTGATGTTTGCCGGTACCGATACAGCACATTATTACTATTTAGATGTACATTTTATGTTATGTATACCTAGGGTGATTTTAGCAAAGTAGGAGTGGCCCGGACCTCCCCACCCCCAAAGCTCTCTCTCTCTCTCTCTCTCTCTCTCTCAGTAGGACCCTGCCTACATATCTGTGACTAGGTTTGGTAATTAAGGGGGGTGATGATTTGAATTCTTACTTACTCTTGATTGTATAGATGCCAATTAAGAAGCTATACATGGTGATTGAAATGGCTGCACAAGGAGAAAAAGGTGGCGGAGCAGCAGCAGTTTACTCGGGTAGTGAGAAGATCAGAATTTCTCATTTCTTTGATTGCCTTCAGGATATAGTTCGGTTTTAGTGTGAACACATGCTTCTCACGGCGTCTCCTCAATTTTAGTTATGAACCACAGTTTTGTATATTTGCTTTATGGATATAGTTTTTTTTTCGTTTCTCCTCCATTGATCTCCACTGTAGAGTTGCCCAAGTTCTGGATTGGATTGGGTTGGGTTGGGTATGTTTGCCCGTTTTCTTTTGGAACAGATTATATTATCGACCAAACAAACGCTCAAGGGGGTGGCCTTGAAACACAATCAAACCAGAAGAAAACCGACACTACACTGCCTACCGAACCAAAACAAGTTACGATCAACGGAAGAACGACAGAAGCCACAACAAGACTTTTACGAAGATGAGGAAATGCAGAAAAGTGAGAAAACACTCAAAGGAATACCCCATTACATACCCATAGCCACATTTTTTGTAGTTCCAGGGACATTTCTCCAAGAGCATACACATGCTCGAACCTCCTCCACAATCTCTTATTTGCCGAAGAATTCGAATTTATTCCAATCTGCTTGAAAATTTTGCAATTCTGCTCTCCATAAGTAGTATATATTTTCCAAGTTGTTGTGATCAATTTTTAAGTTCTCTCTCTCTCTCTCTCTCTCTCTCTCTCTCTGTGTAATTTTACTACTTTCCCTTCCTATTTACAACCCAGTGAGGCAGTGATACAGAAATTAATTAGAGTAACTAATTAGTGAGCTAGCTACCTAAGGGTCACTGTTTTTCTTTTCCTTTTGCAATCCATCGATACGGGAATTAGATTAATAATTAACTGATGAGCTCGGCAGGATTTTTTTTACCATACTGAAATTACTTATGGTTATTAATATATATATTTTTTCTTTTGAAGAGGGACAAACATTGGTATCAACCGACCATACCCAATCAATTGGTGTTGACATATTCAAATTGATTCTATTTGATAAGTGAGAATACTTTCCATAATCATGAATTATTCTCATCTTTTGATATGCGAATAAGATTATGAATCAATGTAATTTTCATAATGAATTAGTAGAATTTGACTAATTATTTTTTGTTTTGTTTCTTTGGGAGAACTCGTAATGTGTATGAGCATGAAAGTACATTGCTCTTAGAATACCATGTCATATGTGTGCGCGCAGGATATTATTCTTTTGTGTTATGAATATCTTTTTTACTTGTTTTAATATATCACTGAGCCTAATTGAGCGTTGGAAACTTACTTTAAGATTATAAGATGTTCTAAGGTTTGTCCGTGTCTGAAGACACGGCGCAACGTAAGATCTAATTAGTGGCAATTGTGCAATTAATTTTTATTTTTTTTTGAGAGAGAGGGAGAGCTATAGGATTTATGGAGCAAATCAATGGTTAGGATTTATAAGGAGATAAGATTCAAAAATCTTTCTCCCTTATTATGTAGATGTTTTGTTACCCATAATATTTTCTTACCTTGTAACTTTCCACAAAAAAATTAACTTTTTTATGATTAAAGTGCATAAAATTAAAAGGGATACTTATTGCATCTGTTTTCTGCAACACCGTATATAATTAAGACAAATTTAAGTCCAAATCACCTGTTAATGTAATAGGAATTATTACAAAAGATTTATTTATTATTTTCTTTTAATTTTTCTATTTAAAAACACGGATATGCGTGCGTGTCTTAATTTTGTATAATACCTCTAAAGGAAATTCTCTGCCATTACTAATTAGCACAAGAATAGTAACAATATTTGGTGGTTATATCCTCAAATCAAAAAAATTGTTTTTCATTTCATGTAAATCTTATAAGACAATTATGTGTATCATATGTGTGCCTCTTGTTGTATAAATAGGAAATCCTCTACAATCCAAGTTTCACAATATAAATAGGAAATCCTCTACAATCCAAGTTTCACAATATAGGACCCTATGATGTCTAGCTCTTCTCAATCCTCTTCTCAAATTTCACAATTATATATGTGTATCAAATGCCAAAACTTGCGTTGGGCGGGACCCAAAACCGTTCAGGCCATTTTTACTGCTACTCCAAAATTGTCTTCACATCTCAACAGGCTCTTCATCATAATTTATACAAACTCTCGTCGTGTATTGTACGGGTTCAGTCCTTTAGTTTTTAATAAGTCAACATAGCAGCACTCCCCTTCTTTCTTTGAGAACGAGTCCCTTGGATCCCTGGCTTCCGCCAACACTGAACTATTAAGAATCGTATCTCGCAAATATTTTTAGAAATTAATTAGTTGCCAAATTACGGAAAGGACTTATCCAAATAGGAGAATCATTGGGTGAATATTTAATCTTTGCAAAGAGGCTAGAGGCAACCCCCAAACCCAGGTTATCACTTCACCTTCCATCTCTGCCGCCGCCTTCTGATCGCGGCCTACTCACATTCACCCATCACAGATTGTTGGTGATTCAAAGCCTAGATCTACCTCCACCCCTATAAGTTGGGGGAGTGCCGTAAGCACGGGTAATTTTCTTTCGTGAATCGATTTAGTGGTTGAACCACTAGCCAGCAAGTGTCGTGCTGGCAATTCCAACCGGGATACGTAGTACCGTAAGCACAGGCAAACACTAAATATATATAAACACACACACGAGAGATCCAATGAGGGATCCCGCACGGTCTTACCGTGCAGGACTCCCCTTTTCCGATCGAATTGCGATGATCCGAGCCGCTCAAAGTATGCAGAACGTGATTTTAGGGGTACCCTTAAGAAAACAGCAAATAAAATAATCTAGAATGGCTTGATCCAAGCAGTTTTTACTGAACAGTTCAATAAAAAACTATTCGAATCAAGTCCTTCCCGATCTTTTTTTTTTTTTTATTTCACGGGATACTTTTAAAATCACATTCTAATCACTTTGAGCAACTCAGATCGTCACAATTCGATCGGGAAAGGGGAGTCCCTTACGGTAAGGCCATGAGGATCCCTTAGGAGATTCGGACTATATATATATGGCTTGATCCGAATAGTTTTTTATTGAATAGTTCAGTAAAAAATTGCTCTAATCAAGCCCTTCCCGATTATTTTTTCTTTCGCTGATTTCTCGCGGGTATCCTTAAAATCACATTCTGAACACATTGAGCGGCTCAAATCATCGCAATTCGATCGGGAAAGGGGAGTCCCGCACGGTAAGACCGTGCGGAATCCCTCATTGGAAATAAAGTGTGTGTATATATATATATATATCTTCACTCATTACCCTCGAAAAACTTCTTCAAATCCCGAACCAAACAGGGAGTTCTTCGAGCTTTTTAAATCTCAGGGAGTTTTGTTTGCTTTAATCATATTTTAGTATGTGTTCCAGGCTTCCAGCGATGCATTACTTACTTTGATTTGAGTCTAAGACAATCCTCAGAGGTCAATTCTCCCGTTTCGCTGTATGTGTTAGTTGTTAAAAGCAACATGCTCGTGTCTAGATGAAGAATTACGGATCCCTTGGCACTTTTGGGCTGTTTATGAATGGATCTTCCCTTGATCCAAAAATAAAATTAGGCCTTGTTTTCCTTAGTTTGAGCCTTGAGGGGCTTTTTTTTTTTTGGTCTTTATCATTCAATAAAAAATCGCGTTTGTTAGTTTTGAGCCAAATTTTTGTGAATTATTGATTCGTGAAATCAGAAAAGTAATTTTTTTTTTTACTTTTATCCTAATATATTTGAAAATATCCAAGACAAAGCCTAAGTATGCATTAAACCGGCTTTTGGGGCTTTATCTTGGATAGTTCTAAAAGTATTTGGGTAAAAGCAAAAACAATTGGGTTTTCGAATTCCTGCCATTGAGACGAATCAATAATTTAAAAAAAATCTATCTAATAAAACATAAAAGTGTGGAGGCCACACAAACACAAATTGAAAAAAAGGATAAGATTCATTTGATCCACGGGTTGATGTGTATTCTCTAACTCTCTTAAAAAAACACTCACATTCTTACAAATATATTACAAAAATGTCATCGTTTCTTTTTACCCACTGCTCGACTTCTGACATTGACATAAAAAAACAAAAATCTATTTCCAAATTGCCTGTGCCTACGGCACTACCGGGATGTGTAGTTCCGTAGGTACGAACAAAAACACTAGTTAGTTGAATAAAACCAAAAAGCTCCTAAAGATGAGAACAAGGCCTTAATTAGTAGGCGAGCGTATTAATGAATGTATACTTAAAAAGTTAAGTAACAGTACACACGTTTAATCCTCGCAATCATCGGCAGTGACGTGCCAGATCCAAAGCCCTAAAAAACAGAATCATCTCTAACACGTGTTCCCAAACAACCCCTTAACAACAAACAGTGGAAATAGATGTCACTTTCACTTCTGTTCCAAACAAAAAGACGCCGCCGAACCCTACGTCCTCTTTTCTAAAAACAGCCTTTGGCAAACAGCAATGCTACAGTCACCGACTTGGGGTCGGTGACCGGCCACCGACCGCATGTGGGGCCCACTCCGGGTCCCGCACGAATGATCCGAGCCGCTCAATAATTTTTAAAAAAAAAACCGAGTGGGCAACGTGAAAAATAAGCTCAATCCGATGTGCATACGTGCTCGTTCCAAACTTTCATTTTTGAATGGCTCGGATCATCTGATTTTGGAACAGCTCGGATCGAGCACGTACACACATCGGATTGAGCTTATTTTCCACCTGGCCCACTCGTTTTTTTTTTAAAATTATTGAGCGGCTCGGATCATTCGTGCGGGGCCCGGAGTGGGCCCCACACGCGGTCGGTGGCCGGTCACCGACCCTCCCGGTCGGTGACTGTAGACTTCCTGTTTGGCAAAAAATCAAAAGTTAAATTTTTAACTAAGGATTTTGGAGTGATTATTATCGGGTGCCATAGGACATGATAGGTGGGTGCCTCAACTCTATCCTCCTCGTACATAAGCGACTTAGCGTGTCTCTCGGGCATTGAGCTTGAGTTTTTGGCTCGTTTAGTAAGTGAGTTTGGTTCGTTCGATAAAAGATAGGCTAGTTAAGGATGATTCGACTCGATTAAAGAAGCTTATTTAGTAAATAACTCAACTTGACTCGATAAGGACTCGACTCGTTAAGACTCGAACCGAGCTCAAACTCGAATTTTTGACTCGTTTAGTAAATCAGCCGAGCTTAAACTTGACAGAGATTGACTTGTTTACGGCTCTACTGGTACACCATTTTGGCCATAAGAGTGGGTGAGGAGTGAGGACGAGAGAACAACCAGGGAGTCAAGTTGGCCTACCGCCTTTGACGGTCGTTAGGCGGGTTTGAGACTCATCTCAATTGACCCATTCCCTGCAAGGAAGGATTCTACAAGTTCTAAAGTCCAACAAGACAACCCGTCGGGAACTTAGGATTTGTCTAAGGTGGGAGGACATTATATTAATAACTTTAAGCAAAAATCCAAATTAAGCGCAAACGAATAAATTATGGAAAATTGAATTGTTTTCATTATTGGGTAAAAACCAAGTAAAGAAATGAAGGCCTAATTTTCCCAAACAATCAAGGTACAGTATATATTACGAACATTAAAAGAAAAGAATAAAAAGTCCTAAATTATGTAGCCCCAAATGAAAAGTTCTTTCAATAAAATGTTACTGTTACCGTGTAGCCCCAAATTTAATTAATAATTGATGAGGAAAACAGTGAGGTGACAGGCTACGACCACAAAGACGAGCCACCGGCAACGACAAAGTAAATCAAGTGTCGAGCGAATTCTCCCCATCGAGTTTTCTCTGTGGATTTCTTGTTTTCCCACTCATTTTTGCCCAAAAAAAAAACTTATTTTTGCATATAAATAAACTATAAATTAGAGGGGGGAGGGGGGCTACACGTGACCCCATGTGCCCCTTACTCGGTCCGCCCTTGCACATATCCTTAGAGGAAAGGGCCTGCATGACAATAACTTGGCTCAATTTGGATGACAGGAATCTTGAGGAGGAATGAGAATGTGACACCATACTTCCATGATTCTAATGTTTGAAAGGAACATAAATAGGAATGTGATACTATACTTTCAGGATTTCCATGTTTGGGAGAGACATGAATAAGATTGTGATTCCTGACGACACATCCAATCAAGAATCAAATTATCTGATTGAGTGGGAATTTGATCCTAACAGAATTTCAACTTATGATATTCATAAGCAATAACTACGGGATCCTTTCTACTGGAGATGTGGATCCTCTCTGATTCAGGTATTGGACTGGATGAGACAGTTAAAATCTTGACCATTCAACGCTGCAATCAAAGGTTTAGATTTGTTGAGAGACCCTTCGCAAAAAAAAAAATTGATTTTTTCAATGTATGATCCAGATTTGAGCTGATCCCACAATACATTTTGGTATAAGAAGGGAGTCGGTTAAAGTTGCAAGAACTGATGTTGAAAAAAATTTCAAAAAAAAAAGAGTGGTTTCGTATTTTTTTCATCTTCAGCAATTTTTTCTTTCTTTTGGTCATAACTTTTTTCTTTTTAGAGTCCTCTCATAGGATGATTATCCAAAAAATAAAATGTAAAATCAACAAAAATACTACAAAATAATAAAATAAGAAATACAAAGATATCGAATGAACTCCATTCTCATTATTTTTTGTCTATTTCTTTGGTGTGTTTTGTTCGTTTTTTCTGAATTTCTATTTGATTTGCGTCATATTTTTGGATGAACCATTCGTCTCGACAAGATCAATTTAAAAAGTTTAAAATTATGACCAAAAAGAAAAAAAAATTTGCTAAAGACGAAAAAATTATCAAACAGCCGTTTTTTTGTTTAAAATGTCATCTTATGTAAATTTTTTTCAATATCGGCTCACATTTCTATACTTTTTATGGATCTTGTCGAGACGAAAGATTAACTCTAAAGATTATGAGGATAAGCTTAATAAAAAGTTTTGAAAAATAAAAATACAGAAAAATATTTATTTTATACACACATTTAACCTTTGTTATGAGAATGGAGCCAACATCCCCCAAAATTGATAACCGCGTCGAACAATACCGGTATCACTCCCTCCCAATTTACTGCTCTGTACAATTTCTCTCTCCCTAAATACTCCTTCCCCCCCACCGCACCCCGTCTCTCTCTCTCTCTCTCTCTCTCTAAAAATAGGAAAGACCTTTTTCCCAAGATCTGACCTTATTTTTGCTCTTCTCGGTAGGCCTTGTCAAAAGGGGGTCTCTTGTGACTCTTCTCCTCCCAAGAATCCCTGCCTCTGTCCTGTTTGTTTCCCATCACAGGCAACCCCCCCGCTATTTTCGTCTCCCCTTGTTTATCCACAAAATCTTTCCCTTTTTTTTCTCTCCTCTCTGTCCCAAAATTTTCCCTTTTTGCCCTCTGTTCCGTGCGCTATCCCTCGATCTATCCCGATCTCGATTCTTTTTCAGGTAAATCCTAATTGTTTGCGCCTCATGCGTATTGGGTCTTTGAATTTTTGCTCTATTTTGCGAAGAAGGTGTGATCTTTTTGTGGGTTTGCTTGTTCATAGTTGTAATTGGCAGATACGTGCAATGCGTTTTGACTTTGTAAAATCTGTATATTGATGTATATATACGAGCCATATTTTTTTTATTTGAAGTTATTCTAATGTTTGCGAGTCATGCGTATTGGGTCTTTGAAATTCTGGTCTATTTTGTAGAAAGCTTTGATTTGATTTGTTTGGTGGGTTGCTTGGATACAGCTCTATGGGTTTTAGATTTCGATGTTTATAGCTGTATGCGTTTTGACTTGGAAATTTATGTACGTTGATGTGTATATACGCTTGATTTTTAATAAACTGGTAAATTGTAATTATTTACAACTCGTGTATTGGGTCTTTTAAATTTTGGTCTATTTTGTAGAAGGGATTGATCTTTTTGATGGGTTTGGTTTATCTATTTAAGTTATAGATTTCGTTGTTCATAGTTGTGAACTTGTAATTACCAGATATATGGAATACATTTTGATTTGTAAATAACTGTACATTGATGCATCTATACGAGTGATCTCTTTTTTCATTTGAACAGGTAAAGTCTTATTGTTTAGTGTTTACGAGTCATGCGTATTTGGTCTTTGAAATTTTGGTTTGTTTTGTAGAGAAGGTTTGTTTTTTTTGGTGGGTTTTCTTGGATTCAGCCATATTGGTTTTAGATTTTGTTGTTAATAGTCGTAAATATATGCAATGCGTTTGGATTTGGACATATCTATACATTGATGCATGTTTTATTAGAAGGTTAGTGGTGTTTGGTTGATCTTTATTTCCCCCTTTCTGTTGTGAATTTTGATGATATATTGGTTGATCTTGCATTGGTTTGGTCGTCTGGATAGCTGTTGTGTGTTTCTGTTTTGGCATTGGCTGTGTTTGAGTCATGAATTTGTAGATGGACTTATGAGGGGAAAGGATAAGGTATTAAGGTAAAAGGAAAAGATTAAGGAGACAATGGATTGAAGAAGCTAACTTTTTAGATTTCATTTTCCTGTCTCTCTCTTGCTAAAATGCCCACAAATCCTTGATCCAAACACAGCCTTAACATTTTGTAGATCCTCCAGTTTGGTTTGTTTTTTTAGTGATGACATTGCTACAACTTTGCTGTGGTATACATGAAATTATTTGGAGGACCTTGGCTGTTTTTGGATCATGGATTCACAAGGATTCATGGAGGCAAAGGATAAAGTAAAGGAGGAAGTGACTGAAAGATAGAACGGTGACAAAGTGAGGAAGCGAAATTTGTTTACTTGGTTACCTAACATTTTTCGGTTATTGAGTAAATCCCTCCGAAAATCCATGATCCAAAGTTCCAAACATAGGATTGTAGGTACCGTTCTTCAATCAATAGAGAAAGACCTCTTCTGAGTAGTCACATGGGTTCTCAATGGCATTGGATTTGTTTTTGTTTCTTCTAATGGGATGTCCTTTTACTTTTGGCCTTTTGCATCAGAATTCGGGATCGTTAAGGGTGTTGTCTGTCAGTTGTGGTTGAAAACATGGATTTGGAGGTGGTGAAATCTGACTTGGCACAACTTTCGATGGAATCTACGTGTGAAGAAAATGGAAAAATGCATCAGGGAATTTGTCCAAGTGAACCCATTATATTCGGTTCACACGATGTTGATGAGCCAGTTAATATCAAAGGAATTAGTGCTTCAGTTCCTGATGTCCCGAAGGATGTTGTGGACGAGTGGCCAGAAGCTCAGAAGATCCATTCCTTTTTTTTCGTCAAGTATCGATCGTACGAGGATCCTAAACTCAAGGCCCAATTGGAGTATGCCGATAGTGACCTTCGAAAGAAGGATCAAGCTCGCTCTCAGCTCATCGAAAAATGGAGGGCAAAAAAGGTAAGTGGAACTTTGTCTTTAAAAACTATTGATCAAGGTGATAATTCAAATTTCGTGACATTTGCCTTTTGTAATGCGAAGTCAGCTTTGAGAGTTTTCTTGATTAGTTTTTCTGATGCAATGAAGAAAAAGAGATTTATTTTTCCCAATTCATAATTGATGAATTTTTGGGGATTTGGAGTCATGTGGTCAAATGTATTCAGTTTTTTCAACTCTGGCGGTGCTCTTTTTTGTTGGTAGATAAATATGATTTCTCTGTAATTTTTTTTTTAAATCATTCCTTTAAATACACTGTTCAATCGATCAAATTTACACGATGCATTAAATAAAGAAGAATTGTTGATTGTATAAAGCTAGTGAAGGATGAATCCTATGAAGCCTTGGTCTGACAATTATTCATTACCTAAATGTATTGTTTCTCTGCATTTGTTTTCTGTCACTGTAGTCTGCTAAATTTGAGCTGGATGAACAAATAAGGCCTCTGAGAACTGAGAACGATCAGTACTGGACGATCATGGGTGAGAAGAGAAAAGAGATGGAACCTCTGCAGCATGCACTTGGCAAGTTGCGTAACCCAAACAGTGTTAACCGAGAGAAGGGTGTTGGTCTGTGTTCATCTGAAGATGAACTTAATTATGTTGTAAGCTTCAACTATTCTGCTGTCAGAGTTGTGTGACTTCATATCCAAAGTTTTTTAATCCAAGGACCCCTCATTGCTTGGTTGCTGTTTCACAAAACACAATCATGGAAACTGTTTAAGAAAATACATACACTCATTGTTTTCCTACCTTTTTTAAATTTCTGGGGCCCTTTTCCAAGCATTTGAAACAGTCTTTGTGGGGTTTTCTAAAAATTGGTTGTTTTCTGATAAGTTTGCAAAAACAAAGTTTTGAAGACCATCGACCGTCATCTAAACAAATATCTGAGAATGTTTTGCCAAATGATTCTGAAATCAACAATCAAACAATGTCTACTTTATTTCAAAATTTTCAGTTGAAAATTTGCCATTACTTGGAGCTTTGGCTTCTAACTTTTGTGTGTGTTTGTGTGGTAATTGTGTGGTAATTGTGAAATCCAGATTAAAAGCTTGCATTATCGTATTCAACATGAAAGTATCCCGCTTTCTGAGGAGAAGCAACTCCTAAGAGACATTAAACAGCTTGAAGGGACAAGGGAAAAAGTAATTGCTAATGATGCTATGAGAGTGAAGATTCAGGATTCGCTAGGCGAAAAAGATGTCATTCAGGACCAGGTTAAAGTAAGATAATCCTCCTTATTCCCTTCTACTCTATTAAATGTAACATGTGCTGTTACCAAACCAAACCAAACCAATAAACCTCTGTTGGTTGTATGAATTCTTTTTCGCCACTCTGCTCTGCCAAGAGCCATATGATCCGTAGAACTTACTAAATTCATATCCTTTGTTGTTTTGCTTTTCTTGACTGTAATGTATACATGTTTGTTATTTTATGATTTTTTTTTTCTTTCTGTGTGTTAATGCAGCTTATGGGAGTCAATTTGGATGGAGTCAGAAAGGATATGCAGGCAGTGAAGGAGAAGATTAAAACACTTGTCGAAGGACGAGTTATCATAAAAAATGAAATTACTAAGCTGGATGCTGAAGTGACAGCTGCAACAGAAAGCCGGGATGCAGCATATAAAAAACTCTGGGAATTGAGGAATCAACGTGACAAGGGGGTATGTTCGTTTAGTTTCCATTCCAATCATGTGTCTTTGACTTTTTTTTCCTGTAGATTCTTAGAAGTTAGAATTGATGATGGTTTGTTTTCTATTTATTGTGTCACTATCTTGTAGATTTTTATCTTCCATTTTTTCTCGGCAATCGATGGGTTTACATTTACATTTTTCTAGCTGTATTGGGGATAGTAAACTAATACTTGTGTGGATGGTAAACTAATACTTGTGTGAATGGTAAACGACTTCTTGCGTGGATTGAAAATTGTTTTGTCAGAATAGTTAGGGTTCAGATTGAATTCTTGGGGCTGATTGTAATTTATGGTATCGTAGATGGCCATATTTGGAATACCCGTGAATTGTTGGTGGCTTTTGTGTTTTTTATATCCACATTTGGGTTACTTAATGCCCTTAGAGCATCTCCAACATTGAGTCATCTACTTAAAAAATTGGTATGTCAATTTTTTTCGAAAGCTTAAGTGGCAATTCCCTCTCATGTTCCGGATAAGGAAACGATGGAATGGAAACCCTGTAATTGCATTTTTACCCTCCTTAAGTGAACGGCTGAACATCTTTGCTGCTGACTATCTTGGTCCTCCCACTCTCCTTGGGCAAACAACTACCTTCCACTTTCTGTATTTCCCTCTCCCAGTCCATCTCTCCCTGGTTTCTCCAACCTATTCAATTGACCACCAGGCCACTTACTCTATCCCAATGAAATTGAGCTGTGTTTTTGCCTGCAGAAATCCCAACAATAGTAGCAATGTTAAATTTTTGTTATTTGCTGCTGGCACTAGGGGCATGGAATATCAGGATATTGCTGGGTTGTTTTTAGAGACTGTAGAGGGAGAGTGGGAAATGGAAAGGCAGGGGTAAGAACCGTATTCCGATGGATTTAGTTGCTTACATAAGCATTTTCTGTTAGTTCACGCTGAGTTGACCAATGGGGAGGTAATTAGTGCGTTATGCTATGTATTCAGTTGTAACGTCCAACGAAGATATTGCTTTGAAAATGGGGAACTAAATTATGAGAAATTTTGATTTCAAGTTGAGTAAAGGACTTTTTGAGACATTTTTTTTGTGTACGACCATTTAATGCCCACATAGTTCATGCCAATGGCCAAGTTGCAGTAACACAATAAAATGCAAGAAAACAACTAGACTGTATAATGAATGCATCAATTGCAATACCCATGTAATTCCTACTTGATGGGGGTTTGGGTCGGGGGAGACCGGAAACAATGCTAACCTTGGGCAATATATGCACATTGCGGCTGGTCTCAGAAGTTTTTACCACAGAAATAACAGCCCCATTCCTCCAAAATTCGAGGAACTCAGGCCTAGAGAGCATTGAGAGGGCAGGCCTAGAGACCTGATTCAATTCCGTGCTCATTATCTTGCTTCCTTCATTCAAAATTCTGAGTTTGTATTGACGTAAGTCATTTTTTGGGAGTAAATTCATAATTTAAATAACTTTGTGCACTGACACCAAACTAGAGTTCCCAAGTGGTGTCAAATCCCCCTTTCGGGTTTGGCCATGACATCCCCACTATCTCTCTCAAGAATACATGCATTTGTGAATTTGTTGAAGTCTCTAACAGCTTGCACTGTAAACTTGCTTGATAGTTCTCTGACATTGTAAAGAGGAAGGTATGATCCTCTGTAATAGTAAGGGTCCAGCCAATGTTTCTATAGATTTATGATTTTTTGATTTGATTGTTGACAATTCAAAACAGGGAAAGCATCAGCTTATTATATTTCAATAATGGTATGATACAACGATCATTACTCAAAACTTGGATTGTATACAATCGCATTTTTACTTGGTGTTTTGATGTTTTTCAGAATTCTTGCTATTTTCAAAATCGTGAATTCTTGTACGAGGTCAAAGGACTTGCTGCGAAGAAGGATATTGGAGCCCTCATGGAAAAAGAAAAAAAGGAGGTTTGTTGTCCCTTTATCTGGTCCTTTTTGAAGAAGATACTACTTTACTTATGTGACAAGCATATTGTATTTTTCATTAACTTTTTTTTTCTATCCTTATTAGGTTGAGGAATTTATGTCCCAATGGAACAGTAGCAAGGATTTTAGGGATGATTATGAGAGAAGAATTTTGCCATCATTGGACATGCGCCAGCTGAGCAGAGATGGACGCATTAGGAACCCAGATGAGAAGCCATTGGTGGTGCAAGAGGCACGAAATTCGTATGAAAATGTGACGGTAACTAAAACCAATATAAAACGACCAACAAAAGAAGATTCCATCTCCTCTCCAGTTGCTGTCCCTGTTGTTGAGGAAGTGACGAAAGAAGCAAAAAGTAAACCACAGAAAGAAGCAAAGAATAGCAAGCCAATAAGTTCTGGAAAACCTATGGAGCCAATTGAGTTGGAAGACAAAGGGGAATTCTACGTGTCTGAAAAGGTGCAAAAAGATTTGCCCCCAAAGGCTAATGAAGTTGTGGATGAAGCTAAGCTGAAGGAAATGAAACGAGAAGAGGAGATTGCAAAAGCCAAGCTTGCCTTGGAAAGGAAGAAGAAGCTGGCAGAGAAAGCGGCAGCAAAAGCAGCCATAAAGGCTCAGAAAGAAGCTGAAAAGAAGCTTAAGGCAATTCTTCATTTCTATCCTCCATTTTTCAGATGAAGTAGCCCTAGTGATCTGCTGAAAATTCTTGAATGATTTTTTTGAACTGCAGGATCGTGAAAAGAAAGCAAAGAAGAAGGCTGCGGCATCTGGACCTGCTTCCGAACCGGAGGATCAACCAGCTGAAGTTGGTCCTTATGTTACCGAACAGGAAAATGCAGAGGAAAATGTTGAAGGTCCAGTTCCGTCAAAGAAAAAGGACCGAAAGGAAACCACAATTAGGTACAGCAAAAGAGCAAAAGGTGCAGATTCACTTCCCAGAGTCATACTCAAGCGAAAGAAATCAACTAACTACTGGTTATGGGCTGCTGCTCCTGCTGCTGTTTTGTCTGTTGCTATGCTTTTAGTGGTTGGATACAAGTATTTCCTCTGAAGTTTAGAAAAAAGGGTCGTATTTGGTGGAACAATTTACGGACCAAATTTTTGTTTTTTGGTGATCCGTGTGGTTTAGGTATGTACTATGGACGTAACTTGTTTATGTTCATGTATTTTTTTTGTTTTTTTGATAACATGTCGAGTATGGAGTATGGACTCGGCAGAACTCATTAGGATATCGGTAGATCAGGGAGTATGAGATACTTGCAGGCAAATCACCTATATACCTTTTATTTGGTGTTCTTTTGAATTTTGACTTTTAGACTGGAAGGAATGTTTTTTCAAGGCATTTGCTTTTACAGGAAGTTGGTATCTCTACAGGCAAGATTATTTCAGATTGAGTGGTTGGAAAACATTTTGATTCCTTCCCCAGGTTGGGGAGCAAAAATTCTAGAATCACATACACGCACAAAAACTTGTTCACACACGTACGCGCTCGCATGATGTGTGGGGCGTACACACACTTGCAAGTGTTGGCATACGTGTTTGTTGTTCTAGCATTGATCGTTTTGGAGTTCTAGCATTGATCGTTTTGGAGGGGGCTCAGGTTCTCTCCAACATGCAAGTGCTGTGGAGCACACAATGCAGTGCAGTTCGGTTCCCAAGGGACAATGGGTCTTGTAGTGCAGTTTTGTGAGTCTGCGTAACGAATTGACCTGCAGATCAAAACGATAGATAGCAGTGATGGAAGCTTATTCAGTCAGCAAGTATGGCAGGAAAGTGGATTCTTCCTATCTTGCGCTTAGAGCTGCAAACAAACAGAACTTGAGTCTCAATTTTAGGCTCGTTTAATAAATGAGCCGAACTTAAACCTGACAATGTTTGGCTCGATTAGGCTCGCAAACGCAAAGTATTTATATAGTATCTCTTTATAAGAATTTCCCATGTAATCCTGAATTTGTATAAAATTTTACATGTACATAATGAAAATTTCGTAACTTGTATAAACTTAAATTTTAATATGTTCCGTAATTATATATATGTATGTATGAACTTATTAATGTACAAAATGGAAATTTCATTTGCAGTGCTAGACCTGTATAAGAATATAAATATTTAACACTTTAGACTCGTTAAGGCTGGTGAATAAGTTCAAGTTCGACTCAAACCTAGGAAATTAAAGCTCGACTCGTCAAACTTTTATTGAGTTTGAGTTCGACTCGAGTTTGCCTAAAAATTTAACAAACGAGCCTGAACATTATAAAGCTCGGCTCAATTCGGTACACACCTGTTACAATCGTGTTGCTCAAACTTCAATCGAATGCAAAACCTCAACAACCAAGGTAGTAATAGAGTCACCATTGAATTTTTCACAGGTCCACTGTACCACTTTCCAAACCCACTAAGTCCACTTCTAAATTCTGTAACCTCCTAAGTCCACTAACCTATTAGTAAAGATATAATAACCCTAATTAGTCTAATATACCCCTGCTTTCAAAAAAAAAAAATTTGCCCCGTTTTTTTCTCCATCTCCGTATTTTCCTCCCTGTCAAACATATCCATTTACTCCC
>BPLS01000203.1:761674-782885 GCA_019656275.1 Rhododendron kiyosumense | reverse complement strand
CTCTCTCTCTCTCTCTCTCTCTCTCTCTCTCTCTCTCTCTCTCTCTCTCTCTCTCTCTCTCCGTGTGTGTGCGTGCACGCAAAGGAGAACAGGAAGGTAGGAATAAGAATGCACTGCAAGTTCTATGTTGCTTGAGCTTAGCTTTAATCTGTTACTTCCGTCTTTTCCTAATAGGTTTGGGAGCGGAGCCCAATCAATGTTAAATGCCTTGTTCTCTTCCCTTCTCAAAAAGAATTTTTCAAAATTTTTTTCCTAGATTCCTACTACTTCCAATATTTCTTTCTCTATCTCTCTCCACTTATTACCTCTACAATTTTTCAAAAAAAATTTCAAAAACTAAACCAAACAAGTCATGTAAGAGAGAGCGGCTCGCCTTGTTTGCTTATAATAAACTTCATTAGTCCAAAATTTTCAGCAGCATGCTAGTGTAATTTTTCACGATTTGAACGCTTAACTTGTTACCTTTCGGGAAAAAAAAGAAACATATGAGATGGAAGTTCCATTGAAATGGTGAAAACAGTGCTTCATCCTAAATTGCAAATGAGGAAAACCAAGATTGCATCAAACTTGATGGGTTAAAAATGGCCCGGACTGCATGATTAATTTCAAAACTCTTAGACCACGTTTAAGTTTATTCAGTACTCCTATGTGCCCCTTTTAAGATTAGCAGTCAAACGTCTCTGTCTCTCCTTTACAATTCCAAGCGGCTCAAGGCGGGTGATATTTGACGAATTTCATCAAATAAAAAAAGAATGGGAAAAAACTGAAATAGGGTTTTTGAGAACGGACTCAAAGGCTCTTTACTGGATAGCAGGCCTAGAACTAGCAAACGAACACAGTCTTCCACTTCAAGCCTCAATTGAGCCAAAGGTTACATGGACATGCATGAAGCATTTGCTCATGAAATCGCTTATGATTTTTGTGCACTTTCGAAAAAGAAAAGTTTGTGTACGTAATATGCACAAATTTAAATACAAATGTGTTTGGAAACCTTCATAAATCCTACTAAAAAAATACCATGCATCGGATGACTATGTGTTTGAATATGTATTTTTTTGTCAAAGTGTTTGAATTTGTTTGCATAAATCTGTGTACGTAGCATTGCTTTTTTGAATAAATGTTTAGGGTTCCATGTGCACTTTCAAAATTGTTCGAGGGCAGGTCAGTGTAATTTAATACTTAACGGTCTTTATTACACAAAGCAAGAATTCAAATTCAAAAACCTCCTCCCCCTCTCCCTCCCCTCCTCTCTTCTGCATCAATTCTCCTCTCCACTCTCTCCGGTACCCACCCAAAAACGCCATGGCCACACCCAGCAGCAAAACCCCTTCCACCAAAACCAAATCGATGCCGGCCCGACCCGCTTCCGATTTCAAGACCCGGTTCGACGCCTACAACCGCCTCCAGGCGGCCGCGGTCGCATTCGGCGAGAACCTCCCCATACCGGAGATAGTCGCCGTGGGCGGCCAGTCCGACGGCAAGAGCTCGCTCCTCGAAGCCCTTCTCGGGTTCCGGTTCAATGTCCGAGAAGTCGAGATGGGCACCCGACGGCCTCTCATCCTCCAAATGGTCCACGACCCCACCGCATTAGAGCCCCGGTGTCGGTTTCAGGTTCTTTCTTATCTACTCTATTGGTTTTACGGTTGTTCAAGTGTTTATGGGTTTTTGAATTCCCGTGCTTTTGCTAATCTGGGGTTTGAATTGTCACTGAATTTGAGGCTTGGTTTTGGAAATTAAAAAGTCAGGGTTTTTTTTACTAGATTTTAGGTTTAACGTTTTTGAATATCTGTGCGGCTGTCAATCTAGGGGTTTCAACTCTCAGTGAACCACAGGAGGTGGTTGCCAAGATGGCAAGTGGTGTGAGGGTGTCCACCGCCCCCACCCCCCTCTTACACATACCCCCACCACCACCACACCCACACACGGTCGCGAGTTCGAATCCTGCTTGTGATTAGTAGTCCTCGTGAACTAGATGTTATGTATTAGGCACCATCTGTCCAGCACTCCAGCTTGCATCTTGGTGGGGTTGTGGTGATTGACTACCCTCCTATGGGGCCTGGCTCCTTTAATGGGTGGCACTGACTCACTGGCTGAAAATGCTACGGTGGTTGGGAGCCCCTTCTCCCTGAACTCTGGTCTCCCCCTCCCAACCTTTAAAAAAAAAAAAACTCTTAGCGTGTTCGGGTTTTGGTTGTTGAAATTCGAAAGTTATGGTTCTTACTACATTTTATGACTGCATTAATTAGCCATCAACCGTCCAAATTTTTTTGCAATTGCTACAAAGATAGCATGCTTCAAACAAAAAAAGCACTCTATGATCAGTTTTGGCAAGGTGTATGGGATTTGAAATCATTTGCCAAAGATGAACGTAACAACCCACCATTACGCTTAATTCTTGACCTGGATTATTTAGCACCCAAGAATATTATCCCTCCATCATAACTTCGGTTGTTTTCTTTGAACTACTTACCTTAGCAGAGTCTATGGGTTTTGAATTTCTATGCGGCTATCAATCTGGGGTTTCAATTCTTAGTGGAATTTGGGGCTTGGTTGTGGAAAGTAGTTCATGGGGTTTGAATTTCTGTGCGTCAATCGATCTAGGGTTTCAACTTTTATTGAATTTAGGGCTTGGTTGTGGAAATTCGAAAGTCAGCGTTTCTACTTCCTTTTATGTGCATGGGTTTTTGAACTATCAATTAGGAATTTCTACTCTTATTGGAGTTCGGGGCTTGTTTTGGAAATTCAAAAGTCAGGGTTTTTACTTCATTTGATGTTGTGGGTTTTTGAACTAGTGTTTGAATGTGGTAGATTTAGGGCTTGGTTGTGGACATTCGAATGTCAGGTTTTTTCTACTACCTTTGGGACATAAGTCACATAATATGTATACATAAGTGATATGGTTTAGACTTTCAGCAATCCGTTTCGTTGCCCTGAAAGTAGGTGGAGTGGAAATGTCACTTGAAGCTTAGTCTTCTGCGGTTGTAGTTTCGAATGGCCAAATCAATCATCTGTTGTGCATATTATTGATGTAATGGGCTTGAGAGAATTTTGAACCTGTGCTTTTGACAGTGTGGGTAGGAACTTCGAAGAGTATTTTCAGCGAAAATTTGTTAGGAACTAATACATTTTCTACTTTATGCTCTAGCTAAAAGTTCTATTTCAGGGTCTAGACATGCTCACAGATTTGCAGGCTCTCACTGTTAAAAGCGTAGCTTTTCTTCATCTATGTTCGTAAGATACTGAAATATGATGCATAAACAGGAAGAAGAGTCTGAGGAATATGGAAGTCCTATTGTTTTAGCATCTACAATTGCAGATATCATAAAGTCACGAACTGAATCACTTCTGAAGAAGACCAGAAGTGCAGTGTCTTCAAAGCCAATTGTGATGAGAGCAGAATATGCCCATTGTCCTAATCTCACCATCATTGATACGCCAGGCTTTGTTCTCAAGGTAAGTGGACAGAAAATGTTGATATGACAAAGAAAGTTCAAAACTCATGTTAATATATTATTTATGTTTTAGTCAACATAATAATGTGAATAATTTGGCAGGCAAAGAAGGGTGAACCAGAGAATACACCAGAAGAAATTTTGTCAATGGTGAAGTCGTTGGCTAGTCCACCCAATCGCATTGTCTTGTTCCTTCAGCAAAGTAGTGTGGAATGGTGCTCATCACTGTGGTTGGATGCTGTTCGCGAAATCGATCCAACATTTAGGCGGATAGTAGTTGTCGTCTCAAAATTTGACAATCGGCTCAAGGTACGAATCCACTACATTTTTGTGTAGTGATATACAAGGAAATGCAGAAAATTTCATCAATTATCGGTACCTTTTTGTTGTTTGGTTGACATAAATGAATTTTATTGCGATAGCAAACAATTTTCTTCGTCACATTCCTAAAAAGGCTTGCATTATTTAGTAGTTTACTTAATGTAAAGACCAATGCTTTGTGACTTATAGCAGTGCACCACTGTGCCTCCAGCTTTGGAGTATACTTCGGTACTTCGTAACCGGGAGAAATTCATGGTTAATGGAATGATGAGACCTTTGCCGTCAGACAATTTGGTTTCTTCCTCTCTCTTTTTTTTCTTATGATTTACGATTTGTTCCTGATTTGGAATAATTAACTTCAGGAATTTACTGACCGGTGGGAAGTGGATCGTTATTTGAGTGCCAGTGGTTACCTGGGAGAAAATATTAAACCATTTTTTGTGGCTCTGCCAAAGGATAGGAACACAGTTTCAAATGATGAATTCCGCAGGCAAATATCTCAGGTGGACCTCGATGTAATACACCATCTACGTGAGGGTGTTAAGGGGGGATTTGATGAAGAAAAGTTCAGTTCCTATATTGGGTTTTCCTGTCTCAGAGATTATTTGGAATCTGAGCTTCAAAAGCGCTACAAAGAAGCCACACCCGCTACTTTAGCTTTGCTTGAACAGCGCTGCAGCGAAGTCACTGCTGAATTGTCCAGAATGGAAACCAAAATACAGGCTACTTCTGATGTCTCTCATCTTCGGAAATCTGCAATGTTGCATGCTGCTTCGATCTGCAATCATGTGGTGCGTTGTACTTGACCTTTTACCTTTGCATCTCCATGGTTCAATAGCTAAATGGCTAGCATTGCTGTACTTTAGGAAGGAATAATATTATCAAATTGCTACAATATAGCAATGATTTCCCCAACGGAGCAAATGTTATTTCTTCTATTCAAATTTTTTTTTCCCACAAATGCCATATTGACTTTGTGATATTTGGGTCTCCTAATGAGCATGCTAAATTTTATCAATGGCTATACCTTGTGCCAAAATTTCTTCTTATGGGAAGACATAGCATGTGTTTTATCTCACCCTTGGAGGAGAAAATCCAGAAATCCATGCTTAATGTCTTAATAGTAGTTATAGCAACTCATATAGCGTGTTATTGGAGAATCTGTAAGATTGAACAATGACCTGTTAATTCCTATTGAGTTTGAAAGAGTCAATTTAGTAACATAGCTCCCATGGTTGCTCTTGTATGATTGGTGAAGGGAGCACTGATTGATGGAGCAGCTGACCCTGCCCCAGAGCAATGGGGGAAAACAACAAATGAGGAACAGTCAGAGAGTGGTATTGGGAGCTGGCCTGGCATTACAGCAGATATAAAACCTCCCAATGCCACCCTACGTCTGTATGGTGGGGCCGCTTTTGAAAGGGTTATGCATGAATTTCGTTGTGCTACATATTCCGTCGAATGCCCTCCCGTATCCAGGGAAAAGGTAAGTTTACTCCAAAATCAATCTTTTTGGGGGGGTGGAAATTAGAATACTATATCTGATCACCTTAATACAGGTGGCGAATATATTACTTGCGCATGCAGGCCGTGGTGGGGGTAGAGGAGTCACAGAGGCGGCAGCAGAGATTGCACGTGCTGCTGCCCAGTCATGGTTAGCTCCTCTTCTCGACACAGCATGTGATCGGCTTGCCTTTGTTTTGGGGAACCTCTTCGATCTTGCTGTGGAGAGAAACCATTGCCGAGACTCAGGCTGTAAGAAGTTATCTTGTTTTTGCATTTCACAGTTTCCATTGAGAAATAACTTAAATCTATTTGACCGTTTTAAATTTCTTAATCTCTTTCACTTTGCTCAGTGTGTGTAGAGAGGATATTAGCTGCTGATCTAAACATTAAGGTTAATGTCTTCTGTACAAATAACCAAACAGAACCAAGCCTTATCTCCTAGTCTATCATCTATAGGGGTTGACTAGATGAATTCTTTTTCGCCATTTTGCTCTTTCGTAGGGTATGTATATAGTTACGTGAAATAAATTCGTATATTTTGTTACACCAGCATCCCAATTCCCATGTCACTTTGGTCTTCCCTTCCCCTAGCATTTCCAGTATAATCCTCTTGCACTTCCTTATGGTCACATCTACTGGTCAAGTTTCTTCATTGTGTAAGTATGCAATAAAATGTGTCCACTGTCCATGTTATAAAAGGAAATAAATTGTGAAAATCAGTTTCCCTGAAATGATCTTCTCTTTTCCCTTTTTGGTTGGTGTTTGACAGTTTCCATATTTGCTTCTCACACCAGTTATAAAACATGTGATTCAGATGGCAGGAAAACTGGAGATATGGATGGCTATGTTGGTTTTCATGCTGCTTTAAGGCACTCTTACAGCCGCTTTTTGAGGGATATAGCAAAACAGTGCAAGCAATTAGTTCGGCATCACCTTGACTCAATTACTAGCCCGTATTCTCAAGTCTGTTATGAGAATGACTTTCTGGGGACTTATGGTTCAGGTGCAAGCTACACTTCTAAATCCAACCAAGCTTCAGCTACATCATTTTGTCTTGAGCTATCGGACGGAGGGCCCACATTGGAAGATGAACCCATGAAAGACCAAGAGAATATACCTCCAGAAAAAAATGCCCACCAAACAACGCCAGGAAAAGTTACAGAAGCCAGAGAAGTTCTTAGGGAAAGCCAAATGACTGTACCTGAGACCCCTTCGCCAGATCAGCCAAGTGATGGAAATTATGTTGGAGTTAAGAAGGAACTTGGAAACTGCATTGAGGTAGGAGCAAGAAAACGGCATCCTAGAATAGTTGGCAATAGCAGAAATTCGGATCATTTGAGAGTCCAGAATGGCGGTGGTCTTTTATTCAGGGGTGGGGATAGCAGTTCACGATCAGGGTCAGCTTACTCAGAGATTTGTTCTTTGGCTGCACAGCATTTTGCACGGATACGTGAAGTTTTGGTTGAGCGGAGTGTGACATCAACTTTGAACTCTAGTTTCTTAACTCCTTGGTAAGTTACTAATTCTTAGTAGGACATAGTACTTGTGTCCAATGGGCATTCATATCCCTTGAGACACCTGAAATCAAAATATGTTTTCTAGGAAATACGTGTTTACTTGGTTGCCTAAGGTGATTGTTCAACAATGTCACTGTTGGGTACCTGCTGGGGCATTGTTTGTCTCCTTCACAATTCACAAACCAAGGTGCTTATGATGAACCAGTGTCTCATGATCTTAATATGGTTTCATCTATTTTAGGCTGAATAGAACCCTCAACTTTTGTTCACTTGTGGCATGACTAGTTAATAAACTATAAAACAGTACAAACCATGAGAAAGTTAGGGCCGAGCCAAAAAAAACATGAGAAAGATAGGGCTGATTACAACCAAACACAGCAAACAAACAGAGGAATGCATAGCTTATAGCAAATGAAAAATAACAAAAATCCTATAGGGAGCAAGAACTATTTGTTCAAATTATAAGCATTGTGTAGATAGCATTCAATAGATCTATAGAAATAAAGTAACGATGCTCCATACTCATTCTTTGGGGGGAGCATGCTTTATCTTGTTTTAAGTTTAAGGTAATGAACTTAAAACAACCTTCATGTCTCATCTGCAGAATGTTAAGTTCTCCTGTGTCATTGATTGGGCAAAAGATTTAACCGTATACATTAGGCCGTGAATGCTGCTTAGGAATGAGTACATTAATCTGCATAGCAAGCCTTGGGTACTTTTCATTTTTCCCAACGAACTTGATTCAAACACAATAGGATTATCAATGGGCCCACAACTAAACTCTGTGGATTAAAAGGTTTCACATCTGCGTTGATTTATCAACTTATTTCATTTTGCTCTCTTTTAATTTACACAGCCGGGATCGTCTTGTGGTAGCACTTGGGCTGGATTTGTTTGCTGTCAACGATGAGAAATTCATGGACATGTTTGTTGCACCTGGAGCAATTGACATCCTACAAAATGAACGGCAGTCTCTTCAGAAGCGTCAGAAAATATTGCACTCTTGCTTGACTGAGTTCAAAACTGTGGCACGTACACTTTGATGAAACCTTTCTGTCTCTCACACAAAACTGCATTGACGCCACTGAGAAATAGTTCATTGGTTCACCATCTTGTGAGCATTCATGTTAACTCTGCAAATGGGGTTTCACAGCATCCTTTCTCAGGGTGAGTTAGTTGCTTCCATTTGGTTCCTTCAACCATTTTTTCCTCTTATTGTATTTGATTGGATAAGAAAGTGATTTTGATTGCTGTGTGTGCAGATAATGTTCGTATAAACTGCTAATAAACCACAAAGAAGTGATTGAAGATTTTTCAATCTAGGGAAGAGCCTAAGTTTTCATGCCAGGATTTTCTAATGTCTTCCCAAGTAGAGTTATTTCCATTTGGCTCGATGCAGACCATGCTCATATTGCTAGTTGTGATTGTATTGTTTCGGATCAGGTTTAGGTGAGGTGTAGTCATTGTTTGTGCTGTATAACAACGAGTTTTTTTCTAAACAGAAACAAATGGCTGCATTCATGAAAAGCCTTCTGGCACTGCAGATGATTGAAACTTGCTTATTTTGGATGTGTCATAGTTTCTTAGTCTCTGCTTTCGGCTGTATAACAATGATTGAAACATGCTTATTTTGGCCAGAGTGTTGTGGAATTTAATCCATCTTGTCTATTCTTTTCCTGGGCATGCACTTTTATCCTTCGGCTTGATGTTTATATAAAAATGACTACGTATGCATGGATATGATAGCCCTGCAAGGGGCAAGCCTTGTTACCTTGTGGAGAAATGAATCCTTCTCTTGTTAGATAAGAAATGACCTTCATTTACATTGTGCTACTTAAACTTCTAATTTTTGCTCGTAAAAGATGGTGATGAGTCCTATTTTGCGTCACACGAACGATCATCACACGAGAAGATTTCGATTCCTTCTCTCTGCTTGCTCTTTGTGCATCCAGGTTTAGCATAGCCGGCTTAGGCGGTTCTAAAAGGAGTGGCGTCTTTCTGAGATGTTACTGACAAGTATTGTACTTTTGGTTGTGAAGAGAACACAAAGAAGTGGAGTGTATAACAAACACAGATAGCTGTAGAAGAAGCATAGCCTGTAAACTATTGAATCCCCAACACCAATGACGGGGTTGGGGCTTTGCTGTAAGTTGAGAGCACAACAGGGTGTTGTCATCTTTCGTCCAGGTCCACTAATATGATCCCAACTATTCTCTTCCCACTGTCTTATTTTCATTATCCATTATTTTTATTGTCTTTTTCTATGTATTTTGGCTATATCTTTTTGTGTAGATCTTAAAAAATATGCAATGTAGATCTTATTTGATAGATCTCGATTAGTTCTATAATACAAAATTTTCAAAATTATGAAAAATATTATAGATTGAAAGATATAAACAATTTAAAAATAACACACAATTCAAAAATGGACAATGAAAATGAGACGGATGAAGTATTAATTTTATTCGCCTTGTCCAAATTGTCCGTAACCTTCACGTCAAAATTTTACATATTTTCTTATGATATGTTGCTTCGTGATGTATTAGTTTCTTCATCTATTTGAGAACAATTCTCTTGGTATGACTACAAGATGAATCAAAAAAGAAAGATGGTCTCTGTGTGTGCTATTTTAAAGAATATGCATTTCCAGGGGGGGGGGAAAAATACTGTATAAAGCAATTGAAAATTTTTCCTGACACAAAGCCAAGGTCCTCCTTGACACCCTTTTTGAACATCGCAATCACCATTTACAAAAATCTTAATTTTTTTTTTTTTGAGTCTGTTAAGAAAGGCAGGGCACATCAGTCCTAATACCACATTGTAACCACTAAATTTTTGGTACTAGTATCTTACCGAAACGAAGCTATGCTTAGTAGGGCCGGGGCAGCCCAAGCGAAGGCTAAAGACTTCCAAATTGATTGTGTAGGCCTCATTTTTTAGTGCATATATATACGAGTATATATGTCAATCTATGATAATGACAGTTTGATTTTTTTTTTTTCACTTTCTTTTTTAATTAGCTAAAAATGGAGAGAGTCAAGAGAACAATGCATTTTACCTTGACAGATTATTAATTGCTCTTTTGATACTAATTTATTTTCATTTGATAATGGTCGGTTATTTTCTAATTGTCTATGTGAATCCAAAAGCCTCGCAAATTAACCCTTTTAAAACCTTAAGTCAAACAAAAGGCACTATATAGCCGTCTATAATAAGACTATTAATGCACATTGAATATTAATGCATTTAGTCAGAGATTCAAATGGATTGGCCACATTATTGTTTGAAAAGAAAATTTTAAAATAACTTGCTTTTTTTTTTTAAAAAAAAGGAGGTTTTTTGTATATAAAAAAAGCAAGAAAAATACGTTTCAATAGTTAAATTGAAAATAAAGTTCTAAATATTTTGCCGGAGGCCTCAAAAAGCCGTGGGCCGCCCTTGATGATAAGAATAATGACCATTGACATGATGTAAATCTATTTTGACTCTTTTTCACACGCTTACACAAAGGATCAGATGATCCCAAAAGTTGCTGAAAAAGAGAATTGAATATATAAGATCTTATGAAGGAGTAAAACCCTACGTCTCACTAGTATTTGCCCATTATCATATTCGTATCGCGTTGACACACTATAGAAGCTTATGTAATTCACGAGATTTTCACCCGTAATTAACACGATCAATGTTTTGTTATCTGAAACAATATGGGGCTAGCTCAGTTGGCCAATGACTCTTGTATCTCAATAAAAGGTCAATAGTTCAAGACTTCCTATCTGCGGTGGGTGCCTAATGGGAGCTTATAGTTGGGTTGGATTTATAGTAGTTGAGTTGTTAGGCTTAAATTGATCTCATGGACTCTCATATGATTGATGAGTGTCCCGTAGTTTGTACTTGTACTTCATGCATGATGTAATAATTTCTCCTTTTTTTGGTAATCGAGGAACAGCCCTAAATGAATCGAACTGCGCAACCAAAATCTCGGGGAGAGCTAGCTACAGCACATCAGCCGTGGCCCCCCACTTAAATACCAGGGTACTCACTCGGTAGGAAATCAAATCCCAAACCCAGGAGATTACTCCCTTAGTTAGGGAATCGAACCCCAAACCTAGAAGATTACTCCCTTAGTCTAGCACTCGTCCTTATCATTGGGATAACATCTGAGTGTGTAATAATTTGTCTTATCGATTGAGAATAAAACAAAAAAAAGGTTTGTAAACTGTCTTATTCCTATGGTAGAGTGATTGGTTAGAATAGGATCAGATCTAACACATTAGGTCAGCAATATCGAAGTATGATTCCCCCTCACGTTGTGACTACTTATTTATTTAAGCCTAAGTACTAATTTCAAATTTCAACCTAATACAAAAATTGTTTTTGTCGATCGAGAGACTTATTAAGTCAAAGCCGGCCTAGTGAAAATGTATTACGATAATCTTTTTTTTTTTTTCTACATAAAAGAGCCAGTAGTATCATGTATTAAATTTAATTATGTCAAACTTTTGAGCCGATTTAAAAGCTTTAAAAAGACACTGGTAAATTTTCAAATCGATTCAAAGGCTTATCATATTAAGATCGAGCGAATTGTAGCTAATGAATTAAACATTTTACAGGTTATTAGAAAAAATAATTTGACAGTTATTTATAGAAATCATTGATACTAATGGAAGAGTATTGACAATGCTAATTATTCAACAGAAATAATGCAAGAACAAATGTGATAGTCAGCGGGTTGAGAGAATAACAGTTCAAAAGTTCAAAATATGATGCAGAGGACCAACAATAGTGGTTCATAAGATTGCCAATTTTGACAAGTAAGAATAATAGTATAAACTGACGATGATGTTGTGAAATATTATGGTTACATGTTTTATTAATTATAAAAATTCCTTAATATTATCATTGAAAAGATTATTTTAGCAATGAGAATAAATTTTATCCACCGCCGGTGTAAAACTCCACTTTTCCACCACTGCCTATTATGGGCCCCACCGAGTGTCTATTGTTGTGATATGAACTGTTCATATTTTAAGACCCGCAATTTAGTATTGTCATGCAAAAAATCAGCTTGATCGGAAGTCGAAAGATATATCAAAATTTGAATTTTGATTTATAAAATGGGCGATCTAATTTCTGTCAATAATAATAAAGATAAACTATCCATTTTACAAAGCAATATTCAATTTTTGATCTCCTATCGATGTTCAATCAAGTTTATTTTTTGAATGGACACACTACTATGTGGAGTCTACAAGATGAACGGTTCAGATCAACAATAAATTTACGGTAGGACCGAAAAAGGTGATGGTGGAAAATTGAAGTTTTCCACCGCTGGTGGAAAAAATTTAATCTTTTACTTTATATATATGTTATGATTCTTATGAATGAGCCTAGGTTTATGAGGTTCTTTGTTTGGTAACCAATCTTGTGTGAGTCAATCTTCTTTCATCATGTTAGGTAAGAGTTCTACTACTCCATCTTACTTTGAAGTCTCTTTAAACTATTCACTAGATGGACTCACAAGCACTGAAATTTACTCAATTTGTCATGAAAACATCCTCTTGTTATGAGTTGGTTATTTTGTTCAATCAGAGACACTATTCCACTAAAATTCTTATTTTTTAAATATCTATTTTCTGCTTCACAAGACAAGTCATTTTTTCACAATATATTTTCTTTAATTTAAAGAATAAGGACTTATTTTACCAGCTGGACGAGAGTTTGCTAAAAATTCTATGATTGACATCACATTACTAATAAAAATATCCAATGCAAAAGACTTTACTTATTGAGGAATGTAAAAGTAATGATTTCGTTTATTTTTTCGAAATTGCCAAGGGAATATGTTGTTTAAGTGCTTAGAGGACATTTGGTCCCCAGCCCCATACTTTCCGTATATTTTTCCTTAGCATTATGAATGAGAATTTGATTCTATGTCTCACTTTATGCTCTCCAATTTGAAATGTTGGCTAGGCATCCTCTCAATAAGTGGATTCGAATAACCTCAAGGGATTTGGCTAAGTAGGCATGAAAAAGCTAACAAGTGCTTGTCTCCTATAAGATCGTACGTTCAAACCAACGAAGGCCGAACATTCTAAACATTGGGGTCACTGGAGGATCTGCTCGGTCGTCAACTCCAAGGCCACAGAATTAATCGAGGTGTGCAAAACTGGTCCCGACATTCCGCTATCAAAAGAAAATGAAAGGTTGATTTGAAACTTATTCTGCACACACTACTTTCACTTGGCATTAATTTGGCCCAGCCCCTAATTCAAGTCAAAATAACACCACTTTAAGTCGTATAATCATGAAGAATAACTCCACTTTTAACTCATAACCAAACGAAATCAATTCATTATTATGACCAATCCAAGCATAACCTGTATTACCTAAAAACAGTTCAAAGGAGGGGGGAAAATGCAGACAGATTCACACACACAATAATACTGCAGATTGAAGTGAACACTGGGGAGGTAGGCCCAACTAGGCATGGGATTCTTTAGCACTTGGAGATAAAACTTGTCATAGTGCTCTACGAGCACATTATGTGATGTTGAACAAAATCTTTGAAGCTCAGAATGAGACTCGCTCGAGTTAAACGACTGTACGACTTAATCGTATCAAGTACATGGTATAATTTATGAAGTATGAACAGTGTCGTTTGAGTTAAATGATTGTACAACTTAGCTGTATCAAATACATGGTCATTTATGCACGGTGGCAAACAAAACTACTACTAAGTTCCATCGAACTAGGGAATACCTTAAGGGGTTGAACAACTTAACAAGCG
This sequence comes from Rhododendron kiyosumense, assembly GCA_019656275.1. Classification (NCBI taxonomy): domain Eukaryota; kingdom Viridiplantae; phylum Streptophyta; class Magnoliopsida; order Ericales; family Ericaceae; genus Rhododendron; species Rhododendron kiyosumense. The sequence goes on along the minus strand of BPLS01000203.1, from coordinate 769,302 downwards.
GTTTGGGATTATTAAGCATGACGAAACTCTCACAATCATACGTTTATACTAGATCTGGACTATGAATTGCTGAGGTGAAAGGCTAGAATGCTACACTACACCCTCTAGTTAAACTTGTGACTGTTAGAGCTCGGGTCCCATACAAGTGAATTGTAATTTTTTTCTCCCATCCCAATCACTGGAATCACAGCAGAATTGCTGCAGTCTTGGTTCTGAAGTCAATGCCCCAATGCATAGAAAAAGAAGTTTCCAGTTTCCCTCCTGCCTGATGCTGATGCCCCAAATTCCCAATACAACCAGGACCAGTGGTCCTCTCTTTTCCATCCCACATACAATTGTGGCTGAATTTTCTTAATTAACAATCAACCCAATGCTTAAGTACGATTGGTTGGTGGATTTGCTCCCGCCACGATTAATCAGAGTTAAAATTTTTAAATCAAGCCGCAAAAAATTTTTTTTTATGAATTTCCTAGTCTTGACGTGGCTGCTTTGCCTATGGCCAAACCGAGAAGAAAATTAATCAAGATGCTCGTACGCTGACCAGAACACACGCTCACCAAAAAAATGACCCCCGCCCCTACAGAAAAAGCCCAAAAAACAGGGAGACAAACGCGGAAAGAGTGAATAAAAATAAAAGAGGAGGAGTCCCCGACTCTCCCACTTCTCTCCTCATCAACCCTTGTTTTTCACTCATTCTTCTTCTACCCAAAACAAACCTCTTCTCACTCCTCTCTCTCTCTCTCTCTCTCTCTCTAGACAGTGAGAAGAGGATGGAGACAACCTCCAGACCTCAAGAGAGAGAAAACCCATCTCCCACAACCTCCCCAACCAGCAACATAACAAACACAAGCAGCAACAACAATGGATTATTATTATTCCACACTCCTAGTCAAACCCAAACAACCACCCCTCCATTAACGCCCAAACAACCCATCTCCAGATCCGAACAACCCAACAACAGCAACAACAACCCGTACCCGACAACCTTCGTCCAAGCCGACCCGAACACATTCAAGCAAGTGGTCCAGATGCTGACCGGATCCCCGGACACCGCTAACCTCGCATCCAAACACCCAGATCCGCCCCAGTCGAGAAACCACATACCCCCCATCAAGAAACAGGGGTTCAAGCTCTACGAGAGGAGGAACAGCCACAACCTCAGGAACGGGCTGGTTATAAGCCCGCTGGTCTCCGGATCGGGTCACAACTCGGGGTTCTCGCCCCGGAGCAAGGAGATCCTGTCCCCCAGCATACTGAATTTTCCGGGTCTGGTCCTCAGTCCGGTGACCCCGCTGGTGGAGTACCCGTCCAGCGATTCATCTTCGCCGTCGGTGGAGGAAGACAAGGCCATTGCCGAGAAGGGGTTTTATTTGCACCCGTCGCCGAGGGCGGCGGCGGGCGGGTCGGAGCCCCGTCTCCTGCCGCTGTTCCCGGTGACTTCGCCGAGGGTTTCTAACCAGACGGAGCCTTGAGTCCCGATCAATTGGGTCAGAGTCCCGGCTTCTGCCGCTGTTTCCAGTGACATCGCCGAGGGTTTCTAACCAAACAGAGCCTTGAGTCCCGATCAATTCGGTTCGGCTAGGAATTTGATAGTTTTGTGATGTTGTAATTGAGATAAGGGATGGGATTTGTGGGTGGTGGCGGGTTTGGAGAGAGAGAGAGGTAAGGATCTTTGCTTCAAATTGTACAATTTGATCTCTCTTCCATTTTATTGTGCCAGAAAGATAACAAGAAAATGGCTTTTTGGCTCTTGTTTTTTCCCTTCTGTGCTACCACATTAGATGTTAAAATGTCAAATGTGAATTCTCATTTCTGGTTTTCGAAAAAAATTTCAATGCAACGGTTGTTTGTTACGCCTATCTCACATGTGACTATTGCATTGAAAATTAATTAGGCGTTACAAATTACAAATAACTGTTGCTCTGAAACTTTTTTCCTGGGTTTCGGGCCCTTTGCTGAAAAATTACGCCAGAACATGACATAGGTGACTGACTTTGAGGGGAAACAACGCTTCAACTTTTTATTTTCTTTCTGTATTGGTAAGTTCTGTTTTTTGATTAGGCAAAAGCAATTTCAAAGAACTGATTTTTACGAAAATTCTATACGGAATTTTGATTTTTCATTTTAAATATAATTAGATTTTATCGCATTGGCATACCCTCTTTATCTTATTCTATTTGGAGTTTCGGGATGGGGAGAAATTTATTTACGGAACCACTTTGCTGTGCGATTTCAATCGTCCGTCGCGGCAATCAACGGTTGAGATATGTTTTTAATTTTTAATCGGTAATAAATATTTCTTACAATTAATAGTTTGTCTTTAATTCAGATCGTCTGAAACACTTTTAGACGATCGAGGTTGAGATTCGTAAACATTTGCTTATATCTGCTATGTAAACAAAGATTTTCTCTTTGCGATGTTGTTGCAACTGTACGTGATTAGGAAGGGCATTTATGGGGGTGGTGGAGGGTTTGGAGTTTGAGGCAAGGATATCTCTTTCCATTTTACACTATGTCGGAAGGAAAGAAAGAAAATGGATTTTTTGTCGTTGATTTTTTTGGTCTTGAATTTTTTAATGTGCCAATTTAGGGGAATATGAATTTCCATTTTTGGTTTTCGGCCTTTTTGCTGCAAAATTATTTTGACAGAGATGGATCTGCAGCTTCAAAATAACTGATTTTTCAAAAATTCTCTAGCGATTTTTTATTTAAAAAAAAAAGGTTTTTGCAAAAACAGCATGTGAGCGTGTGCTTTAGTGTGTGACTTGTGAATAAGAGTAATAATCCGTCCTCTCTTGACATCATATGAACAATTTTGCGAAATGTAAACGTTCGGATTTCAGACATAGACGCATTTGTTAAAGAAACAGACACTAGAAACGGTCAATTGTGTGTAGGTAATATTTGCATCGTATGGGTTATGAATGCATCAAACAACTTCAAACGCATGTTTTTTCAAAATATCGACCCGAACATCTTTTTCGGTCTTTAGACTTCTAGGGGAAAGCTATTTATCCTTCTCTTTCTTTTCCTTTTCCTTTTCCTTTTCTTTCCTTTTCCCTTTTTTTCTGTCTCTTTGTTTTCAACAACGAAAGTTACGAAAGGAAATAGGGCCATTAAAGTCTTGCTTGTAGAGGTTAGGGTGTCCAAGAAAAACTGAGAACCGTGAAACCGGTCCGGACCGAACCGATCCGTGCTTTTTGGATTTTGTTCGTGGATTAATGGTCCGGACACGGATTTGAAAATTAAAAAACCGTAAGATACGGATTAGGATTGGATTTTTATTTCAAAACCGCGGATTAACCGAACCGAACCGTGAAATATTTATAAAAAATAAAAAATAAAAAAAAAATATATATATATACATATATATATGTGTGCGCGCGCGTGTAGGTAATATTTATAAATAATTATAATTTTGCTACTTATGATTTTTTTTAACAATTTTACATTGATATAACAATATATAAAATTTAAGGGGTAAATTGTCCAAACTCTAAAATGTTTCCCTTAATCAAATTCAAGACTGACGAAATATGGTTACTGGAATGATAAAACCTGGATTGAAATTTGGACTGGAATGATGTAACAATGGTTGTAACTGTAATGTTGCAGTTTGTAACTTATTGCAATGTAATGTTTTTCATATTGCTGGTCATTTGAACTGGAAATTTGCCAATCTGGATTGTAATGTTTCTCTTATTGCTCGTCACTTGAACTAGAAATTTGGAATGATATGTAATATAGTAGTTGAAGTAATTTTGCGTTTTTTAGTGTTTATGGAAGAAAATCCGTGGATAAAACTGGAACCGAACTGTGACTTACGGTTTGGAATCCAAACCGAACCGTGGACTTTTGAATTAGAATTGGATTGCATTTTCCAAAAACCATGAGATACGGATTAGGATTGGATTCATATGAATCCGATCCAATCCGGACCGCGGACAGCCCTAGTAGAGGTGCTCGACTAACCTCTAACATTCTACCGTATGAACCCCTAACAGGCTAACATCCTACCGTATGACAAAAGGGAAAAAAAGTCTCCCTTGTATGATTGTATCATTTACTTTCTCTCTAATGGGTGCGGAATAAATGCATTCGTGAGGAATTAATGCATTTAATATTCCCTGCATATATTCATACACTCTTCTAAATTTTAGATACTAAAAGAGCAGAAAAAGAGTAATGGCATGGAATCAAATTCTTTTTCTCGATTCGCATTTTTGCAGCAAATTGGGATTTGATAAGATAATGCGGGAACCAAATTCATATTTCACTACACAGGTAGGACCACCGGGGTGGTAGTTCAAGTGGCTGAGGCATTAGGTTAAAACCATCCCCCTCCCATCAATTTTGAGTTCGAGTCAATTTAGGATCGGATAGTTGGGTTGTGGCTCATGTGAGGTCGAGTGCAATTTTGTTCACCTTCCTTTAAAGAAAGTGAACATTACCCTCTTTTTTATTTGTTGAAATAATGTAGGTCTTATTCGTGCAGTACATTTTTTGATAAGCATGACATCACTTTGTGATGAGATATATACTATTTCAACCAATAGAAAAGACGTGGTGATGGAAAAATATTTTATCTCCGTTCTCTGTTTGGTTAGTGATAGCTCAAATCTGGACATTCCAGGACGGATGAGTTCCCCTGTGATAATGCCCGGGGAGGTCAACTACACTGGTCGCCCCATCCCGCTTCTTTTTTGAAACAAACTACAGAAATGGGAAGTGAGGATATCTCTGTGTGTCTCAGAGGGGGAGAGACAAGAAAAAAGAAGAAGAAACGGAACCTCGTGGGAGGATTGACAGAAGTCTAAGCTTGTCCTGCTGCGAGAGGAGGACATTCTATCCTCTTACTGTTAGCTGAAAAGGATGAACGGCCTCAATTTTCCCGTTTTGGATAACTCGCATTACCTACGTCAACCTACGCATATTTCAACTATTTTTTTTTTTTTGATAACCGAAAGGGTAGGAGGGGGCGACCAGTGTAACAACCTTCCTTAGGCGTGACTATCCGTGAGAACAGACTGTCACCACAGCACCACCTAGGCGCACAGCTGGCACAAGGCCCTCCACACGTCCCTCCAGCCCATATAAGTTTTTTTGCCACTGGAGGGGCTTGAACCCGAGTGCACATGGAGGGAAAGGCACTCAAGCCCCATCACCCATGCCAACTAGGCTACCACCCTCGGTGGTTATTTCAACTAATTTATGAGGACCTAAATCCATTGTCTACTGGTGTTGAACATAAGTAGAAGCCATTTTTCATCATGCTATATACAACCAAATTTGAGTTTATTCACAATTATAGGAAAGAAGGAGCGTGATCTTTACTTGTAATTGATTAAAATAGTTGAAATAATTCTCACTTAGAATTGCTTAGCCCGTTGTTTTAGCACGACAATTAAGAAAGAAGAGTATTGTATACCATATGCTACTATTTTGTTTTGATGATTTAGGATATTTGGATCAATTTACCCTCATCTTGATCAATTTCTAGAGCCTAATCTCACGATTCACTAGCGAGTCTCATATTATTATTACAGTATTTTTTTTTGGGTAGATAATCTCACTTTTCTCAGTGGAATTATCCAAGAATGCTTGGATTCTTTTTGTCTATTCAAAAGCATTGTTGGCTAGGAACTATGCTTAGATTCACACAGCCAATCACCCAAAACAATTCTGATGCCAAACGAAATAATAACTTAAGGGCTGGGCTCCTCTCTGGTAATTATTTCGAATAGTCGTAATTTTCTCACAGTGCACGATATTTTGCCGATTCAAATATTTTTGTGGGACTCACACTTGTAACTCCCATAAATATCCCGATCAGTTACCGTAGATTGTCCATGTCCATAGCTTAAATTGTCTAAATTGTCTTACTTCTCTTAATGGTTGATAAATTTAAGTTTGACTTTTGAATCAATTATTAGTTACCTTCAACAATAAAATTCACTTGATTGATTCGATAATTTTTCTCCTATGTGGAGGTTGTAAAGGTTGGGTATTAGTGACTTGGAAGAAGACAAGCTCTGCAATAATGGGTGTTCATAAAAGAGAAAAAGAAATGCCCCTCAAAGAGAGAGAGAGAGAGAGAGAGAGTGGAAAATGCTATAATGACGATTGAAAAAGAAGTAAAAGAGGGAATGATCAAATTCACCATAAAGCAGGGAATTGGGGATATCTTTTTTTTTTTTTTTTTTGTTTCTTTCTCCCGTCTTATATGCTATGGGATACTTTCTCTGTTTTAATACATCACAAACCAAGTGCTCTCTTCTTTTGAAAAGAGGTTTTTTTTGGGGGGTGCTTTAATATTGGTGGTGCCGGGTGCGGGCATGATACTTTGTCACCTCCGCTAGAGAGTATTGCGTCGTCACACTATACAACTATCTGTAAGGAACTCTACAACATCTGTATTGGGACCGAAATTAAGGTGCCGCCACTTGTGAGTGGTGCTAGGAATGTGTTTAACCCCAATGAAGGAGTATGAGGACTTGAACGTGGGTCATGTCCAACTAAATTTAAGTTTTTAACCATTGAGCTAACCCCTCGTTGGGTGAAAAGAGAAATTAGCACAAGAAAACGTTACTTCCTGTCCAGAGCCCACCAAGGCGTACCAATTTGGACCTAAAAGTAGGGCAGACTTCTCTGTGGGCCTGTGGCCCAGTCCTGGACGTTTCTATTTTTTTCGTTAGTGAGGCCTACCAAAAGTGCAAAGATATCAGGCTTAGCCCCTGTTTTTCAATCCATTTAAATTTGCTGAAGGGGAGAGAGAGAGAGAGAGAGAGAGAGCCACCACTTCACAAATTATAAGAGAAGATAGACAGTAGCAATGGCCACATGGATCAACTAAGTAAACGCAGAGTTTGTGAAGCCTAATTCAGTTTGATTTCGCATCTCATAGGCTATTGCAAGGTCAAAAAGAGTTTTGCTGCAATTAGAGTTGTAAAACCCTTTAGTCTATGTTATACTGTGTGTACGCTTAACTGCGAGTTATTAAAACAAAATTGTTTACTCAAGAGTTCATCTTGCTCGATCTCGCTCACACGAATGCCCACTCCCAAATTACACTTGCATGCCATAACCCTTTCGTTGTGCGTATTACAAATTATATGTATGTGATTACTGCATTTCGTTGATGTTTTAACTTCTCCCATGTTTAAGAGAAATACCTCACGAATAAATCTGGCATATATGATTGAGAGATCAGTCAAAACTGATTTGCAATTCTTTGAAAGCTGGTAACACAAATTGGGACGGGTAGACACAGTTTTCTATAGGCTGAAAGCAGCATGACAGTACACCAGCAAGCTACGGCCAATTAAGACAATTAACAGAAAAAAACAGTGGATGAGATATGATATATCATCTATGGGAAGCTTTTGTGTTGAAAATCCCTTGTAAGCTCAACTGCCATTTCCTCGAACAGTTTAACCTGTTTCGTCGCCTACGCCTAGAAAATCCATGCCTGTCAAAGCAAAAGAAAAGGGAGGCATGTACTTTGCCTTGCATTCTTGCTCATGCGTACTATAGTTTACCATTACTAGATCTTATGATTTATAGTTCCAACAAATGATTGAAACTACCTAAACCCAAGTTGGAAGAATTTTTGGAAGAGAGGGGTAAGG
>BPLS01000203.1:706508-761664 GCA_019656275.1 Rhododendron kiyosumense | reverse complement strand
AAATGTATCAGCCTGGAGATGGGGAAGAAACATATGTTCTGGGTACAATTTCATTTCCGGCTAAAAATGTATCAGCCTGGAGATGGGGAAGAAACATATGTTCTGGGTACAATTTCATTTCCGGCTAAACCTTACGTAGTTTCCATTTGATCTGTCGGAAATAAAAGATAACTACTTATGTTGCGGAGACGAATAATGATAAGCAGTTAAATTTAGTCCATGTAAAAATTCATCTACCTCTACAATTTAGAAGGGAGTGAGGCAGTAAATTAAGCTGATGCTCCATAAAAACCACCATCCCATTAACCTAAAATTGAAAAGTCACTCACCATCTACCATTGGAGAAACTAACTCTACTTTCCAAATTTTAGTTCATTCCTCATAAAACAAGGAAAGCCTCATTTACAAGGCTTCTAGTAAAACCTACACAAAAACTAATAGATTCCAGGTCCAAATAGATTTATCTTAAGGTAACATGACATAGCATTAGAGCATAACCAAAGAGCAAAATTCACCATACTTAACTAGTTGCTAGCATAGTAGCATTAGCTGAAATCTACATGCAATTGAACAACCCCAAAACTATTGAAGGTAAAGCTGCAATCATTACCAAGAAAGAGAACTTCAAATAGCCAATGAGGTGAGTCCAGCTTTGCTTCCACATTTGCAGAGAGGTCTTGCACAGCTACACCAAAAAGGCGACTTTCGCTTCCTGAAGCAACATTGAACAAGACCTTGATATTGGTTCTTCCGTCGAAAAATGTTGCCACGTCTCAGGATCTGCACATCCGCATATCGCATAAAATTCAAATGTCAGAGTACAAGACCAATTATTAGGATAGTTAAAACGGTGAGATAATAAGTATTTGTCTTTCGGAAAGCTAAGTTGTAACTTACCTAATAGGTCAATCCAAGTGCTACATTATTGAAATCACCGTAAAAAGACCAACTAAAAGCGAAGCACCACTTGTCCTTCTATTTAGCATTTTATTAAATGGTTCCTTGTAAATGTGTAGCATACATCTCTCTAAACAATCAAATAGGTCACCCTTGTACAAGAAGATTTCCCATCAGCAATGCAGCTAGAGGGCGAAATCATAGATTGCCCCAACCATACAAGCTCATAGCAGGAATGGAAAACGCTAAATTGTGCCAAATTCTGTCTACATTCTATAGGCCATGGCATGCAGGATAGTTCAAACTTGTATTTCTCATTCACAAATTTATCTTTGTTTATGCTGCTAAGTCTCAGTTTGGTCCTACTTATGGTTCATTTTGTAAACTTCGACTTGGGAACGCGGGAATAGATAATTCAAAACTTCCTAATTGCGACCCGGACGATGGACCGAAACAAACCAAGAGAACAAAGCGATAAGAACTATATCTACCTCAATTTTCGTGACCATAATGTCAAAATGAGTGGCTTTTGTATATATTCATGAAGTTAGGTTTTAATTGCAGCAGCAGCTTTCAAAGGCATCCAATGCTGCAACTTGCAGCACACCATTTGAATGTAAAGTAAACATAAAACTGTGACACCAAATCAATGGCCAAATACATGTCCGATGAACTAATTCAGCCCTTAGTCACATAGGGTGCTTGCTTGCACTCTCAATCCTGGCTCCTACACTTGGACATTCAATCCTCGGTCCCGCCAATTTAACTACGATTTTGAGAAACGCTTTCATGCCCCACGCCTGCGCACGGATTATGTGACTAAGATTCAGCCTCCTTCAAAACTCCATATTGGCATCTGAACCCTTAGGATACCCCTTATACTCCAACTTCACGTTCAAACTAGCACAAACAGACCTAAACTTCAACCTCAAAGAATCCATAACCCCATCCACGGACTCGTTTTCCGGGTCCCAAGTCGGGTACTTTTTAACCAAGTTGTCCATGGTCTTGATGCTCTTCTGGATCCTATACGAGAAGCAAGTCGGTTCGACCCGAATAGCGGAGTTCCACACGTCGATGCAGCCCCTGTAAAAGCCTAACTCCTCGCCGACCTCGAAGCCGTGCTTTAGGCCCACGTGACGCCCTTCGTCTTTCCCTGAGGACAAGCCGTCGGCGTAGCCCTCGTCGAAGCCTTCGTTGAAGTGGGTTTCTTCTAGGTTTAGAGATGAATCGAAGATACCCTCCATGAGAGAGAGAGAGAGAGAGAGAGAGAGAGAGAGATTACCTAATCGGAATTGGAATGTGTTGCTCCCAGAATGCGTCGGAGGAGAAACTTTTGGGCCAGTTACTTGTGGTCCAGCCCATGGACTTTGGAGAACAGCCCAGGGGGTTATAAAGCCTTATGTTGGCAATTTTGGGCCAGTTACTTGTGGTCAGGGATGAAATTGGTTCGGTTTGATTTTTGCCAATATTTCCACCCAACCGAACCAATCTGTTTTTGAAAATCCAGAACCGACACCGACCACTTGATGACGGAAACCGTGAGCACCGTACCACTTGATGACGGAAACCGTTCGATTCGATGCTCACGAAAGCGGTTTGGTTCCGTCAATGTGGTCGGTTTGTAAATTGGAGATTTTGCAGATAATAGGACGATCAAACTTGAACACCGCAAGACGAGGAGCACTGAACCAGAGTCACACCCACCCACATTTGGTCTTCTTCTTGCAAGACACGGTGGTAAGTAAGGACATATCTTGTTGATCTTTCCCGCTTATGGCCGCGTCGTGGTGGTGGTGGTGGTGGTGGTGGGGTGGGGGGCCTCACTCATAAGGCTAAGAGCTTCATACACACTTCAAAACTGTTCTGCGGAGCTTTTAGCCTTGGTGAGTGTGTACAAGTGTGTGCATGTATTTTTAAAAGATTTTGTGCATCGTTCTAGCATTATTGAAAGTTCAAAATGAGATGGTTTCTTGTGTTTTAGCAAATTCATCTCAATTCTCCACAACTGCCTCACATAAATCAACTCCATTTGATTCTTCAGCGATTGCACTCAACTTTTTTATGATCTCATTCATCCAAATTCCTAACCCTCGCTAGTTTTGTGAACCTCAAAAGTCAAACCAGAGAGAGAGAGAGAGAGAGTAGTTACATATCCAAGCGTTAAAAATTGCAAGTAAAAGCATGTTTCCTACGACATTATTATTAATGGCAAAACAACTTTACAAAATATGCGATTCCTTATGTCACTGGATGATTATAAAACGGGCTGCATTTTTTTCCCATCGGTGAGGATCGATCCCACAGCAGCTGCAGCGGTATCCCCTGGACCACCTGGATCCCACAACTGAATTCGAAAATTGGATCTTGCATTTGTTTTGAGCGCAAGTTTTCATTCGCCTAACTATTTGGGCCTGACATTTTACTCGACCAGTGTCGATAACAGAATATGCACAATTAGGATAAAATGAGCAATAGCCAAGATAAATACTAATTGCAAACAGGTCACCAAATGCAAAGGAAATCAAGGAAAAAAGTTAGCAACAAACCACAAGTTCAATGTGAAGAGAATCTTGAAGAGAATTTGATTACTGATCTATATCTTATATCTTAATTGATACAAGTACATCTATTTCAGAATAATCACACTGAAATGTTTCACTTCATATTTCAGAAAAAGAAGTTATTGTCTTGATCCCATGATTCTTCGGTACAGGTGCATTTCCAGGCCGCACAGAAATGATCACCTCAAAACCTGAAATATGTATCAAATTTCAAATTCCACTGGGTAAAATAATATGAGTGCAAGCTTTTTTTTCTTCTCATTGAGACAACATGAATGAACTGATTCATATAATGAGCTCGTCCCCTAAGTGCCCCCCACCCTCGCGGGCATCATTGGATGCAACCAGAAATCATTGAACCCGAGCTCTCCATGATGTACAAAGATTGGCTAGGATACAAAAAAAAAACCCCCCCTCCAAAATGATGTGGAAGAAGCAAAATTCAAGTTTAAGCCACAATGGTGTGTATTTTGGTTTGAAAATAAACGATCACGAAAGGCTACATGATTCTGGATGGAAAATCTGTACACAAATTCTATTTGTCTAACCTTTTGTTTTCAGCTGTACTAGTTCTACCTAATAACTGTTTGGCTGGCTAGAGTTTTATACTTTCTGCAAAGTGTAAAACCGAAACCACGTGCTGCACATTACCTGCTGCCTGAGCCGCTATAGCTTCTTGATATACATCTGTTACAAATAAGATCTTTGATGGGTTATCTACTCCTAAATATTCTGAGATTTCAATGTAGCTGCTTGTTTCTTTCTTGTTCCTGCAATAATAGGATTGAATGATGGTTTGTCTACAAGCATGGCAAAAGAAAAGCATCTTAAACCAGAGCATTTGCAATCATAGGTTGTACAATATTTACCCCACGGCTGTATCGAAATATCCACTCAAGTATTTCCTCAAATCCCCATAACTAGTGTTGCCAAATAAGAGCCTCTGTGCTAGTCTGCTACCACTGGAATATATGTAGACCTGAGAAAACGGAAACAAGTTGGCCTAAAACTTACACTAGTGATCAAATCTTGCACAAATAGAATGCCTTCGGAATCATTTTCCATTTTGTCGTGTTTTGTTCAGCGCTGGTTGTCTCTTGCTTACCTCGCAACCTCCCAACTGCCTCCGATCTCCTTCAATGGCAGCTCCCAACTCCCACCTCTTTCAGTTCATGAATGACCTTTCTAAGAATATTGATGTGTTCAGAGAGAAGTAACACAAGGGTTTGGGCATACTCTAGGGGTTGGATGAGTGTTTGTAATCTCCTCCATAATAATGAAATTTGCTGCCCGTGGAGTAAGCGAATCGCCAGACCATGTAAATCGTCTGTGTCTGTTTGGTGTGTGCACGTTTGCTGGCATTGTGTTCTTGGATCGCTACCAAAACACCTAAAGCTTTTTTACCAACCAGCTTTAAGAACTTGTTTGCCAGAAATTCTTTTGAAGACAACCCATTCTTCAGGGGGGAAAAACCAGAAAAATGTTTTTTGGATTCTTAAAAAAACTAGTTTTGCTAGAAAAACCTTACCCATATGAAGACGATGGATTCATTCTTGTTCATATTTTCCAAAACTAGCTTGCGAAAAGTATTTCAAGTAGCATTCTTCATCTTTGCAAATGAAATGATTGCAAACCGTTCTAGATTTGCCATGATGAGTAAGGGCCAGAACCACATCATAAACTACATAATATAAAACTATCCAAGAGGAAAATAAGTGAACATGGAATAATGGAAAGGAAGAATGTAATAATGACCTTAATGCCCAAAGTATGCCAGTTCTCAAGAGCTTTAGGTACATCATCAAAAACTATACCCTTCAGTTCATTTTTCTGGAATCCAGTTCTCCATATATGACCCTGAAAATTTTATTACATTAGCCACACCGTGAGGATAAAACCCCGAGAAAGCTTTTTACTCTAAGTACCATTTTGCTTACCTGCAATTGTTTTAAGGCAGTAATCTTCCTATCAGCTTTTATCATTGCTTCCACATTAGCAACCAAAGCTGCAACAACCTCCTCTTTATCTGCATCATCAGATGGAATGGGTACAGCACCAGCTATTTCTTGTCTTAAATCATTCTCTACCTGCAAGAATAACATAAAATATTGTTCGAAGAAGTAAATTTGGACTCAAGCCAAACGTGTGAGAGATGATTCCATGAGTACAACCAAAAAGAATACTGAACAAAGCTATGCGCATATTTGTGAACAACCTGAACCTAATATCTGAGCAATGTTACCTGAGTTCTTAGAAATGCATGCAACTATCATTACTATCTGTGTCAGACACTCGACGAAGGGTAAGAGTGAGTGAGCATTGAGCAACATATACTGACAGGCGACACCAGCATCAATTTAGACAGTTGGATCCAATAACTTGATATTCGAAGAAAAAGCTCACACACTAGCTAGAAATTAAACATTTCTAACCGCATGGATAGAAAATACAAAATCTACATTTTTCTTAAACCCCATTGATTTAAAACACTTAATTAAATAATCAACAGCAGGCTATCGAAGAGAGAATAAAAAAATACACTATAAAACTAAGCGTTAAGAAAATAATCAGAACGCTCTCCATAACTATTTTGGACAGGGATCACAAGTCCCAATATCGAAAAATTTAAGTTTAGAAAGGTTTGACCCTTGGATGTAACATAGTCCAAACTTCTATCAATGGATTGGAAATGGGGAATTATAATTTAGAGTAAAACAAAGAAAAAGATGTTCCATGAAAAGTTTGTCAATATTTCTGTTTGAATGTTCCACGAATTAATTGAACATCACCCAAAAACCAGTAAAAGAACCTCACTTGAGAGCGCAACAACTTGATATCATCTTGAGTTTCTGCTGTGTGATATGTTGCATCTAAATGCCTCCCCACGTTGTGACGGGCATATGGAAAGAGAACATCAGTAACAAATGATATAGGAGTGGTGGTCCCTTCAATGTCCAGAACAATGCAACTCTGCAGCAAAATTTAGGAAATCCAAATATAAATCTGAATCTGAAATCGAATTAAGTTTCTATGGCCTATCTAGCAAAAGGGAGAATGCTGAGAGTACTTCAAGAACTTACTCGTGATGGCTCCACACCATCGTCTGATATAAGAGGCCCTGCCTTCCGAGATATGTTTCCATTTGGGTGACCACCTAAAACTCCTCTGGATTTAGTAATTGGGCCATGATTCGGGGTAGACCAGTCTAGGCCCAGTTGATGGAGTTTAATAGCGGCATCAAAGAGATAGTGGTAACATTCAGCCTGCAAACTAAGTTATCAATTGAGATAAAGGATATAGAATAAACACCAAAACCATTAGAAGTGTCTCCATCATCATAAAAAATGAATATTCCTCCAACGACAAACAAAGTATGTACATACAGATACAAAAGAGAGAAAAAATGAGTGTAAATTTGTAAAACTGAAACACTCAATACAATTAGCTCTCACTGTTAACCCTATTCCTGGAACTTGAAAGGCAGAGCCGCAGAAGACTAGAAGTGAAAAAGACTTCAAGAAGAAAAGATGAAGACTGCAAGCATAAAATTTGGAGAAAATAAACAAACAGAATGTCCCCTAGCTTGTCGAATAGTCCTCTAGGTAATCAAGAAATAATTATGTTACTTTCCCCGTGATAAGTTTAGTTTTCATAAAATAGTTCCCAAAACAAATGGACCATTCTCTTTCAGATCCTACCATTCCATTATTCTTGGAGGGACGGGTAATTCTTTTCGGTGCAAGATCATTAAGGTCAGGTTTTTTTTTTTTGCATGGCCCTTTGCATTGGATGCTATTCTCACTTTTCACAATTTAATGAAAAAGAAGTTAGAATTAGCTAGTAGATGAAGTATGCATTGCAGAGCAGACAAGAAGTTAGATCACTTGCTACTTCATTGTGAGGTGGCTGATGAGCTTCGGGACTTGGTGTTCAATATGTATGGCATTCAATGATGATGCCTTTCTTCTGTCCCGCACAGTTTTTGGAATCTTGGGGCTTTGGTTGCAACTGCAAATGGGAGAAAGGTAGCTCCTTTGCGAATCCCCCTATCTGCATTATTTTCCAGATTATTGTATCCAGACTCCACACGGTATACATGTTAGACAAGATGTTTCAGATTATCAATGTCTCCATTGTTGCATTAAGGTTTCATGATTTGAGTTTGGAAAGCAAAGTTAACTTCAGCACAACTTGAAATGCTGAAAGTCATTGATAAAAGATTAACCCCATGGTATATCAGCCTAAATTATTGTTACTTTCTTCTTCTTAACACTTGCAAAAAAGCACAAAAAATAGGTGTAAAGAAGAGGCGCTGTTTGAAACCATATCAGATGATTTTCGAAGGTCACAGATAGAAATGTTGTAAGAAGACCAAATCAGTCGGATTGTACAAAATGTATATAAAATCAGGACCTTCTAAATGGGCAAATATACAAATTTCCAAAAAAAGGGGGGGCGGGGGCGCAAATGTACGTGAAAATAAAAAAAGTTTCATGTTTTTCTTGTTGATAACACACAAACCTGAGTTTTAGCACTGATCCAAGAATCCCCCCATATGTAAATGCCATGGTTCCGAACAAGCACAGCTGTTGTTTTCGGATAAGCTTCAATCTATAACACATGGGAGAAGTTCAATTAGTTTGAAGCAATATTTGGTCAGCACTCAGCACACTAGGCACACTATAGAAGCAATCAACCTAAAAGATCTTAGCAGAAGACCAAACGCTGTAGACCTTCTCTACCTTAATACAACACTCAGTCAGGCTAGCTCAAAATGCTCTTTCGTGTAGATGATCCAAGTAGGTTTGTTATATAATACTTGATGACTCCCTCAAACTTGCTCCACAATCTCCAACGAATCAAAGATGGTGCATTGGCGACCATTCCATGGAGTCATACAGATATCAACAAATATTCTGGTCGGTAACTGTTCGCACTTCAACCTTCAGTGTGCACTGTGCAGAACTGTCTAGTTCGTGATAAATTCCTGAAGAAAAAAATTCTAAAGACTTCTATGTGCAAACCAAAACTTGAAAAGCTCATACAATTGGGTACGCATGCAAACCCAACCCCATCATATGTTACTGTTCTTAGATTCTAGTGAATCTAGTCGTCAGCACAAAGACCTGAAATCCCAAAAAAGTACGCAACCAAGTCCAGCTTTTATACAAGCTGACAGTATACCGAGATCTAAACTCATGCAGATAATATGTCACGTAATTCAGATCTAAGTCAATCAAATGTCACTCATTTGATAAGTTCCATGTAGATTTCTTTTTCCTTTTTCTCTTCCACTTTGTCACAATCATGCTAAACCCACAATTCAAGTCCAAGTTACACACTTGAAAATAGCCCAAGTAAACAGAACATACAGCTTCAGCAAGAGAATCTGTCAGCTCCCGCTCATGAGCAGTGTTCTCTATTATTGGGATCACAAGCTCATCGTAGTAGCCATGCCCTTGAATTCCTTTTATCATTTCCATATGAGTGATCTGTAATCAAACAAAAAATACCTGAGATTCAAGACTCGATCATGAATAAAGAGTTTCAACAATAAATGGATCTATTTGTTAACGCTGCCACAGAAATTGATTACTACCTGATAATGAGGAAACAACCCAACCACCATTCTCTTGCAAATAAAGAAAAGCTACATCTTATTCTTCTTCATTTTCTTTTACTGAAAAGTACAGTAACAGTCCATCTTTAACACTAGAGACTGAATATCCATTTACAGGGAAAACAACCATTCATTTCCATTTTCTTCAGCTCAATCTCTAAGGGGAAATGTTCCTGGAGATCAATAAAGTAAATTTTCTTTATTTTTGAATAACATAAATTCCATAACCATCCGTTTCTTAACGAATTTCTCCATCTCATTCTAGACCCCAAATCATCCAGTCATTACTTCTATTAGGTTCCTATTTTAGCACATTCTGTTACTTTCTCTCTTTTTTTCTTTTTTCTTTTTTCAGGTGTGTGTGTGGCTAAGTAGCACATTTTGTTACTGATTTTCCACTATTTAATCCTTATTTACTCATCCTTTGATAAGCAGCTTTTAACCTCTAACTTGAACCCAAATGTAAAGCCCTTAAAAATATCAACCTGAAGCCATACGCCAAAATGATCACACAAACATAAACAACCAAAAATATCCTCAAGAAATGGAAAATGTAAAGATCAGCGGTATGTAAACTAGACACGTTTTGCTGCCTCAATAAATGTATGAGCAAGGTTGGAAATTTTATAGCAGTGTAGCAAACAGATAATTTAGCAATGCCCATCCCGACTTATGGTACAAGGAAATGGGAAAGAAAATAAAGGTCCAATATCTGAACTGTTCTAGTGAAAGTCGATCAATATATCACAAAAGGAGGAAAAATTCGAAAGGTTCCGAATTCCGATACAAATCCATAAACTCAGATAAAATCTCAACAGTAAGCATAATCTAATCTAAAAGGGACAGTATAAGCACAGCACATATTTATCAAGAGTTGAAATGTTTGTATTCTATTCCAACAGCTAAGTTCAAGAATTTACTCGAAATTCCTTTGCTAATGGATTGATCATCGTCACCAGACAAGATTCCATTCCATGACTGTGGATAACAGCACCAGCATTACGCATCTCATATGCCTGGTCAAACAAAGCAAAGAATAATATTATATTACGAAAAAGAAAACATAAAAGCAAACAAAATGAAACAATCCTAGATTTAATGAATGTCAACACCTCCTGAAACATCAAAACTATGTTCCCATGCCTTGGGCTTTTGGGACAAAGAGACATTCCAATCCCGTAATTTAAATTTAAGGGCCTGTCAACACCAAGGATGTAATACTAGAGAGAATGATGCAGAGTGCATCAGTGCATTCCCATGCACCAATGGCGGTCCTCAAATGTAGTTGAGATGGCACAAGCACGATTACGCATGGAAAATAAAGAAATCAAAAGTTCAAGAATGGCAGCCAACCACTCAAACACATTCTGAGATCACTCAAATGGTAGGGGGGGAAAAAGTCGCTTACTCTGCAGTAATCACAACATGAGAATCTTGAACGTCTTTGCTTAATGTTCAGACATACATTTATACAGAGTCTTTTTCCTATAAGGACCACCTCATTTTAATAAAATGTGGACCTCCCTTTTCCGATCGAATTTCAATGATCCGAGCCGCTCAATGTGTTCAGAACGTGATTTTAAGGGTACCCACGAGAAATCAGCAAAAAACAGACCGGGAAGGGCTTCATCAGAACAAATTTTGTTTGTTTTTTATCTAACAGTTCAAATAAAAACTGCTTAAATCAAGCTCTTCCTGGTCTTTTTTTTTCTGATTTCTAGCGGATACCCTTAAAATCACATTCTAAACACATTGAGCGGCTCAGATAATTGAAATCTGATGGGAAAGGCGAGAAATGGGGAGGTCCGCATATAAGGTCCTCATTTTAAGATCCTTACCTGAAGATTTCTACATATATACATTCATACAGATGTGCATATATTCATATGTCCACAGTCATTTATGTTCGTATGTATTACTGCCTTACTGGATGGCTGCTTTTTATGCTAAACTAAAAGAATGGGTTGGATTTCCACTTCACCACAAAACCAATGAGACCAAATTTACAATTGAAAAAACTCAAGGATGGTGACATCTTCCAAACAATAATGAAGAGCTTGCTAACTATAATACTTTAGATTATGCTAGTCATTCCTCCCTTAGCCAAAAGATATACTTACAAGTTACAACACACACAAACGAAAAGTCCACATAGAAAAGAACATATATTAAGATAGCAAACCAACTACCTTATATATATGATATATCTCAACATAGATCCAATAGTCATTAACAGCAAAAATTCTACAACTCTGGTTGTTTTGTTAAACAAGTACTCTACACAGTTCATAACCTTCAGTGCTGTGCTCATGAAAACGTAAATCCTGACCTATAACAAGTATACAAGTATTGGATGGCCAGACAGTAGAAAACGTAGCAAGTATCGAATCGTGTTTTTCTCTTCTCCAATAACTAGTCAGAGCAAGGAACACAAAGTATAAGTGGAATTTTACCCCTCTAACCAGTACAATCAGAGCCAATTAAAAAAACCCAGCATAATCAGATCTTTTAAATATTACATCGTGACCTCCTTTCAATTTTGATTTCTTCGATGGCCAAGACCTTTTTCTCCAAAAATTCCAAGGTAGAACTGCCATAATACTCTCAGGTAGTTCAGAACCATATTTCCAAACAAGAAAAGAAAATATCACTGCAGCGTATTATACCCCAACACACAATAGGCAGGTCAAATCACCCCAACAACTAAATAAACAGGCTCCATCATTAAATGGAAATATCAGCAAGTAATCCCTTGAGCTTTAGCTACCACTCAAAAGAACTCATATTTTCGCACACTGGTTTTACTAATTCAGAGGGCAATTGAATTTTATACCACGATGGAGATATCAACAATTACAAAAAAAAAAAAAAAAAAACAACAGCAAAAACCAACGACTAAGGTCTAACCAGATTGGTGCTGCAATCAGAAAAATTATCCTCTTTTTATCCCCTCCAACAATTACAGCAAAACAAATAAAACTAAAAGAGATAATGCAAAATGCCTCTATATTGTACAAACCACTGATGAGAGGATACCTTCAAGAAAAGAGCAGCACAATCGGAACATTTAGGAGGCTTATACGGAAATGGCTTCGGCAAGGGTGAAGACAATATAGACCCACTTGAAGAGAGCACATACATGTCCTCTGGAACCATTCTCTCCTTTTGCACACCTGCCCACACACCCAAAACAAACTAGTGGATTTTTCCTTTGTATTTTCAGTATAAAACAAATACACCAAACATAAATAGGTTGGGGACGAAGTGAACTGTAGAGACAAGGGATATTCCCTTAGGATCATTCTGCAGCCCAACTGATTGAACTAGAAACACGGTAAATATGTTAGTGGCTGCATTTTACAACAAGCTTAATTGGGAAAAAATGGAGAGAATGAATGGTGGCAGGTGGAAGGCACATAGAGTCAATGTAAAGCCTTGCCTATGTGCACTACTCTTCTAATATACAGCAATGTAGCGGAGCTGCCGAAAGCACTGGGTGATCACGGGAGAGTTCACAAATTTCTACTACCGTCTCTATTCCAAACTTTTTCTAGGCCATGTATCATTTTTTTCCTGGAGAGCTGTATATCTACGAAGTATTTTTAGTAGATGAAAGTAAAAGGCGCGTAAATCCCTCATGGCCCATCCCTCATGGCCCATCTGTTTGACCGGATAAGAGCATCCGACTCGACAATATATATATATATATATATATATATATATATATATATATGTATATGGTGATTACATATCCAATGTTAGATTAAAACTTTCATGAACCAGACATTTCCACAAACTGTGGTATATACAATTCCATGGGGCATGGTCAAGGTATGGGACTTAGGCTTTGCTCACTCCTAGGTTACAGGATCGGAACCTCCTTGGTGCAATCAATCTACTGGTCCATACCATTTGTACACAACATTTGGACACTCGACTAGACAAGGGACAAAACTCACCTATTCACCTGTGAATATGCTCTAGCTCACTTGAATTGCACTGCGCATCTTGCTGGTCTATACAGAGTTTTGCTTCTGCTTTAATTGGGTCTCATCTAATAGTCAGTGGGTGCACATAAGCTGACCCAAACTCTCATAAGCTATAAAAATTTAAAAAAAACCATTATATCCCGTCAAACAGACGGCTCTATAAGCATACTGGAAGTTTTACCTTGGAAATTTGATTTCTTATTATGGTTGATGGTTCCTGACCAAATTTTCATGTCATCTAATTATTATTGGTAATTTCACTAACACAAGTAACTAAATGCAACACGAGATTAACGACCAAAACCCAGATACCGAAAATTGACAAGGACCAAGAATATGATCAGGAACCAAAATCAAAATAATCACACATACCCACAAGCAGACAGAAGAATAAGTAGAGGGGGGGTTACCAGAAGGGGACATGATGATGAGCTGATTGGGTCTAGGGATAGCTTCGTCGTGGACCTTGATTGTGACGCTGCCACCTGTACCGGAGACCCACCCGAGATGGTAGAACTGACGGCAGAGCTCGGTGATCAAGGCCTTTGTTTCTCTCACTGGGTTGCTCTCCAGATACGCCTGTGAAGCCGCCGCCGTTGGCGCTCCTATGAGAGCTGACGCCATTTTTTGCAGCCTGTCTGTCTCTCTGATTGATTTCTGGTTCGGAGAGGGAAGAAGTGAGGTAGAGAGGGAGGGGTTACTGCGTTTTGCAGGGACAGGGACCCGGTGATGCAAGTGGCGTCTAAATTATGCAGTAGTATAATACTCCTCAACTAGGTATAGCTTTTAATTAGTACAGTACTATTTTAGTGAGAGAATGTTGGGAATCTTGGGATGTTCTTTAACCAAGACTAGAGGGCTGGCTAGGTTCAGGTGTTATTTTGGCCTTTGGGTTGGGAGGTGCAATTATCTATTCCCTAAATTATTTTCATTTCATGTTAAAATTAGTTATGAAAACTAGGGGTGTCCAAGAAAACCACCCGAACCGTAAAACCGGTCCGATCCGATCCGAACCGCCTTATTTGGTTCGGTTCTGCGGTTCTACAATCAGGTTATGGTTCCAAAAAAATAAGAACCGTTAATTTTGTTTCGGTTACTGGTTCTTAATTAATGAACCGTGGTTAGAACCGGACCGGACCGTTTAAAACTAAGATAAATATAGATATACATGTGTGTGTAATTAAATATGTATTTAAATTTGATAGGTTAATCTTTACCTTGTTAAACTTAATTTATTTAGAGATGAAATTTCATTTATTAGGAAAGCTTATATTTTCTTTCTTTCCTATTCTAGTACATTATCTTCCTATTTTTTTAATTTTATGAGTTCATATTTTGTGAATTAGTGTTTGGATGCTTATTGGATAGAACCGGAACCGAACCAAAACCGGACCGGTCTTACGGTTTGGTTCTGGTTAGATTCCATTCATATACTGGTTAGGTTCTGGTTCTCAATTTTCTAGAACCGTTTGAAATGGTCCAGTTACTGGTTCTATAGAGAACCGGACCAATCCGGACCATGTACACCCCTATGAAAAACAAAGGAGTGCTACCTACACAAAAAGCATTATTCCACCGACTAAAATAAATACCTATTTTTGCAAATAAAGTTTTATTTTTTTTTTTTTGAGATTTAGTAATAGATCCATTATAGACATTTTATAAGTCCACAAATCCATCTAATAGTTTTGTAAAGCGATAAATCCACACAACCTAAATCATAAGATACCCTATGAAAGTACCTAAATCCTATAAAAGTGCCAAAACTATTAAAACTCTATAATAGGAAAGTGCACCCTAAAACCCTATGAAAGTGCCTAAACCCTACGCTAGGGTAATCTACCCTAGTGTACCCTATCCTATAATTAAAAAATGTACCTTGAAATCTTATGAAAGTGTTTAAATCCTAAAATACCTTAAAATGGACTTGAGACCTTACAAAATTAATATGTGAATTTGTGGGCTTATGAAGTTCACATAATGGACTTAAGATTAATTTTCTATACTTTTTTTTTAAAATTAATGGTGATATATTAGTATGAGAGAATGACTCATTTTACGTAGGGCCGTAAATGAGCCAAATACTAGAGAGGATCACAAGTGAAACAATAACTATTGCTGCTGTTGCTTGCATCTTTTGATACTACAAATGAAACCGTTCCCTCGATGGATTTTTCTGAGGCTGCATATTTATTACTCCAATAGAATTCATCACTTGATAGAGTGCGTAGCATCGGAAATGGGCATCATACGAATAATAAACTCTTTTTACTTCTTACTTATTATGGAGCTAGGATTGAGATGAGAAGAGTAGAAGAAGAGAAGAGACTAGAGAAAGAATGGACAAATAGAATTAGGGGAGTAAAAAATCAGCCCCCTACTACTCTTTTTTTCTTTTTTCTGTTTTATAGGCACTAGTAACATTTTATTAAGGGGAGGAGGAGGCGAAATCCAATCAAAAAGAGACATCAAGTTTGTCAAGTTGATTGTCTCGTTTCTCTCATTAGTGGTAACCTGAGTTCGAGTCTCATGGGGAGTAGGTTTGGGGTTCAGAGGCTGTCTATAGCCTCTAAACCCGAAAAATTCAAAAAAACCCCTGAACTTTGAACTCAATGTCAAATAGGCACCTGAACTTAAATAAATTTCAATTGAACTCCTAAACTTTCACTCCGTTATTCAATTTACCCCCTTCCGTCTCAATCCATGACTTTCCTAATGGCAACTGCTGAGCTAGACACTAATAGATAAAACAAAACGTTAGAGGGAGAAATTGGAGGAAAACAACAGTAATCTGACACATTTTTAAGGCCCCGTTCGGCTAAATAAGCCTAATGGCTTATTTTTTGTTCTTATTCAATTTTTTTTTTGTATTTTTTATTGTTCTCTTTACAATTCAAAAAGAATTTTTCAAAAAATTTCTCTTAAATTCTCCATACTTCCAACATTTCTCTCCCTATCTCTCTTCACTTATTATTCCTACTATTTTTTTTTTTAAAAATTCAAACACAAATCCAAACATAACAAGTTTTTCATCATTTTTTTGGGGATCATTGCATCATCATGACTAAAGAAATCTAAAAAGTAACAAATTACAATCGAAATCTAATTTTTTTGAATAAAGACAAAAACAAGCCAATAAACCAATTTTTTCGTTTTTATTAAAAAAAATGGATTTCGATAATAATTTTTTACTTTTTAGATTCCTCTCGTTATGACGATGCAATAATCCCCAAAAATTTAATGAAAAACCAACAAATATGAAAAAAAATTGAATAAGGACAAAAATTAAGCCAATAGGCTTATTTAACCAAACAGGACCTTAAAAATGTGCCAAAATCACTGTTGTTTCCCTCCAATTTCTCCATTTAACGTTTTGTTCTGTCTGTTAGTGTCCAACTCAGTGGTTGCCATTAAGAAAGTCATGGATTGAGACGGCAGGGGGTAAATTGAATAACGGAGTGAAAGTTTAGGTGTTCGATTGAAGTTTATTTAAGTTCAGGTGCCTATTTGACATTGGGTTCAAAGTTCAGGGGTTTTTTTGAATTTTTCCCCATTGTTGACTAATATACTAATATTCCGCTAACCTCTGTTGATGCATATTGTATGACCGAAAAAAATAGACAACCAAAAATTAGAAATACAGACAAATGGGACCAATACCCTTAACACCCAAAGGCCTAAAAGCTCAAAATATACAATGAAGTTCAAACACCCTAATAGGGACAAAGCCCTAAAAACCAAGAAGCCAAAAAAAAAAAAAAATTCAGATATTACAAATAAAGCTCAGCCCAAAACCCTAACCCAAAACACTCAACTGATTTAAGCAAGAATGCACTAAACAGCCCCTGCTACTCTTGCATATGTATTAGATTAAGATTGAACTACAAGAATGCGCTTATGTTTTAACGTAATGCAGGTTTATAGAAAAAAGAAAATTCTAAAATCAATCCAATGGGTTGACAACAACAACTAATAAGTGCGTGAATATATATTAAAAGGCGTAAAAATACATAAAAATACGTATTTTCATTATCTTATTGTGTGCTAATTATCAGCCCAATAGGCTAACAGTAGAATGACTGGTTTAAGTAGATATATCGACGAGAGGAATGGAAAAAAAAGTCAAAAGCACTATAAAAGTAGGAGCTGAAATTTAAAAAAAATTTTAAAGAACACATACAAAAAAAATACTAGAAAATTCAAGGGAATGCAATGTATAACCACATATCTATAACAAATGGATTTAATGGTTATGACGTGATTAGACTAATTTTAATCCAATTTGGGATTTATGGTTTGATCACAGAAATTCGGATTGATCCACCTACGTAGTTGAATTTTCATAATTGACCTACTTAATTCAATTGTTGTTTAGCTTGTTTTTGCAATCATTTTGATTGATGGATATGATTTTGTGTTTAATTCTGTGCTTGATTTCTATGGGTATAAAAGTTGTTAATATGCCAATATCATCTATGTTTGTCTGGATGGACAAAGATGGATTTTGACTTTCAGGTTTGCTCTTGCTCTTGTTCTTGTTCTGTTTGGAATTTTCTATGGGTAGAGAAAACGTGTTTGGAGATTTCTTTTTTTTTAAGAAAAAGAAGAGAAAATGAGGGCAAATTTGGTATCTTGAATATTGTTTTGTTGAAAATGTGGGTCCAAAGTGTTAAACAATTTGCCAAGATTTTAGAAAATTAAGGGGAATGCAACGTGATTTGAGTGAAGTTTAGGGGTGATAGTGCAGTTTAGCCTCAATTGGGCCTCCTGTCCTGAACCCGCGGGGCCGCCAGGTTCCCTTCCAAAAGCCAGTTTTATTGGATTTGATTCAACGCATCCAAACCCATTATTATAAACGCAAAAACTTCATTTAACAGTTCGATAATGTGTTTCTTTTCATCCGATTATGATGAATTTTACTAGGGTTGGTGTTCTTGATGATTTCTATGACATGAACGTGTTAGATCTTTGAAATAAGTCTGAATTAAGTTCATATTTGATTACTAAGTAGCTAAAGCTATTATTACACTGATTCAACGCAATCAAGCCTATTATTATAAACGCAAAAACTTCATTCAACTTCCCGATAATATGGCTCTTTGCCTTCGATTATGATGAATCTTTCTAGAATTAGTGTTCTTGATGATTTCTACGAGATGAACGATTTAGATTTTTGGAATAAATCTGAAATAAGTTCATATTTGATTACTAATATAGCATGACTGTGTTCAATAGACTTCTCAGGGTAAACCTGCGAAGTATTAATTAACTTAAACTCGCGCTTTTTAAAGGCGACTTTAAGGTTTTTGGTCACCGGCGAAGGGGAGATCCATGGCACTCACCGAGTCACCGCCTATCATCTTCTTCTTGGATTCTTATTAGTTCTCCATTTCCAAGCATTTCCCTGGCGAAATCCATTGCAAATCGTTCAAGCTTCTCCGCTGTATACCCAATCACTTCACGCGGCCAACCGTAAATCTCTCTCTCTCTCTCTCTCTCTCTCTCTCTCTCTCTCTCTGTGACCTGAATTTTGAAGTTGATTGCGTGTTTCAGGTTTTAGTTTTGGTGAATTTCCCAGTTGGGTATGGTCATTTTTTTTTTTGGATAAGCGGGTATGGTCATGTTGTTGGAATTTCAATAGAGCATTGCAATTTCCAAGCAATTCAGCTCTACATTTTTTATTGGGTATTCATTTTCTATGCAACTATTTTTTACCCCTTGCATCCAAAATGTATATTGTCATCGCCAGTTCATGTTGGCATTTTAGGTCCTGAAATAGGTGTGTGTTTTATGTTGTAAAACTATGGGAAACAAAGAGTGAAATAAAGAGTGAGTGAATTTGAGAGTTTTTCAATTCTTGTAATTGTGAGTTTGATTCTATAAAAGTGTGGGTTTTTCTCTCGAATTGAGTTTCTGAATCACCTCCAGTGGTTCTTATGTGAGTAGATTGTTTCTCTTCAATGATATGGTGAATAAGTCGACTTACTTGTGCATTGTAAGTCTCTTTTACATCGAGAATGAAGTCAATTGAATGCTTAACTTCTGTGGGAAGTTCGACTCTTGTGAGGGCAGTGCTGGATACCCTTTAGCATAACAGATGTTTCTTTCCAAATCACCTTGTGATGTAGTTAATCTTCGCATCAATCACCGTTTTCTTGTTTTTTGATGAACCAACCACATATGAAAGAAATGTAAGCTGCGACATCACTAGAGCGTTGTGAAATTAATGTGGAGAACTGAAATATAAGTACAAGGTTCGGCCGTGAACATGTTTTTTTCTTCCTTTTTGTAAGTATATTAAAGAATGCTAAAGCTTTCAATGATAGGTTTAAAACCTAAGAAGTCCCATGTACTGTCAATGTAGTGCTTTTGTTGGTGAGGTCCGTAGAAAAGATCAAAAAATTTGTTGGCCATTTCCTTTGCTTGGTGACGATGAGAAATCTAACAAAGAATCAGATGTGCTTCCTCCACTATATGTCCCTGAGTTCAGATGGTGGGGTTGCCAAAACTGAGAGATTAGACTGGTTTCCATTTGTTACCGTAAAAGACTAATTTCGAGTGCATAAATTTCTCAATGGTGAAGCCATGGCATCACGTAACATTGACATTAAATTTTTGCTTCCTCATCTTGGCAGCATCTGCTTGTACAATTTGTGGATCAAGAAATTCTGATGTCAACACTTCAGTGGATGTAATTGGTTCTGAAATTTGCCCATTGGCACATGATCACATGAAAGAAAAGTTAGCCAATGCCACGTCCATCCTTAGACGAGGTAAACTCTTTTATTATTGTCCTAAAATGATCTCAGCAATCTAAATGCCACCCTAAGTACTAAATGTATTTTTATGCTCCGTGCAAATTTGTTATAATCTGAAACTACAAGTCTACAACAATATTGGGGTAAATAATGTTGATGAGACAATGAAAGAACCAATTTCTTCTAAAATGAAGGTTGCTCAAGTTATCAATGGAGAATTCCATAAAGGGGCAGGTATGAGTCTTGGTGCTAGTTTATCAAAAATCAGACTGTTTTGAGTTTTGATGTACTTGAACCTGAGATTGTTATTGTTTCAGAAATGATAAATCTCAACTTGGAAAACAGTGGACTAGTCCAATTTGGTTATGAAAACTGTGGAAGTAGAGAAGTGTATAAACTATAAAGGTATGTTAGAATGTGTGAATAACAGTCTCCTGTTTTTAACTTGACAAGCCTTCTCAATGCTCACTAGGGGTTTCCTAATTCATAGTTTGTATACGTGTTTCTTTAATGTTTTTTCTCAGTCTAATTCAATTGCCTTTGCTGTTTCCTTTCTCTTTTTTCTTACCCATTGCATCACTGTAACTGTACAGTGGACATTGCCTGGCGACTTGTTAGTTGATACTTGATTACTAAACCAATAAGAAGCTATCTCGGCAGTGTCACTTTTCATGGAGCGATGTTTAAAGAATTTTCACGACACAGTTGGTCATTCTCACTAAGAACGGAGAGAGTTATAGAAGTTAATTCAAACTTGCTTGGTAATAATGCTTGGGTGTGATGGAAAACTTAGAGTTTAAGAATATTTGGAGTGATAGGTTCACGGGAACCATAGGTGCTGCTGTGCTTCTGTGGCTTAGATGCATTTTACAACTTGTGACTGTGCTTTGTATCTGTTGTTCGGGGTAATTATATTTCAAATTGTTCACATTATCCCACGGAGCTCAAAGCTAGGAGCCTTGGACAGTCTCCTCAAGCATAATACAGAGTAGATTTTTTCCGTTTCACGCATAGCAGGTTTTAGTATAAGTAGTAAAATGGATGATGCTTTGACATCAGTAGTCAATTTCTATCTTTTGAGGTGCTTCCGGTAGTTGATGGTGTTACCACTTCTTTTCTTTTGAGTTTCATGATTAATTCTTATAGTTCTTTGAAATTGCTATTCTGGTGGAAATCGCTGTAATTATCTGGTAATTATGCAATGTAAAAGATGAACTTAAGGTTTTGATAAGTGTTTGTGCAACGTTGATTCAGTTCTTTTTTTTTTTGCTCCATTCAATGATGTCAACTGGGACATCATTTCTCAGTAGGTTCAAGTTCAATATTTTTCTCTTTCATGCTCACTTTATGCGGGACAGTTTCTTAAATTGCCATAAGCAGACTGTCATTTTAAAGTTAGAAAGTTCATTTGCGTCTATGTTATCCATTCAGACAATGAATTTTGGCCCGAGCAGATAGTGTCTCCAAGTGCGTAGACAGTGGGGTTTAAGACTTAAGATCATGTTCACCGGAAGAAAAGTTGTTTTCAGGACTGGAATTCAACCCTATTCTTTCAGTGCTCTGATACCTTGGATTTATGCGCATTATCGCACTCATGGAAATGTTGATTTTTTTGCTTGTACCACGTTCTATCTAGACTCTAGTCTATGGAAACATTGATTTATGCTTTAACTGATGTATTTTTATCATAACCTGAAATCTTTTGGTGTTCAAGTTTGTTCTGGTTTTAGTTGGAGTAACAAAATTGGTTTTTGAAGTTACTTGCTTCAAACAAGTTAGCATTTTGTAACTGCAAAGATTATGGGACGTGCAATGGATTGCAGTGTACCATACGCAAAGGCTTGGGGAAGGTGCATTACAAAGTGGAAGTTACACCTTGAAAAGGTAGATTCTTCTGCAGCATTTTTGTTTGACAGTACATATAGATCAGAAAGGTCTACAATGATCCGGGAACATTTTGTGCTCGAAGACATGTTGAGTTGCAGAATTTTTTGTTATTCTTTGTGGTGACCTTGTGCATTCTTATGAAGTTTCTTGTAGGCTATACGTTTTTGACAGATACTAAAGTGAATCTATTAATACGGGGCATGGTGCCTCCCCAGGTGTTGGTCTTGTGCTGTGCTTATACACCATTCCATAAAATTAGAAACAGTCGGAGTAAGTTCAATCAATTCAACAAATGTGATATGAAACTTCTATGCTCCTATTTCGTTATTATATCCAAAATAGCATGGGGTGGCAAAGGGAAAATCTTGTTGCCCATGAAAGGACCTCAAGATGCTTACCCCATGTAAATTAGTATGTCAGAAATTTGAAATAACCGGAACACAGAAAGAGGCGCTATCTGGAAATACATCAGGGATCGCTCAAAGGACTGTTTTTTCTTGGAAACTTGGATAACTTTCAGATGTTTGTTACGCATGTAATTAGAATGACTGGGAGCTTTAGGAATGCTTTATGAAGTTCTCTCCTCCTTTCATATTTACTGATGAGCAATTTAATGTTTTAGTCTTGTATATTTTGCTTCTTTGGCATCGTAGTTACTTCCCATATTTGGTTCACAGAGCTCCAGTCATGGAGGTAGAAGTTCATTTTGTGTTGGCTGAAATGACACCCTTGAATATGTTTGAAGATCTCTATAACTAGTTCTCATCTTGAAGGAGCAATAGCAGGCTGGAAATGTAACTTTATTGAAGGACTAAATTGAAGAACAATTTCAGAAAACTGGTTAGAATGCTTGCGGAAACTTCAAATAACAGTTGGTTGTTTGTTAGTTAAGGCTTGAATTATCCCCTAGATGATTGTCAATTCTATTTACTTGGCTGTTTCACGACCCCTACCAGTTACTCCTTGACGCGACGGGCATCACAGTTATAAATCACCATTCTCATTGCCATCACTTGGCTTACCCCTGTCCATTTCATTGTGGGCTGGACTTTCCTTAAGTGTCTTGATTTTCTGGATCATGGAATCCACAGGTTTATTCACTCAACATCTGTTCATCCAATTCAACTCTTTTCTAGTGGAGAGAAGCCAACGGCTGAGACCGTTGCAGAAACCATTGTTGGCAATCGAGCAGAGTTGGTGCACTTTCCTTCCACCTTAGATCCTCATGTGCGACTAACATCCGAAGACTGTCCAAATTGCATTGGATCGGTGAGAGTTATTCTGGAAACACATTAAATTGATTCCCATATTTTCATTCTGATCGTGGCCGAAACTCTGCCAAGCATTAAAGCTCTTAATTTATGGTGAGTGCAATCTATTTTGAATTGAAAAGTTGTTCAGATATAGGTAGCTATTCCCGACAAACTGTAAAAGAAAATGTACACATACAGAAAGTTTTATTTTTGGGCAAAGCCGCAAAGATGGTCATGTGACCCCATCGAGTTAAAATGAGAAAGTGTGTAAAGGTCAAGTATTGGGGTCAAAAATTGATCTCAAATGAAAAGAAAAAAAAGGTTTGTGTTGAAAGAGAAGGAACCTTTTCTTGATGTGCCTATTGGAACCAAGAGGTTACTTATCAATGAAAAAAGGTTGAAACAGACAATCTAAACTTGTCCATGTTATTTCATGAATTTCTGCGAAATGTGTGTTGTAAATATTGCTTATTTTTTTAGCAGTAAAGATAGGAGTACAGCAAAGGCTGTACAGCAGTCGCGTATAAATCTCTTTTGCGCCCGTCTCGAGTCTCACAAAGATAATCGGAGCCACTCATTTTGTTCAAAACATTTCGTTTAAGGTACTTGTAAAAAGTCATCTCAATCCAATAGCAATAAAGGCGATTAAGAATCATCCAACTTTGGTTTAAAATTTAGCTTAAATTCTGAAGCAAAGTTGGATGATTCGTAAGCGCCCTTTCCGATATCGGATTGAGATGATTTTTTACAAGGACCCGAAACGAAATGTTTTGAACTAAATGAGCGGCTCTGATCATCTTTGTGGGATCCGAGACAGGAGCAAAAGCTATCTGTACACGGCTGCTGTATAGCCTTTGCTGTACCTGTAGCAGCACTAGCACCGGAAGGTTTTGCCATAAACCTTAGTTCCATCTTCGTTTTGCAATGTTTTCACCGTTCTAAACTTCCATGAATGTTTCTGATTAGCAACCGAGAAAAGTGGACCAGTAAATATGAATTGAAAGACTCCACATTACTGATTGTGGTGCGGTGATTCACTCGGTGCTGAACAGGTCGGATCTCGTCCTTGAAGTAGCCTCCTCCTTCCCTAAGTTAATCTGCAAAATAAGGAAGTGGTTAGTGTCGTCCGGCCATAGTCAGCTGGAGGGCACTCAATGCCTAAGCTAGACACTAGTCGAGAAATGGCATACTTCTCCAAGGTTTACCCCAATAGGTCTTTAGAATATGTATGCTTACTCCCCACGTAAGTCCGTGCTAGTCACGAGCCTTGTGAATTTACCCATAACCATTTCTGATAGGCAACGTGATGGTGACCAAACACACATGTCCAATAAGTGACACCAAGACGCCACCTAGAGTCCAGTTGGCCACTGAGTCGTCTTCGCGTAGGCCAGCCATCAATCTTACCGCCTAGTCAGTGGGCTACATGGGCCTCAGGGTACGATTGGGCCGAGCGGCTATGTCTGTTCGGCCTGGTTGGATACGACCCACTACACTGTTGTACCTGGAGAGCAAAGTAACTGACATCCCACTCAAAATGCTAGAATTGTTTAATTATGGTGGTACCATTTTTCTAATAAGCGCAAGTGACCTTATTAAGTATCTCGTGCTCTTATCAAACACACTAGTACTATTCGTTTTCTGGGTTTTCTTGCATTGAGAAGTTCGAAACCATTTCCGGGGCGATCGGCTCTAGGGAATTGCGTTTTCGATGAGAGATATGATGCTTCTGCTTTGAACGCATGACATTCCCCTCTAAATTTTAAAATGCTTTCTGCTAATGGCAGCATTGGAAACCCTTGTTCAGTTTTATGTTATTGAAATGCAGCAAGTATTGCACCTCGTGGTTTCATGTGCTGCAGCAGAGACAAGGGAAAAAAAATTACTCGGCAATGGATACGGTGGTTCTTTTGATGGTTTCAGCGGCGTGCTTTTGAAGCACTCTCTCGACATGGGCCTTTTGTAACCAAGTGCTGCTCTTCTATCTTTCCGAGACCTTTGTTGTTTCATTTCTGGTTTCTTTATTCAGCTGCCTTTTGTAGTTCAATATTTCCCACTTTTTTTTCCCCCCTTTCTTTTTTTTCCCCCTTTCTTTTCTTTTGTCTAGGTTGAATTCTCTCCATTTCTTTCCCCGTCTTTGGAACTTGGAAATCCTGACATTGCAACCAGATTAAATTTCTCTCTCTCTCGGAAATCCTGACATTGCAACCAGATTAAATTTCTCTCTCTCTCTCTCTCTCTCTCTCTCTCTCTCTCTCTCTCTCTCTTGCTCGCTTGCACGCACATGCGCACGTGCACAAACGTGCTAGTGCGCACAAATTAACACCAACAGGCGACCACTAAGTACGAGGTTATTTAGTTCGGAGTGCATAGATTTTGTGCCCTTTGGGAATAGGGTCTTTTTTTCACAACAATGCAAGAAACCTATTTCAACTAGTACTAGCATCCCCTCTCTCTCACACACACGTGCGCGCACATTCTCCCAACGTGCTACCACTCAAAAAGTACGACTTTACTTGGATTAGAGTCCGTAGATTTTATGCCCTTTGGGAGTAAGGTCTTGTTTTTTAGTAATATGTTTTCTTTTTTTTATTTTAAAAAATGCAAGCAACCTATTCTACTCTAAGTTAGGAATTGGGGATGGCGTTAAGGTTGGCTATTCGGGGCTTAAAGCAAAGATTAAAGGTGAAGCTCTTTTTTTTTTGAATTATTATAGGGTTTTGTAAACACTATATATTCTCCTTCATTTATTTCTTTTTATATAAAAAATCTAAATTCTAAACACTAGCCACAAACTCTTCATTTATTGTTCTTAAAAAGATCAACTTTTTTTGTTTTGGACAGAAATACCCTAACTAAACATACACTTTCCCTCCAAAAAAATTTCGGCTTCCTTTATTCCCTCCCAAAACTGGCTGGGTAAAGGTCTCAAATACTTTTTCCTTTTCCCTCCACAATTCATTTGGCTCCCTTCCAGAGAAAACTCATTTAAGTCAAAATAGGTTTTTGAAACAAACTCTCCATCCATTGCAGTATTAGACGACGCAAATGAAGGGTGAATGAAATTGTCCAAATCAACAAACTCTCCAGCCATGCTTTTTCTCTGTTTTTGTTGCTAATGACTGTGTATGAGTATTTATAGAAGAAGAATGTGAGATATGCTCGTGGATGCATGTCAAAAGTCCATGGAATGTGAAAAGGCATAAAAATGGAGGGAGCCAAATGAATTGTGGAGGGAAAAGGAAAAAGTATTTGAGACCTTTACCCGTCCAGTTTTGGGAGGGAATGAAGGAAGCCAAATTTTTTTTTGGAGGAAGAGTGTATGTTTAGTTAGGGTATTTCTGTCCAAAACAAAAAAAAAATTGATCTTTTCAAGAACAATAAATGAAAAGTTTGCGGCTAGTGTTTGGAACTTAGATTTTCCATACAAAAAGAAATAAATAAAGGAAAATATATAGTGTTTATCATATGCCTAAGGGGCATACGTTAACAAAACCCATTATTATCAGGGGTATGAAAGTACGAAAGGCCCCTACAACTCATAAATTTTTGAGGGTCTAAAACGATAATACTTTGAGCTTTAACTAAGTGCCGGCGGTGAATGAAGTTGGTGGAGTTTGTGGGTAAGGTCTTCTGAAGAGAGCAATTCTGTTCACCCTTGCCAAGGTATGCTCATTTTGTGTTTTACTACGATAATCAGAACCACTCATTTTATTTGGATTCATTTGTTAGGAGATTAAACAAAAATTCAACATAATCAGATATTGACAAGTGCTTGATCTAACAAATTCAATTCTTCCGTCAAGAATTTTAAGAAAAATAAATGAACTCTTAGATGAATCACTTACTGATATTTGATTGATCATCATCATCTCCTAACCAAGGGAAATTTTTGGGTGCTAGGTGGGTACCACGTGATGCCCGAGTAGCCCATCCGGGTCGTCTAGAAGTGTGTTGGACAGTCCATATTGAAACACTCTCTCTCACCCCACCACTCTCTCTCCAAACCGAAATGGACGGCCCGGATGTGCTAAGCGGACATCACGTGATACCTACAAAGCCTTGAAAAATTTCTCCCTAACAAATGAATTTAGAAAAACTGAACGATTTTGATAAGCAAATTGGGACACACAATGAACACATCCTTGCCGAATGTGAACAGAGCGTGGGTCAACAAAATTGCTTTCTTTGATGTGAGAGACATACATTTGTTGGGCCTGACATTATGGAGTCCTTGGATGATTTCCCCAAAGAGCTCTCATCCGTTTGCCGACAGGCCAGACACCGAAAAGGAACCCTCACGTAGTCACGAGCATGGAAAAGTCATGTAAATGTCTCTATTGTCCCTGTCCAAGGACGGAACCAAAATTTTACTCTAGTAATGACGAAATGCATATTAAAAAAGTTTATTGGTGGCAAGACTATATAAGTTGGGTATAATTTTTTTTTTTACATATAATAATTGTATTTTCTAAAAATTTTGTTGTGTCAGTCGCCGCCGCTAGACCCTATGATCCCATCCTTGTCTCTGTCCTACAGGTGTAGGTGTAGCCACTTACGTGTACCGAACGAGAGGATCAGGAAGACTCACTTCTCGTTTACTATCCTATCTGTACAACTTTACGGTAGATATTAATCCAGGAGTAGTTACGGGTGGTCCCTAGGGTACTACGCAGCGGTGCTCTAAACTTTTCTCTATCATACATTGACGTTCGAAAATAATTACGGAGATGTTCTATTTCAGTTAACCATTTTTTTAGTGGCTAAACATTAATCATCTTGTTTACAATTCACACACTGCATCTTATCTTGATCGATGATAACTTCTGCTCGCTCATTTTGTAAAAGTGCTTCTATAATATATAGAGTCCCTTTCTTTTAAAAATCTCATTAACTTAATAAAATAAAGACTTCCATTTTTTGATAGAATTTCAATGATTCAAGTCGCTCAATGTGTTCAGAACGTGATTTTAAGGGTAGTTGTGAGAAATCAGCCAAAAAAAAGATTGGAAATGCTTCATCCGAGCAGTTTTTGTTTGTTTTTTTATCGAACGGTACAAATAAAAACTGCTCGGATGAAACCCTTCCCCAGTCATTTTTTTTGCTGATTCCTCGTGAATACTCTTCAAATCACGTTCTGAACACATTGAGCGGCTCGGATCATCTCCTCATTTAAAAATGACATATATATATATATATATATTTCTTTGTAAAAAAAAATCAGCTCGATATGATCTCGTGAAATGTGTGTGATTGCCGTTCCAGTTTCCATTCCTTTTAAAAAATTCTTTTTTTTCAAATTTCAAACTCAAATATAATGAAAATGAAAAATAATTTTTTAATTTTTTTTGCACCATTTAAAAGATCTCAATGAGATCTATCAAATAAGATCCATATTAGTAGAAAAATTATTTATGTAAATACATAATTTTTAACCTTGAAATTTATCTGTCTTTTCAAAAACCCACTTTTTTCAAAAGTGAAACAGCCATTATCCTGTTCAACACGTACTGTGATGGTTTTAGTGTGAAAACAGGATGCTAGTACGTGGGGTACAGCTATGTCGACCAAGGAAAGAGAGACACTCATATTATTGGTCCACCCTTAAAGATGGAATTTATGAATGGATTGTACATTGCCAGATCTAAATATTATTATGGTACAAAAACAAAATGCTGAGCAATAAGGTAGGAAAATTATACTAGGAGTAGTAGATAACAAGAAGGAAACCTCCACGTTCCTGCACCACATTTCCCACTTTGACCATCAGCTTTCGTTATGGGACCTCTAAAGTGAAGTCATATCATATTCATACAAGGGAAAGACATACGCGTAAAAAGGGGCTGGATTGCCTTCGCATGCACGGAAGCCACATTTTCCACTCACTTTTTGAATACTAGTACAAGATAAGCACAGAAAGGGGCGGATCAATCAAGAGGGAGCAGTGGTGGACGGCCCAACTGTGCTATATATCCTTCATGCTATGCCCCAAAACAACGTCCTTGATCGATAAGTGGGCAACAAAGAAAAAATAATAATAATAATAATAATGACATCATCCACAAATCCTCAAATTTTCCGAACCTATTTTTTCATTGCTCGTATTTCTGTTAACCATTCGAAACCCACTTCACCCATTTTCCAATTTTTATCAGACAAGTTTTATTGAATTAACCCAAATTAAAAACCAGAATCAGAGGCGGCTCCATTCACATGAAATCATGGTCAACTGACCACCCAAATTTTTTTTTTTGCCTTAGAATACATGTAAAAATTTTGGACTAGCCTTACTTTGAACACCCAATCCAAATGTTATTGTACACCCACCCCAAAGAGCAATTTGCGCAATCGAATGGGAGATCAATCGATGAATGATTGCTTAATTACTTATATAGAGAGTGATGTATTTGATACTGTTGATAATGAGGATATCATGCAACGGTTTCAAAATATGAAAACTCGTCGAGGACAATTGTAATAGCTTATATACTTTGCTATTTTTGGGTCGCATTTAAGATGTTATGTATGACTTTTTGTTTATAGTTATGGTTTCTCGAGATAGTATGGTGCAATTTCTGAACACCCTTAGAATGATTCCTGGAGCCGCCACTGACCATAATAAAAGGAACAAAAGCTACTATTATCAATCAATGGGCTGTTTTGGCATACCTTTTCAATGAGAGAGAAGGAGAATTAGCTTTCAATGGTGGAGAAGCAACAATAGGAGTCCATGAGGGAGGAGGAGGAACAGTTTTGGCGGGAGAAATGAGGGATTAGGAGAGATGTTGGGGCTTTTTCTCCCAAAAATCTAAAACGTGAATTAAGTGTGCAAGAAAACAGGGTCCTTGGCCGTTTAAATGGTGCATCCAAAACAACCCCAAAACGAGCATGGAGAATAGCACAGTTGGGCTAGCACCTCCCCCGAGTCCTGGCGGAAGAAGCATGGGACGAACAAGGGCACAAGCTTCCACTCAAATTTTTTTTTTTAAACTTTAAGATTTTAAAATGTATATTTTTGTATTTTATCTAGTTATTTATATTTCATAAATTTACTTTTAATCTTTCTAAGACATGTCGAATATCATAACATTCTCAATTTTTTGTTTCACACATTTGAACATTGTCTTTAGTCATTACACTGGCGAAATAAAATGTCTAATGTGAAAATAGCAGCCACTTACTATTTGAAACTCTCTAATGCATAATGTCCAAAATTTAAAAATGCCTAAACAATGGGCTATATATACATTTTATTATTTACCAATAATTAACAATTGGAGCAATCTTGCTAAATATTGTGTTGTGAATTGCTCTTAGACTTAATCCGCTAAGAAAATTCAAGCAATTCGATTGCTTTTATATGTTAGATTTTTCAATTCTTAGCAAAAATATTTTAACGTTGCTTAGTGCGAAATTTTTTAGTTGAAATATGTTTAAAAAGTACCCCGACTTACATAGATTTATGGCTACGCCACTGAGGAAGGGACATCATTTTTAATTACTCATTTTCTTAAAAAGACACCATTTCCCAACGATGGCAGGTGACACTCAAAGAAGGTGATGACCCTATAATATTCTAGTTTTGCATCATCTAAAGAGGAAATTCTTTGAGGCGAGTAATTAATCACACGGCCGTAAATTATAACCTCAAATATCAACCAATCAAGACATTTAAAAAAAAAAAAACCTCAATTACAATGTCCATAAAGAATTGAAAATCGACAAAATGAAATAGAATAAAAATAGATCATATCCGGTGTCTGTCAGGCAGAGTTACTAGAGCTATCTCACAAGAAATCCCATAAAGAATTCTGACCGGTAAGAATCTTATAGAGAGAAATAGAGAATCCAAACCCAATAGAAAAACCCTAGAAAATATCCATATTTCCCTATGGTGAAGCAACAAAACTACCCAGAGCCACACTAGACAGCAGTGTTACTAACAAAACCAAGAAAACTGCAGGGGTGAAAGCCGGTGTAGATGAAGCCCCCGGCGGCGGTGGCACCGCAGTATCGCTGCTGGGATTCGGAGCCGTATCACTCTCCGCCGGTGTCATTCCCGGCGACAATGTCGTACTTGCCGGAGTTGGTGACTCAACCGTTGTCGGAGATGGTGATACCGGCGAGGTCGCCGGAGTTGGTGACTCCACAGTTGCCGGAGATGGTGATACCGGCGAGGTCGCCGGAGACTTGGCCGGAGTTGGTGACTCCGTTGCCGGGGATGGTGATACCGGTGAGGTCGCCGGAGACTTGGCCGGAGTTGGTGACTCCACCGTTGCCGGAGATGGTGATACCGGCGAGGTCGCAGGAGACTTGGCCGGAGTTGGTGACTCCATCGTCGCCGGAGATGGTGATATCGGCGAGGTCGCTGGAGTTGGTGACTTCATCGTGGCTGGAGATGGTGATACCGGCGAAGTTGCCGGAGTTGGTGACTTCATCGTTGCCGGAGATGGCGATCCTGTCGACGATCCTGGTGTCGGAGACGTCGCCGGAGTAATCCCCGCCGGGGATGGAGCAGTCGCCGGAGATTTCGCCGGGGGCGAGGCTTGTGTCGGTGACGTTGCCGGAGTTTGAGCCACCGGCGGCGGGGTTGGGGGAAGAGTGGGCTTCTTCAAATTCCTAACGGCCATAACGACAACGGGTAGCTTCTGACCCTTATCACAGTTATCTTTGTTTCCACTGATGAAGTAAAAGGGACCAGATCGATCAAACTTGAACACCGAATCACCACCGTCCATCTTCGCAATGGGGTTCTGAGTATTGCACGTGTCGTAATCTTGTTTGTTCACGACGAACACGGAATCCGTTCCCTTGTTATACTTGAAAACTACAAGAGAAAAAAAAAAAAAAACAAATAGAAACACATTGATGAGAAGAAACTATCTTTACTAATAAAAATCCAAATAAATGTGTAAAAATCAATAATTTCTCCGCGTGGGGAGGCTTTTTATTTCTTTGTTTCTTGTCTTAGACGAGTTATTTATCCTATTGATTGAATTGCTTGATTTGATTATCGTATACTCTTACAATTGATGTATTATCTCAAAATCCTCAGTGCTACTCTTTGTAGTAACACTTCGGTGGCCAACAAGGATTTGTCCTAGCAGCATGGGAGGGAGTCTAACTGTCCCGATGAGAGGTATCAGGTTCGAGTAGATGGAGGTACGATCGATATGTGTTATCAGGTTCGAGTAGATGGAGGTGCGATCGATATGTGTTGTAATCTAACTACGGACCACTAACGCTACCCATGGAAAACAAAAAGTACTAACACTTTGGTGATTTT
Organism: Rhododendron kiyosumense; assembly: GCA_019656275.1. Classification (NCBI taxonomy): domain Eukaryota; kingdom Viridiplantae; phylum Streptophyta; class Magnoliopsida; order Ericales; family Ericaceae; genus Rhododendron; species Rhododendron kiyosumense. The sequence goes on along the minus strand of BPLS01000203.1, from coordinate 729,410 downwards.
CTTTAGTTAGATAAGTGTATACTGTGCATGCAAGTTTATATAGGTTGTTTTGACTTACAGATGGTGTCATTGACTTGAAACCTCATCCTCGAAGACCATTGATTGTAGTTTTCTGAAGGGTTTAATACCCACCCTTGATTTCCACCCACCTTAAACTCATAAGCCTCCAATGAACCCATTAAACCAGTGAATAGCACCAATACCATCCAAAGCCATGTGCTAGAACCCATCTCTGCTGTCTATGCTTATGAGAGAGAGAGAGAGAGAGAGAGAGAGAGAAGAGGGTAGGGGGAAGAGAGGGATTGGGTGTATATATAAGGGTGTGGGGGCGTGTGGAATTGGTGTATACGTTGCAGTAATGCCGTTGGATGGGGAAGCAATTTGTATTTCAATTCAAAGCAAAATAAAAGGCCGGTGTGCAATAATGACACTTTTAGCTACGTTAACATATATCTGGCTATATTTGTTACTTTGCACGTGGGTAGAGCTTATTGAGCTAACGGCTATGAAAATGTTTAATGCAGCGGACCATGGAGGTTGATGAGTTGCAGGCTAGCTAGCTCCAACACGAGGATCCTATAGGGCAGGGGTGCATTGCAGAGATGTAATACGTGATTCGAATCGTCCAAAAATATTAGTAGTATTTCAGATTAATTTGGTGAAAGTACACTTGAATTACTTGTAGAATTACTTATCTTAATTATTTGATTGTTGAGATGACAGCTCGAGTTTCATACTGTATCACTGTAGTGCACCTCTACACTACAGGGTCTCGGGATCTAGCTAGCCTCTTCAGAGCTTGCGATGGTTTAATTAGGTCTGAATTCCTCTTGATATTTTGAGCAAGATTTTTTTAGGGCATATTTTAGTTCCTACTTTAAGGGACCGACAAGAAAAAGGATAGTCTTTTCCTTTATTTTTTTGAAACGACAAAAAGGAGAGTCTTAAGGCCATTAATTTCCTGCGTGTATTTTTTTTCTCAATAATTAATCACTTGGGGCATGACAAATTGTCGAAATTGTGTAAAATGGATGTCGACAATACCAGAGTTTGACCAAGTGGCTGTGAAAAAACAATAATATCTCCGTCACGAGGTCATAAGTTTTATTCCCACGGAAGCCAAATATTCTAAATCTTGGAACCACTGGGGGTTATGCGTGGTCGTTACTTTTAGGGCTTCAGAATTAGTAGAAAAGGTGCACGTAAGCTGATCCGGACATCCGATTAAGAAAAAAAAAATTGGATGTCAACAAAGGAGGTAAAGAAGTTGGGTTTATTTCAAGTGGTGATTTGAGAGCATTGATTAGGGTGTGTTCCGTTGTATTATTGGAACACATGCTAAAGACAAGGGAATTGATTTCCACACTCCCCTTTTAGCCAGTTATACTCATTTTTTTTGTCTTTATCCACTTAAATTTAATTTGTCATTGCCGGTCGCTCGTCTCTGTGGTTGTCGCTTATCATCTCACCATTTTCCTCGCCAATCATCAATTAAATTTGGGGTTACAGGGCAAAAGTAACATTTTATTGAAAGGACTTTTGATTTGGGGCTACATAATTTAGGACTTTTTATTCTTTTCTTTTAAGTTTTGTAATATATATCTTGATTGTTTGGGAAAATTAGGCATTCATTTCTTTACTTGGTTTTTACCCAATGAATGAAATTTACAATTCTATTTTTCATAGTTTGTACCTTTGCGCTTAATTTCGATTTTTGAAGGTTATTAGTATAATGTGCCCCACGTAAGACAAATCCTGAGTTTGCCACTGCATGTGAGGAGAATAACCCGCATAGAAATCTTTAAAAATGCCCACTTACTTGATTCATGCTCAGAGTTCTAACTCTCCCTGACCTCAACTAACCTATATTCGATATATTACATGATGTTCTCTTGTATCCGTTCAAAACAAAATTGAATAAATAAAACTTACCAATAACTAAATAAAGCAACAATTGCAATGCATCCTGTAGGTTTTTAATTAAGTTTTTGACATAAAGAAAACCAGATGTGAACTGCAATTATATCCCTTTTGAGACAAGTTTTTTAGGCACATATTTTATGGACTTTCAACAAGTTCATTTAGATAATTAAGCCCAAAAAGGGTAACGCCCAACCTATATATATTGGGGGGGGGGGGGGGGGTGGTTGTTGGTCTCCTATCTCCTAAAAAATTAAGGAGCTTCTATAAGCAAGAAACTATGGGTGATCAGTTCTTAATCCAAGTGATCCATGAAGTCAATTTGACCCAATTTCGCATCCGTCTTTATGATAATGTGGCTAGTTCAAATCTTACTGGAATCAAAACTTTCCTATCCTCCTACAATTTAACAAGTATACACACCATCTTCAAAACACTAATTGTTTGTACAAGATTTGTTGCTTCTACAATATCCGTTCTATTGGGGTCGATATCCTCTCTATCGTAAAATTCCGTCCTCTCTCTCTCAGTCACACGATATTTTTGTATGATCTGAGATAAACAGACAGATGGTTTTCAAACGGAGAATCCCGCGCAAAGGCCTATGATAAAGGGGCACAAGATTTCCAGACAGGGCATGCAAGTGGATCTCAAGGTGATTAACAACAAAACCGTAGAGACATAGAACAACGTGTGTGTGTATATATATATATATATATATATATATATATATATATATATATATATATATATATAATAAGATAAGAAGCAACTTTTAGTATTCATTGAATGCTTAATACATAGTAGAAAACTGCTTCTTTCGTGTCAATTACATTAGCTAGTTTTTGTCGCGCGAGGCCGTATAGCTGTGGCTGCAGACGGCCCGGTAGCAAGTCTCTTCAGCGTTGGCACGATCCGCAGCTGCACCGCTGCTCAACATTTCCTCTATGCACCGATCCATGCACGAGTCTGCCCGAGCGACCTCAGACAAAGCAAACATGATCACCATCGCGATGAGGAGAACCGCCGCGACCTTGTTGGAAGCCATTGGAAATTGGGAAATTGTGGTAATCAGAGGTTTGTATGATTAGATGTAGAAAATGTAAATGGGGATGGTATAGAAAATGAGGTTAGGGGTTTTTATAGGGGGTTGGGGATTGGTGTTTTGGGTTTTATGTTTAATTTTAGCTTTTGCAAGCTGGGTTTTTTGTTTTCTTGGTCAAGGTCTTTGATGGGTTTGTGGTGAAGAGGAAAATGAGGAGAAAGATGAGGGATGTAGAGGGTTTTAGAATGAGTTAGAGATTATCTCGAGAGAGGACAAAAAGGAAGATCCATGAATGGACAATTTCACTAGATCAACTGAATTTCAACAAGATTTTCAAAGGCAGGACTATTTTGATGGATGACAACAATTGTAGCCTTGTCTTTCTCCTCTGTTTTTGGTTACTAAACTTGTACATACTAAATTGGCACTTTACAACTGTGCTCTCCCAAGGTGGAGATTGGCACTCAGCTCAGCAAGGAGTTTGACATGAAGGATTTCACAGAGGCAAAGAAAATTCTTGACATGAAAATTCATCAGGACAAGGCAAAAGTCAAAAGGCATAGTTTGTATGACTTAAACACGGTATTTGAAGCGAGTGTTGCACATTTTGCATGGTTTCCTTTTCAGGTGAAATTCGCATCGCTATGGATGAGCTTCCCTGTTACAGTAGATATGATTGCAAGAATTCTTGCTGTCTCATAGCTCTATGTAAGGAATCTACATATGGCTAAGCCAGAACATTTCGACCCTCATGGCTTCGTAGCTGTTATATTGGAGTTCCATTCTTGCCCATTTAGAGCAAAGTTATCGGTTTCCATACCCGCGAGCATATTGTTTCTGTAATTGGACAGTATGTACCAATGGATATCTTTGTACAGTTTCGGGTTTACTGTAGCAAATATGATTATATGTCCTTGGGATCCATATACTTATGTGTAATTATAAAACTTGAAGTTGACAAATATAACAAGTTCTAACTCCTCAACATAGTTCATCATTAATTCTTTAAGCAAATTAACATATTATGGACTCCAAATTTTGGTGAAAACCCGACCCTAATATTAGCGCACCGGTCGGTACAGTTTGGTTCATATTTTAGCGTGCAAAATTGAAAACATTGATTTATTGCACCATGCAAGTAACAAAAGGGTGTCGGTCCTGAAGTATAAGTGTACGAAGCTCGAATTCTTTTGTGGCCTATTAAGGCCGGAATTCTTCTGGGCCTGCTAAATTGGGCTCGGGTTGGGCTTGTTAAATCGGGTATGGGAGACATTCGATGGGCTTGTTAAATCGGGATTGGTTGATACTTGTTCGATTGAGAAGAGAAGAGAAAGCATGCCAAACTCAGGCCCGAAGCGAATTTTCAATATTGGGCATCCTACGTATTCAAGAATTTTTTTAAAAAAAATGATTAAAGTACAAAAAAATAACAATAGAATCAAACTAAAAGGATACTTATTATAAAAATAAAAAGATATGATTGCAAGAGTTTTTGAAAAAAAATCAGATAGTTTGCTTCATATTTAAACATAAATATGATTTTGTGAAAATAATAATAATTAAGTAACAAACAGTAATAACTCGCTCAAAATTTTCAATTTTTAACCTTTGGGATGAGTTTTTTTAATCAAATAAATATATGAGCATATCTCTTCAATAGTTTTGTTGTATATGTTAGCTGAAAATTTTCAACAAAGTAATTGAGTAACGTGATTTTCATAATATTACAAAAATAACTAAAAATAAAGCAATAAATGAGAGAGGAAGGGCCTGAGAAGTGAAATAAATGAACATGGAAGTGTATGAGAGTCAAACCACACACTCCCAATAACATGACAGCATTACGTGATCACTGAACCAAGTGCTTAGTTCACATTTTTATTTGAAAACTTTTTAATATTTATATGTAAGTTACATTACAGTGGGGCTAAAATTTGGGAGCCGGAAGCGGTCACTTCTCCCGCTTTCCCTGTAAGTCAGCTTTGGCCAAACTCACAACGGTGAGGGATTCGGAGCATAAATACAGCAGTTCCGTAGACCAAGCACAAGCAGACCAGTTGGTGGATTTCAAGTCCTATAATGGTCATGTTTACTGCCACAAGGACATGCGCATAAGATCGCTTGTATCTCTTGCACCTCTGTATGTACGTAGTACTCAAAATCATTGAATCAAGTTTTCAATTATATTCCTTCCGTTTTACTGAACTTTGCATATCATCCAGTGACTAAAAGTGCATTACAACAGAGGTACAGGGAGACAAACGGAATCTGACCCGATTGGAAATCCATTTGTTCCTTGAGAAGAATCTCAAAAGTAAAAGGCAATAGAAAACTCAAAACTCTAAAAAAAACTAGCTCAAGATGGCATTTCACCATATTATTTCACTTGAATTTAGAGGGAGGAAAGTACATACATTGGCTTAATTAGCTCATACAAATAGGTTGATATTCATTCAGATAGCATCCATTTCACTCTTTCTTCTCTGCTTTCTCCTCTCCCTTAGCTTCCTTCTCCTTTGGTTTCCCTTTTTTGGGCTTCAGGAAGCAGAAACAGGAGCAACATGGGCACTGGAACAAGAACTTCATTGCTACTTTCCTATTGCTTCTCCCTCCCCCCCTCACCTCGCCTGCTCTAACCACAGTAATGGGTATAGCAAAAGTTCCACCTTAAATCCCTCTTTCTGTCTCCTTTTCAACCTTTCCTGTCATTGGATTCCGTTTCGATCAAATTCACTTTTTAAAGATGCTTGGCTATATTGACAACACAAGGGTGTGGGGATTGGTGGTGGGGTGTTTTTTTTTTGTGGGGATCAAGTGACGAGTGAACGTTCATTTTTTATAACCAAATGTCCATGTCAGCTTACGCTTCATGACATTAAGTAATGTCGGGATCTTGAAGTTAAGGACCAGCCAAACCTCCGATTAATTCCAAGGACTTTTTGCCCGCGGTAGGAGTCGAACCAGCAAATTCAAGTGTGTGGTGGGGTTGGACATGATCACAAATAACTGTTCTCTCTAAAGACCATGTGCCCTTGTGGGTCCTGTTTGGCGACTTTTATTGAAAAAGAGGAGTGCTGCTTTTGATTTTTCTGTCTCACATGAGAGGTTTCTAGGCTGTCATGCAATTGAAGGGGAAAGAATTCTAGTACATTACTATGGGTTTAGATAATATGGAAACTCTTTGAGCCAAAAGCCGGATTTCGAAAAAGAAAAGGAATCTAGTCAAATCATTTATTTGGATTGAGTGCTTATGTCATAAATGGAGCCCAAAATACAAAAATGGAATTTTTTTTATATGGCTCTTGGGCATTTTTCATTCGATTTAATTGGAACATAAAGAAAAATACGAAGTCCTGGGCAATTTACCTCTCCTAGCATCATCCAACAACATTTGCTCTAGGCAGTAAGGTAAGTTATGAAGAACAACTTCCTGATTACTAGAACAAACTAAACCAGCTAGAGCATCAGCACGGGTAAAACGGTTGGCTTCGCAGAAGACGTGGTGCACCTAGGTGATCCAAGAAAGGGAGACTTGCAATCTGATAGTAGAATATTGCTCAGTTCATGATTTCCGAGCTCTCTATCCTTGAGGAGCTGCACAATAGTGAGGGAATCTGTTTGAACAAAAAAAACCCATGTAAGTTATGATCAAAATGACATTAGTTTCTTAATTTCCAGAATTAGTCGAAATATGTGTAAACTAGCTCGAACACTTGAGTTATAAATAATAATAATAAAAGAACATTAGGGCCGCAACTGCTGCTACGCGGCCCATGCTGATGTTGGCAATCACAAGTCTCCAACTCGATTTAGCCAGACCAAATCAGAAATAAAAGATAGGCCCAAGACTTCATTGTTTCAGCCCAACGTAACAGTCTCTTGTTTGGTCCAAAATTTTATAATGTTCTTGTGAAGGAAAATGAGTCCTTCTATATATTTCCAAAGTACCCCAAAAAAAATAAAATAATTGTGAGTCCTTCTATGATCTAATTTGATGTATGGAGTCATTCACACTTTAAGCCTTGACGAGTCAGAAATGAATAGTCAGACTCTAACCGTTCTTATCTCTTGTGACTCATATATTTCGTTTACGTGGATACCGACGGTCGATCAAGTTGACTTTATACGTGATGATAAACACATCAAGACATATCATAAAATAAAATAGTTCAAATCAATAAACCAAATCGTAAAAGATCTCATCTTACATGACCGATTGAGATGTGGAAAGATTTTGTGACAAGTTGTCGAGATATCGTAAGTTTACTTTATCCGGGAGCACCAATCTTTTGCTCAACCCACAAATCTGATCCACTTGTTTTGACCGCTTGACCCAAAAACTTCTCCTTTTTTTTTCATTCTCATCAACAATTACCACATGAGAAAAGTTTTTCTTTTTTAGTGTACATTTTTTTTCCAGTTGTCAAATAATTTATACTTACACTTAATATAACACATCGATAAGGATATCAATACTTAGCACATAAAGGTTTTTCTTTTTTTTGCAATTTTTTTTGCCACGTGTCAAATTATTTATGCTTTACTTAATATAACTCATCAATATCAACTTTCTATTAGCAAGAGTTGAACCCACGACTTTCTACACAACCCATCAAGTTTTAGTGCACATTAAACCTTGGTAAGAAGTATTTGCCCTAAATAAACTTTTCTTAAAGACAGCTGGTACTTTTGGTGTTTATTGAACTTTTTTAAATTTTTTGTCAAAGTTTTTTGTGATGAATTATTAAGTATAGTTAAAAATCAGGAAATACGAATTATTAGTGCACTTTTTTTATTTCGAAGGCCGCAGATTATTCAGTCGTCCTAGGGCAAGACTCAAGAGGCCTCCTTGGAAGCACTAAATAATATTTTCCTCACCTGCTAGCATCTTCGCTCGCAATATTGTTTGGAAATTTTAGGATCAAATATGATGTACTTTTTTTTGTGGGGATCCTGTAGGGTGGTGCCCTATAGGGAGGGCTATAGGGCGGCCAGATTGGCCGTCTTCATCCATATCAGCAATAGACGGGTCGGATTTTAATCCGAGCGATGGACGACTCAGATCAATATGACTTGGGATTAAATATGAGCTGTCGACGTCAAAATGAACGGTCGAATCGGCTGCCCTATAACTCCTATATGTAGTGGCTGCACTACAAGATTTCCTTGCTTCACTGGTGCCTTTCATCTCAAATTAAGATAGAATAAACTCTAATATCCATTTTAGAACCCTTCATAAGTGTTGCGGGTGTGTTATAATCAAGGGAAGAAGAAGAGACATAGTGAGGAAGAAGTGTAGCGGTAACCTAGGCCACATAATCCTGGCGTAAAACCATTTGCTTTTTCTTTTCTTTTTTCAAGACATAGTGAAAAAAACTATTTATTTCCCCTCGCAATACTCGCTTTACTGTTTCACTGTAAGTCCTCGTTCTTGTGAATTTAATAATCTTGAATGTTTTCAAAAAGACTTGTTCATACTCATATTCACACTCTTGGTCATAAACTCGACACACGTTATACGACTTAGACAACTCCTTATTTTACGAAGACGGCATTATAAGGGAAAGAGAAATAAAAAGAGGGAGCGGCAACTACATGCAAGAACTGTCCTTTTATCCATTTATTATTACCCAATGTACTCAAATAACCAAGCATTTTCGTATTCTCTATTGAAAAAGGTCTAAACAAACACTTCTAAATATAATTTTTTTGTCGGATATTGCACACTTGATAAACTCTTTTAGAGAGCTGAATGAAAGATGTCACAAGGATCTTCATTGATTTTCACGCCAAATCGTAGGAAAAATAATAAACAAAATAAATAGGATAATATTCAAGACACGCGTAAAATGGCTCAAACAGATGTCATACAGTTTAAAAAAAAAAAACTTGAGCCTATAGTCCACATAGTTCCATACAAAAATCGCATGGTATAAGACCATAGCATAGCATCTGTCTTCTATTCCTCTCTCTCTCTCTCTCTCTCTCTCTCTCTCTCTCCAGTGTAAACAACTCTTCTTCACCACAAAACGCCATGGACTCCCGCCGGCGGAAGCAAAAACAGCTCCGGCGACAAGTCGTCCTCAACACTCTGGTGCGCACGAAATCGAGAGTCAGGGTCGAGGTCATGCCGCCCTTACTGGAAGACCCGAAGGAGGACTGCGTCGCACAAGACTCCGGCGTCCTGCACGATCATCTGGTCTTCAACTGCGACAGCCCGCTGCACCATGCTGTTTCCAAGGGCGGTGGCGGAGTCAAAGAGTCGGTTAAGAGAGACAGGAACCAGTCTGTTTTGATCGCGCAGTACGGGAATTCCGGGAGGTGGCGGTTGATCACGGCCGTGCCAGAGCTGAACCACCAGGTTTCTTCGCGGCGGAAGAAGGACGAGGCCGGGAAGGACTTGAACGAAGGGTTGAGAGGAAAGAGAGAAGGCCAGAGCGTTGGAACGTCGGGGAAATTCGGATGCGGGTTTTTCCGGGCGGCCGTGTCGGCGTGCAAGTCGTGTCACGCGATGGAACCGTCGAGAGAAGATGAGTTGCTGCGAGAAAATATGGTGTAGTTAGTTCTCGCAGTTTTCTTCATAAGCATCTTCTCTCCTTTTATGTTTTAAAATTGGGTGTGTAAATATTCAGCGACGACTCCAAGGTTTTAGTTCAACGGCGATTGCTGATGGGAATAACTAATAATATAATTTGCGTAGTGAATCTAGTTCTCTTGCATTATCTGTTGTTCGCTGATAATTGTGCGTTGGGCTCGATTTAGTTATTACGGACTCTTACTAGACCAGGGGCTCTATTTATGATTTTTGGTTCTTTGGAAATGTTTGGCATCAACAGTAAAAACTGAATCCAAGTGTTAGGATGGAACTAGGAATCCAAGAATTCAGAGAGAGGATTGAGGGAAATTTTTTTAACTAAAGATCAGAAGTTAAAAGGAAACAGGGAAACAAACACAAACACAGGGCTAAGCAGCAAAAGATCAGAAGTTCTTCCAGATACAACTTCTCAACAATTTTCAACTTGTGAGTTCGATCCAGTTGCATGCGAAATGCGATCCAAATCGAATCAGGCCTTCACAAGCCCAACTTTTATTCGCTTTAACTTTGCTTTTTACTATTCATCTCCTTCCATCTAGATAACTTCCCAGAACCCACAATTGCTTAAACTACTTTAGTTTGGATTATGTCTGGACTCTGGACTATGATTCAAAGAAAATGAGTCAAGAAGAAAATGAAATAGAGCCAGTTGCATGCGATAGCTCAAAAAGTGATTGAACAGTCGATCTGATTATCGACCCACCAAATGGTAGGTGCATAGAAGTGGAGTCAAAAAGTGGACAGATTCGTCGAAAAGACTCAAGCTAGGAATCAGTCAAAAAACAGAGTCAATCGAAAGGAAGGAGGAATTTCAAAGGAAAGGTTATCGATTTTCTTCGATAACATTGTCGTTCTAGGATGATTATATAACTGTGACGTTAAAATTCCTAGATATTCATCTAAACTTTGAAATTTGGTGTTTTTTTCAATGTGAACTTATTTGCCTGCAGATGCTCAAGAAGTAGTTGAAGTGCCGGCGAATCAGTAAACTAAACTAAACCCTTTTTGAATTTATTTGATCTGCATTTACTTAGTTTACTTTGATTCATTGCGTGTGTAACGCGGGTTATTGCTCATAAGCTCTTAACGCCTAGCTTCGAATTAAGTATACTTTTAATCTTCTTTTATTTTTGAGCAAATTTTCGTAGTAGTCCTTCTAGTTTTACGGCTGTCTCAATTTCGTCCTTCTAGTTTCAGTTGTCTCAATTTTGTCCCCGTAATTTGTTTTACGTTCCAAATTGGTAAAATCGTTAACACCGTTAATGAAACTAATGAAAAAATATGATTAAAAAATTAAGTACTCCAATTTTCAATCCGGTTGAACCGGTGCGAAGATCTTATTTTTTTGATCATTTTATCCGAGATGGTCGTAATGAATTTTTGGCTCTAAGGTCTTTCAACGAGCACCCAAAGACTCCTTATTTAATTTCAAGACTCTCTTAGAGTGTTCATTGAAAGGCCTTATAGCCAAAAATTCATTATGATCATTTAAGATAAAATGATCAAAAAAATAAGATCTTCGCACCGGTTTAACCGGATTGAAAATTGGAGCACTTAATTTTTTAATCATATTTTTCTGTTAGTTTCATTAACGGTGTTATCGATTTTACCAATTTGAAAAGTAAAACAAATTATGGGGACAAAATTAAGACAATTGAAACTAAAAGGACAAAATTGAGATAGCTGTAAAACTAAAGGGACGACTACGAAAATTTGCCCTTGGTCATATAGCACATCCTTAATAAAATCTTTTAAAGAGTTGGATGAAAGCTACTGCTATAAGGATCCTCTTATAGCTACTTGAAAGTGATTTTTAGCCGAATCCACCAAAAGAAACAACCAACAAAGTAGACAAAGACTTGACCCGGCCATAATCCGCAGAATGAAAACTAACCAAATAAAGGACTACAACAGTATGTAACGCCTTCTTACATTGGGCGGTTTTTATGTATGTGTTGGGCGGTTTTTATCATTTTTTTTTTGTATGTGCTAGGTCCCACCCATGTAAGAGCAGCGTTACAAACGAAGGCTATCCAAATGTTTCTCACACAGAATTCCGGTCGTAATATCATATATAAAGGATAGCAGAAAACCATAGCATAAACCTCTGTCCTCTATTTCCTTGGTTATATCTCTCATTCCGGCAATTCTCGACCACAAAATACCATGGAATCCCGCCGGCAGAAGCAAAAACTGCTCCGGAAACAAGCTTCCCTCGGCAACTACGTGCCCACCAAATCGAGATTCAGAGTTGAGTTCGAGTGCCTTACGCAAAACTCCGACTCATCTGATCATTTGTTATTCAATCGCGAAATCTCGGCTAACCCATTTCATCAATCTCAACTCACAAACAGCACAGCTGCTAGCTCGAGCGACAGCAGCAGCACGGATTCGTTACTTACATCTGTGGGCAGTAACACAATCAGTTGGATTGCAACGATGAGCCCTGACAGAAGTCCATTCAGTCATGCTTCCAAGAGTGGAGTGAAAGAGTCTGTTAAGAGAGACAAGTACCAATCTGTTTTGATTCAACAGTATGGGAATTCCGGGAGGTGGCGGTTGATTACGGTTGTGCCAGAACTGATCCGCCAGGTTTCACGACGGAAGAAAAACGAGGGAAAAGACTTGAACGAAGTGTTGAGAGAAAAGAAAGACAATGGGGGGCAGAGTGGTGAAACGTCTGGCTGCAGCCAGAGATTTTTCCGGTCAGCCGTGTCGTGGTTTGCGTGTCACGCGATAGAACCAGCCAGAATAGAGGATGCATAGTTGTAAGGAAGTATGGAGTTGTCATAATTCTCAAACTTTCCTTCTTAATTATTTTCTCTTTTTTTTTTTTTTTTTCGAGTTCCAAAATGGGTGTAAATATTACTCTAAGGTTCGCTGACAATTGTGTGTTGAGCTCGATTTAATTATCCCGAACTCACTACAGAGGAGGAATTCTATAATCGATCTTCATTTATTCTAAATGAACAAATACTAACAGAGACCATCGTGAAACACAGCAGCCATCCAAAATGTAAATAGCAATAAAAAGAGAGGGATAGTACGGTACATGAAAGGGTCATGAAACTGGAATGAACGTTTCAAATTCACAATTCCAGTTTTGATGTGAATCTGAACCGTCGATGTGAATCTGAACCGTTCATTTCAGCAAAGACTACCAAGTGGACGAGGAAAATGATGATATCAATGAGATAAAAGCATAGAACAATGGAGTCGCCCAGAAAAGAAAATGCCTGTAAGAAAAACCTTTTCATGGTCCAAGCAAAAAGGCTAGTGCTGAAATTCCCTCTTTGCTCCACCAGAAAAATTAACTGATCAAGAATTCTGAAGAAAATTAGCTGTTCAATCATATAAAGTGAAACTAGGAAAGGAATCCAAGAATTCAGAGAGAATTGAGGGGAAATTTTTCATATTTTCTAGAACTGTCAAGTCTACAACGACGGATGGAAAAAGTGAGCTACATGAAACAGAAAAGCACGAGATTAATAGCTAGCATCAACACGAACACAAGGCTAAGCAGCAAAAGATCAGAAAAGTTTTTCCTAGTTACAACTTCTCAACCATTTGCACCGTGGGGAATCACTCTAAGAAGGTCTCCATGACATCAGGGTACATACCCCCTTCGGAATTCTTGTACTCCATGGCATTGTGCACTGAATGGTGATCAAGCGAAGTTGAAGAGGACGATGAGGCCATTCTAGCAGGCAAAGTGAAGCTCCTCTTGAACTTGTTTTCCATCTTCCTAACACTATCTTGATGGCTATCCAAGCTTAAGAACTCATTTGGATTCGGCCCATCCGAGATATTTGAACTCGGGTGGTGGTGATTCGGATGATGATGATGATGATCCGGGTTGTTTCCCATCCCCTCTGGATTGAACAACAGCTTGGCATCATCAGCTCTTCCGGTGAGTGCATTGAAGAAACTCAACCCATTGGGCCATTTGATGTCGGTTTCGTGATCGCCCATCATTTCTTCCATGCGGTTTTCGGACGAATGGGGAAGGAGAAACATGTGGGTTTCGTCTTTGGTTTGTGGAAATCCCATTCTGGCGGAGTTTTGGAAACTGGGAGAGGAAAGGAGTGAAGTTGGTGAGGCAAGAGGCCTTGAGGCCCAGTTGAAGATGGGCTGTGGAGGTCGAGTTAAAATGGGGGGTTGCTTTGTTGGAATAGGGGAAGAAGAGTTGGTGTTTCGGTTGGACGAGAACAGCTGGGATAAGTAGAAGCCAGATTGGTAGCCAAGGGACTCAAAAGTGTGTCTCATTCTCAGCACAAAATGGAGGTCTTCAGGTATCTGTGGATGATGAATATATTTTTGTCAATGACATCTCAGAGTGCTTAAAGATTAGATGGCTGCATACTAAACGCGCATGGTAAACTTGTTTTGAGGTTTTGAAATCATGCATAAGCAGCATTATTGGAAAAGGTATGGTGTTTGATCAAACTTCGAAGTATTTGGCAGCTAAAAAATCTCAAACAATCGCATTTCCAGCTCATTTGTGATTTTTTACTGCAAAAAAAGCGGTGAAAAAAGTTCTCCTGAGAAGCCAGAAAGTGAAACCAAGTAGGATTTTAATTTTTTCAAAGCAACTCGTCTGGCGAAACTTGTCTTGAGATTTCTCGGATTTTGAATTCACACGCTTACACATTTGTCTTTAAGAATGTATGGTTCTTTCGCAAAATTTTGGCTAAAAAATCTCAAAACAAGCCCAAAAGGCCGACTTTTCTTTCATTTCTTGGGCTGCCCTTTTATGCAGTGGATAAACAGATGCAACAGGTCTAGCTACATGATGAGGAAAGATTTACGTATTAGGAAACCACCATAGTGATCGCAAGACAAAAAAACACAAATGGGTTAAAAATGGCAACTCACAATCTTGCAGGAGCCCAGTTGTAGAAGGCCATGGCCAGCTTGAATCACAGCTATGGTCTGAAGTAAGAGAAACAAAAGGAAACACAAACTCAACAAACAAGAGAGAAAACAGGAATAAACTGCTGATAAAAGAAAACGGACAGCAGTAGCAATCCAAATTCAACTGTTGACACTGACCTGAATCCCTGAATCAAACTGATCAGTCCATTCAGTAGGGAGCTGCAATGAATACCACCAAAAGGGAAATGACTCATTATTAATGCAGTGTTCATATGGTTGAGATGATTTTGTACACCTCATATAATGAATTTCAATTGAAAATTATAATTCTAGAATTATAGAAGGAATGAAGAGATGTGTGAATTTCTTTGTACATACAGCATCAAAGGAGCTCTGCCAGTAGTTGGATATATTTGGTTCACATTCAGTGGGCTCTTTGAATACCCATTTGTGACACTTATCAGAAGCTACCTTTCCCATCAACCTGAATCAGACCAATTAACCCCCAATTAGTAAAACAGAGAAATGAAATTCCATTTTATTTCTTATTTTTGCTCTCCTAAATTGATATTCCAAAAAAACACCTACCCAGTACCCACCCTTCTCCATAATTATATAACTGGATGGACATTTTGCTGAAGGCTTTCCGGACAGGATCCTCCCTATCAATCTCTTCCAAACAATCCGTAACTCTTCCTCTGCAAAACCCATCTTCCCACATCAACATCCTGCGCACACACAAAAAAAAAAAACACTTCAAGAAAATGCTCATCCAAACAGGACCTTAATCAAAGAACAAAAGATACCCATCTTGAGTAACAAGTCAATATATAAACCAAAATCTAGTAAAACCCATCTCTCAATTTTCACATTTGTCCCCTATTTACCTCTATTTCCCTTTATTTTAGCAAGAATATTAAGTAACAAATCAAAAGAATGATAAAATCAGTAGGAGGACATCCCCATTTTATGCCTATTTTGCCTTCATTTCCCCTTGTTTTAGCGAAGTATTGAGTAACAAATCAATTTAATTACAAGAAGTAAGAACACATCTCCCATTTATCCCATTTCTCCATTATGTGCCATTATTTCCCTCCAGAAATTTGAGTAACAAATCAATAAAATTAGTAGAACGTACCCATCCCCCATATATCCCATTTCTGCATTATGTACCAATATTTCCCTCAATTTCAGCAAGAAAATGGAGTAAAGAATACTCACAAGCTACCATTGTCGTCTCCAACTTTGCAACCATTACCCCCTCTTAGTCTCCTGCAATAATGGCATATATATCCATTTAAGGAAACATCATTTATTGAAGTGATATCAAGACTGTTGAGAGAGAGAGAGAGAGAGGGAGGACATACGGGCGAGGACGAATTGTCCAGAAGACTGAGTAAGTCCAGTCAGTGGTGAGACAGACGCTTCTGAGGGCCTCATGAAGGGCCATCATCCCAACTGCTTCTTTGCTCCTATCTGATCCCACTCCTGAGCCCACCATCTCTCTCTCTTCTCTCTCTCCTCCTTTTTTTCCCCTCTTTCACTTGCACAAATTAAACCCCTTTCTCTCTCTATTTCTCTAACTTAGCTTTTTTTATCTTCTTTAGCAGCTCAACGATGCTTAACAACCAGAAGGCAGACCCTTTCTTCATCCCCCATGTTAATCTCTCTCTCTCTCTTTCTCTCTCTTTCTCTCTCTCACAGTATTTTCTTGATTTCTTTACTGTACCCCTTTTGTTTCTCCCAAGTAATCTGGTCAGAGTGCGCAATCCGAAAGTAGGGGATGGTAAAAAGTATGAGAGAGATGTCTGTAATTGAATTGTATAGTAATTTTACCATGAAAATAGTGGGGACAAAGCACACACAGTGAGGGGATGGGAGTGAAGGCAAAAAGGATGATCTGGTGGCCTTGGGAGGCTCAGAAAGGTTAATTACTTTCTTACCCTTATGTATTCTGTTGGGAATTTCCGTTTGGTTGCAGGGTTAGGTTTGCTTGCTCCAACCTAACTTCTCTGTACCAATTTGGATTAACCCTGTTTGGGAACACACAAGACGTGGTAGCATTACCTAAACAACTTTGAGGTGTACGACGATGCATGTGCCAAAGGGAATGGGAGATGCAGATCGGCCGCTCATCTCAGCAATTGACGGCTCGAATCTTAATCAAGTAATGAACGGTTTAGATTCGTATGCGCTCAAATTCGATCGGAGTCATATGTGCCGAGTTAAACGACCGGATCGGCCGCTCTACACTTGTTCGGCAGCATGATCACTGGGTCATGTCCAGATGCGGTAGCAAATTTTGGCAATTAAATGAAAAGCTGCAAATGGCTAACAAACTATATTTCCTTTTGATTGAAAAGGAAAGGCTGCATTAGCCTTTTATAGGATTTTGGTGCTTGTTTATTTGCTATATAGTACTTCATTACTCTGTAATTAATGTTTTCACATATCCTCGGATAATGACAAGTAATATTGTGAATCACATTCTACTACTGCTTCTTCATAGTATTTTTTTTTTTTCCATTTGATAGGGTTTAAATTCAATAAATAACGTACCTAAATTACCAACTAATGTCGGTTTTGGACAGACGTATTAACTGTTTCTTTCGTCAATTGTTAAAAAAACATAAATTTTTCGATATGTCGAGATGCCTAAACCAATTTACCGAATTTCGACTAATTATTGGACGTCTATTAGTCTATTACACCGTCTACGCTACGTTAACTGGCACTTAACTTCAGCTCAAAACATTGTCAAGTTTCATAGAATTCTTATCCTATTCTGCCAAACACCGAATAGTGCAATAACTCAAGGAGTGAGCTGAAGGGTAACATTGACATTTTGGGTGGCACAGAATCTTTACTGGTCAAAAGAGATAGGAGCCATTCTGAGTGTTAGATTTTTACAAGTATTAAAAGCATTATTTAAATCATTGTTATGTCAGTTGCAAGAGCTTAACCTAGGGGCTAATGATAATAATCGTACAGTTTATATGGTTAAAAAAAAATTTAAAAAGAAATAATGATTTGGGCAGTCCTTTTGTCAATGGCAACCTCCCTTCACAAAGGTAGATTGAGAGGCCTTAACTGCCCTAACAAAGATATACTAACAAGGCTAACCACCGTCTACGCAACACAAAAATTTATTTATGTGTAAAATAATTTTTTAAATTTTTTGCCACTATTTTTCTTCGACCGCCAAAGCAAAACCAAGTAGGCACTTGCAAACATTTTTTTTATGTGACTCATGGTCGTGGTCGTGGTTAGCATGCTAGTAGTGTTAGTTGTTAGTTGGCATGGGAGTACTATATATTAAGAAGGCACCAAATGCACTTCTCACCACTTGCGCTTACAAACATGATCTACGATAAAATATTAGGTCTCCGTAATTTATATGGAGAACAGGGTCAAATAAATAACCATGCATGGAAAATTTAGAACAAGACTCAAGTCCACGTAATCGTTTGGACGTGTTTTTTTTGTTCTTTGTACTATTTTGTCATGAATATAAGTTTGTGTTTTCCTCAAAAAAGAAGAGCAATGCTAGTACACAATTTTAAAATACAATTCTCGATTAGCCATGTTTGGACGACGCACAAAAGTACCATTCGATGCACGTGACCCCTTGTGCATCGAACGGTTTCATACATGTGTCCGAACTTGTGTTTTAGAGTTGTGTGGGTAGACTTTGTGATAGTATAAGAAACATTGATGAATGCATCATAAACTAAGTTGAACATGAAATTTTGGATAAAATGTTACTCAATCAAGCATCATATCCTTGAATATGAGAGGAATTCAAAAAACTATTCTTGCAGAATACTAAAAATATGAATAGTTTGCACCTTAATGTGATTGTTTTAAATTTACCGAATATGCCATACGCTTAGATCATCTCCAACCTTGCCTTTAAATTTAACGATGCCAAATTTTTTAAAGGCTTCCTCAAAATTGTCTCTCTTCAACAAAAGTACTGTAAAATTTATATCAGCGTGTACTATTTTGGACTTTTTTTTATATTTTTGAACTCCAAAAACAAGACTAGTTTACAAAAGTTGCAATATTTTAATAGTACAAATTAATTATTCAGCCAAAGAAAACAAAATTAAACAAGATCTAGATCTATCCAAAGAAACAAGTAAAAATAAAAGGGCGAAAAAGAATTTCCAGTGTGGGAAACCGTGCATCCTCCCTCCTAGAAGTAATGTTGAAAAAACCCGACATGGACACCGTCGTCGCTGACCTCACCGTTGTTGATCAAGATGAAGAAAATGGAATGCACGGAGTGAGCTCCGCGCGATCCACCGCACACTAACACATTAGGGGTGTGCAACAAACCCTTGGACCCGTAAATTAGATCCGACCCGAAGGGTCCGGGCGGGGGTCAAGCATGTGGTTCGGACAGGTGTGAATTTACTTTCTAGCAAAAATCAGATTTCGGTTCAGACCCAACCCAACCAATCCATAAAGCAAAATTTAGTTTTTGGTGCGACCCAACCCGAAATAAAGAACCGGGCTCGCGGATGGTTCTTACCATCTATGCAGTTCGGTTTGTAAGCCTAAATATTCTTACGCGACATGGTCAGGATCGGGTTCCATTTTCGGATCAAAACCGACCCGTGCACATCCCTACAAAACATGCAAAGATTTAGGAGATCTCTATCTCATATGGTGATAGGGTGTCACCGCGTCAAGTACTCCTGTATGTCGACAAGAGGTACTAGAGATATAGTAGAGGAGAGGAGATTTTTTTGGCATGCGTTGATACTGCCAAAATCTGCGCAAATTTGATTTCACATTAGACAAACGAGGTTGGAAAAGGGCTAAATGTCAAATTTGTTTGTTGGAGAGCCTTATCATTGGAGTTGACATTCGGCATGGGAGATGCTCTAAATTTTATACCATCTGCTAAGGTAGGTTGCGTCCTTATCATGAATTTAACTTAAATTTGAAAATTTTGTTTTTATTTAAATTTTTTTTGTATTTGTTTGTTTTGCGCCAAATTTTTGTGGGTAAAAGTTAAAAAAAATTACTTTTCCGATTCCTCTCGTTTAGACGAATAAATAACCCGCAAAAATTTTGTACAAAACTAAAAAATACGAAAAAAGTTAAAACAATTTCCAGATTTAAGTTAAGTTTAAGTTCATAAGAACACAACCCGATAGAAGTTTTTGAAATTACTATTACCTTTGGCCTACCAACATTAACAATATTGCAGATATTGTAAGTAACTACAATTTAGCAAGAAACTCTTCTTAAAAGTCCCGATTTAATAAAATTAAGCATTTTACCTGTAGGTCATTTTTTGAAATTTATACTATTAATTGTAAAATGGACGGTTCAAACTATGCACTAAAGAGTCTTCGGATCCGGGTGGCTCACGCCCAAGAAAGGGTTGATTAAAAAAATACTCCAACGGGAGGGGGTGGAAGGAAAAATCTATGAACTGAGGTTTTGGAAAACTTATTACTCCGTACTAGTTACTCTCAAAGCACCGCAAAGTGGTTCTTTGAAGGCCTTTATCACCGCACATTCACGCGAGACGAATGACTGAGTTTACGACCCTTGCATGAACGTACGACGATGGAGGATCCTGAAGCATCACGGGACAGTGCTCCCGGAGCATGGAACAATCATTCGCGGAGGTTCTAGTGTTGAGTCACGTGCGCACGTGCCAGGGGCAGTGGGAGTCGGTGCATCGTTTCTGATGAAAGAGAGAATAAAAATATTAAAAAAAGGATAAAAAAACGCACGAATTGCGGGGCACTTGCGTCCTCTCGTTCAGACACCCCTCTGGACGTAAACCACGCGCCTTATCTCCCACGCTCCCCTCTCTGTGCGGGAAAACCGGAATTAGATCGGAGCGTGGAACAAACGGCGCGTAGGATTAGCATTTACGTGAAGGGAAATCTATTTACCGTCTGGTGGGGAAAAATGGGAAAAATTATTATCCCTCTCTTAATCCTTCCGCATTGACCGGCTCAGGCATCGGCTACAAACCACACGACTGTATCTTTGTGGGCCCCATTTCCTAATAACTTGCCTTTTTTTTCATTTTTCTTTTTTAATCCGGTGAAAGTGTTCGGATGAATTCGTGTGCACTTTGACTAATTCTTTTTTGATCGGGTGAAATGTATGACATCCACACCAAAAAACTAAAGGGACTGAGGAGAGGCATACCAATGGGGTACCAAAGGGCACGCAAGACCCAGTTTGAGTTTCGCACAAATGATCTGAACCGTTTAATTATCTTTTAAAAAAATCGAGTAGATCTGTAAAAAAACCAGCTCAATCCGATATGTGTAGGTATTCGATTCAATCTTTCATTTTTTTATTCAAATTAGATCAAGCACATACACATATCGGAATGAACTAATTTTTTTACGGACCTACTTAGTTTTTTAAACGATTGTTGAACAGCTCGAACCATTCGTACAGGACCCGTAGTGAACCCCGCGTGCCCTTCGATACACATCAGTATGGGGTGGTCTGTACCACCAATAAACAGGGTTGAAACTTAACCCCCACAATTATTCTTAGGTTTAGTAATAAAAAGGAACCCATAACTTAAATCCAACTCCAAGTTTCCAACCATTTTAAGTCATTGATTCTTTCTTACTTTATCATTGGTAGGATTAAAAAAACTGTAAGAGTTGTTAAATTAAAATAAAGATTTGCCGATGCTTGATGCTTCTCCATCATATCAACCTTAAAACCTCTAAACACTTACCCAATGATGCATAATCACCATGACAGAATCCCATGGTAATTTCTAGTATAAAGACATTGCCTTCCCGACCAGACAATAATGGGATGTCCGACTTGTGAATTACTGCTCTACTCCCATGATAGGGTTCTATACGTACTTTATGATGTTTAAGGTGTTCACCCCTCAGAATAATAACATCTTTTCACTTTGACAAAAACAAAAAAAACAAAACAATAGTGTCCATATATACATTAAAGAAGAGAGATTACATGAATTAATTTCCCTCTTTCTAAAATTGTTCTTGCAGAATACTAAAAAACAGGGATAATTTGAACCTTAATTTTAAATTTTTATGAGCGTGTAATATTTTGAACTCCAAAATTTACAGAAGTCAGAATAGTTTACGGGATGTGATTTCGGCATTCTAGCTTTAGCCAGTGGCACTCCACATTGTGTTCTGTAATCTCATATGATCAAGACACAAAGTAGAGCGCCAATAGCTAGAACAAAAGTGCTAAAATCAATTTCCTAATTTATAGTCAACAAATTATTCTGCCGTTATTGCTAAATTTGGGAGACGGCTATCCTACACATTCCCAGGTATTTTGTGGCCTTTGCATCCGGCAGTTAAGACAGATTGATTTCCCTCCAGTATTTAATTCATTTTCTGCTGACTAAAAATAGTATTTTTGCCATTATAGATCAGCAATGAATTAATTACCACTGCTTGGAAACAAAATTCTCATTCAAATATCTCACATACTTTGCAGTGATGTGCGCAGCACGCTCGGATCTCATCTCGGCAACCAATCGGACAGCTCAGAGGTGCACATGCAGCACCGTAATTAATACTACCAGATTAGCAATGAATCAAGTTCTCATGAATCGCAGATGACTTCATTTAATTATGTCCACTTGAACGGACACGTTTGTCGTTCATGCCGCATTGCTCATCGAGAGAATAATTTCAAAAATTATGTTAATCAAATACTGATCAATGTCTCATCACAACACATCCTTTGACGCAAAAAAAAAAAAGAGTGTTACTCATCTAATAAATCGTAGCTAGCTAGGCATGCATAGCCACTTTCGTCTATTGTGCGATTGGCTTGCTCAATTCGCTTTGGTCTTCGTCCACCCCCCGTATAGATTACGATATGGTGAGGAAAAAAACCACCATAGACTAAATTACAACCATGCGATTTTTGTGTCTAAATAGTACTCTAGATTTTTAGTATTGAATTCCAAATCTTGGGATCACTAGAGCCAGGGGCGGAGGTATGTAGGGGCCCGGCCCTAGCTCTCCGAGTGTCCAAGTTTTAAAATTTTTATTTTGTATATAACTGATTTTGAATATTATTAATAATTATTCGTGTGTAGTTTACTTATAATCTTAATAATTTTGCTTTGATTTGATAAAAAAAAATTGGTTATTTTACATTCTCAATTGCTTTCATAAATAAAAAATAAACACATGATAGTTAAAATAGCCTAAAGAATTTCAATGTACAAATGTAATGAACTGAAAAGCAAAAATCTTATGATATAATAAGTATACATTCCGATAAAAAATATATGTCTGTTAAGCTAGCGCTCTAGTATCAAAATCCTGTCTTCGCCACTGGCGGCCAGTCTCATAGTTCATTGATTGTGCAAATTTGTTCAACCTGTTCAAGCACAACAGCTCCATTTGGCTTTGCTTCAACATCGTATCAGAGTCCATGGAAAGATTTCGGAGCAATATATTCCGTGAGT
>BPLS01000203.1:673107-706108 GCA_019656275.1 Rhododendron kiyosumense | reverse complement strand
GATTGGAGCTTTGCCCAGCTGTTAATTTCAGGATCCAAGAATTAATCGAGATGCACGTAAGTTAGCCCGGACATTCGGTTTTAAATCTGGTATCGTGTTCAAGGGGTTATAGGAGGTTACAGAAAGAGAGGGCTAGGGTGAGACTAGGAGATGGGGCCTGCCAATCAAAAATTGGGAAACAAGTAGGCCCACCTAGAATGGGCTAATATGGAGTTGACAATGGTATTAGCAACCCAAAATGTTCATGTTAAATTCAGTATGACATCTCCAACACCAGGTCCAGGCCCAGGCCCAGGCCCAGGCCCAGTGAACAGGTTTTTGGGTAGTATTTTTTTGCCCTTTTGTTAATGATATTGGAGGAATGAAGAAAACAGTAGAAATGAAATTTCATGGAATTGAACAGAAATGTTTGAGAAAAAAGTTATAGTAAAATGAAAACCCGGTTCACATATCCAGTTAGCCGGTACTGACCTAAATACTCCTTCCGTCCCATAATGTTTGGCACTTTTACTATTCCAGCCTTATGAAAAAATTGACTATATCTTTTAATTCATAATATTTTTTATAAACAATATGAATCTTGTTTTATAGAGTTTAATTTGTTCTATTAAATAAAGTTCAAAGAATCGATTAGAACATTATGGATTGAAAGATATATGCAATTTAAAAATAACACGCATTCCCGAAAATGCCAAACATTATGAGACGGATGGAGTAACATACTGCAATAAATGATCAATGTGAAAACTCAAGCGTAACAACATTGAAGACATTCTTCCTTCTTTGATCTGTTCTACTGGTGACATATCTGGTTAGGCGGTCATGACCTAAATAACGTGAAAATCAAGAGAAACAAACACTAAAAAAGACATTCTTTCTTCTTTTGCTTATCCCAGTTAGTGGTAATATTGTTGGAAATTTTTATCCAATTTTGGGGGTATCTCTAGAACATCAAGTTGTGTTTTGGTCATGGATTCAATTGTCTTTCTTTCCCTTGTCCCTTGACAAATTCATGACCCAAAAGCCCTCTTGGTTCCATGCCCTTTTGCTTTTATAGAAAGAAACAGCAAGAAATGGATTCTCCATAAAATAAAATTCCTAATCAACTCAGCCCAACTTTCTTGACTCAAGACTGGGAATTGGTTACTGTATTCCTTCTCGGAATTCAAACAGAATTCTATGCAAATTGGGAAATAAAAAGAAAATCAACAAATGGGAATCCGGCAAATATCCATTTTTCAATTTCCGAAATTCTTTTTTTTAAATAACTCACGTATCCAAGTCACCTTACACACATTACATATGGAATAATTTTGAGAGATTAATTTTACCATTCTTGGTTGGGGTTCAATTAAAGTTGGAGAAACCACTGCTAGTGCAGTTGGCTGTCCCTTCCCACCCCTCCCAGAAAGTGGCGGAGCCAGGATTTTGTTATTAGGGGCGGCTTAACAGACATATATTTTTGTATCGGAACGTATAATTATTATATCATAAGATTTTTGTTTTTCAGTTCATTACATTTGTACATTGAATTGATTCTTTAGACTATTTTAACTGTCACATGCTTATTTTTTATTTATGAAAGAAATTGAGAAATAATAATGTAAAATAACCAATTTTTTATCAAATCGAAGCAAAATTATTAAGATTATAAGTAACTATATTCACGAATAATTATCAATACTATTTAAAATCAAGTATATACAAAATAAAAATTTTAAAACTCGGACGCGTGGAGAGCACACCTCCGCCCCTGTTCGTGGAGGCCTCGGTGAGGCTAAGGCTATGGACAGTCTCTGAGCCTCCCTATGCTAATTTTAGCACCTCATTAACTCCCACTAATGTAACAATATTGACAAAAAAAAAAAACCCCATATAAACTACATCCATACGAGTTGATAACAGTTGAGAAATTTTGAACGTGCAATTTGAAAGTTCTCTGGAAGGAGTTTTTTTTACGAACTTAAATGTTGTATCCAAGCTAACCAAAATCCTTACTAACATGATTTCCATGAACGGCAACGGCACACAGGTTAAGCTCCCCGCCACACCTTCACCAAATTGGATTTTTTACTCCATTCTGAGCCCACAAAGAAGATTCAAATCGTACATTTCGTAGGTCTTGCCCTCAAGAATATGCGTGTAAAAAATTAACATGATCGAACATGTAATTGTTGAAAGTAGACGATGAATACAGTTTTAAGCTTGAGTTGTCCGTTCTAAAAAATCTGCTCAAATAACTATTGACATTCGATGAATTTAGTTTGTCAAACACGTGTTCTTGAATGCGGGACCTTTGAGACAAACAGTTCAAATGGAGCCAAAATATGGGGTTGCCCCAGTGGTTCAGGCGGATTCCAAGACTTTGGGAGTACTCCTTAATGTCTGGGGTTCGATTTTCTGCAGAGTGAGTATCTTACAGTAAGTGGGGAGCTGTGACTGGTGTAACCACGTTAGCTCCCCTAGAGGTTTGAATTATGCAATCGAGTCCATTTAATGGCTTGGCTAACTAACTATAGCGGTATTCCTCCTTTACCAAAAAAAAAAAAAACCTATGTGGGCACTGGGCAGACCTTAAATACGATGTGCGAATTTTACCGGGCAGCAGGAGATCAACCTGCCCTACCGCCAACCCCAATCAATTTCATCGAATATCATTTCTGTCAATTGTGGGTACAATATTAATTTGGTGTACATCGCGCACACACCAGATTGCGTAGGACACATCTCGTGATCCCATATTACTGACCAGATTCATTTTAATTTCTTCAAAATCCTGCAAAAAAAAAAAAATTTAGCTCATTGAGTGATCGATTCTCTCAATCCTAGTCCGTCCCCTGCGAATTCAACGAAGAAAATCAATATCTGAATGAGATAATTTATAAAAATTCTAAAAAATAAATTTTAAATAAACAAAAAGGCTAGAATCATTCGTGTGTGGCCGCGGATCTACACGGCACCTGACTCGTCGGCCGGTGGTCAACTGCCCTGATTGAATTCCCACGAGAATTCGGACTGTTGATTCACGGCTTCACGTTCACACCAGGACCTGAAAGGGCAGAAACGTCCATCTCGGTTACACACCTCCAGCGGCGCTGGGTAGCAATAAAGAGGGTCGGTCGGTCACCAGACAAAGCAACAAACTTCCTTTTGTTTTTAAAAAAAGCGGTCAAGAGGGCAGCCGCCCCTCCAACCACAGCAGGCCCCACCACCAAAACAACCCCACCTTGTTAAAAACTAGTAAAATTAATCTCATGCTTTTTCGGCGGTTGCTGTCTTTCCTAATCCTTTTCCAAGAATCTACACGCGTCTCACATCCACCAGACTCTAATCCTTTATAGAGCACCGTCGCGTGATGTTTTAGGAAACTATATACACGCGTCCCATATCTCACCGACTCAGAAAATTAATCTCGTCCTTTATAAAGAACAACCACGTGATGCTCTAAGAGACTATATATCACAGCTCATTCACGTGTGGGGTTTTTTGAGTGTTGCTATGGGTACAAATTTATTTATGTACTACTTCATCCATTTTGTTTAAAAATAATCGGTTCCGTTCATTTTGTTTAAAAATGCTTTGTTTAAAGTCTTACTATAAAACCAGCTCAATGAAACATCGGTAGGGGCATTCTCGAAAGATATAACTTTGCTACCAATCTCAGGCAAGAATTCAAGGACAAAATTTGGATATTTTGGAAACCTGCTAACTATTATCTGTTTGAGCAAATTTTTTTTTTACAATGGCCTAAAAAAAATTTGCGACTTAGATTATTTTTGAAGGTAAAAAATGGGTCCGAAATGGATCTATCTACACGGGTTCAAACCCATATTTTTATTTATAAGGAGTACTAATTAGAGAACCCAACGAAAACATATGGCATGGAGACCATATGAAATTGAAAGGAGTATGACTTACTGCGCGATCACATTCATCTGTTTCAGCAATTAATAGTTAAGACCTGTTTCTAACTTTGATCGGTATCGGTAATAGATATCTATTACTGCTAGTGCTAATGGACTTTCTTTACTTCAGATCATCCCAAACACTTTTGACATCCGAGATTTAACTCTGTCTCCGTAAATTAGATTCTCTCTTGAAAGTGCACCAAAAACAAGTACTACTAATAATTTTGGAAAGTGATTTGGCATTTCATATTTAGCCATTAGTATTTCAATTTTTTTGTCTTTATCCTATGTAAAAATTACCAAACTATCCATTATTTTGTTAATGTTCATCTACTTTAAAAGATATTGTTATAATTCCAAAAAATAAAAAACAAATAGAGTGTCAATAGTTAAGGGTGGTGTATCAAAATCAATTTCCATAAATTTTTCCCACCATTCAAACCCCGTGGGTCCCGTTATCCAAATACGACGCTGAAACGCGCCGGCTTCGGTGTGTGGTGTCGACTTCGATCGCGTCAAATCAATTACCGGGGGGAAGTCATTTTCGCAGGGAAAAATTGTTCCGTACGATTCCCACGTGAACGTCGACGCGTGGCAAAGCACCATTCGTTGCATGTCGATGTCGCTGCATGAAGTGGCGTATGCCCGCAGAGAGAGGAGAGATAGAAAGGGTGAAATCTTGTCCATTAGATTCTCGGTCCCAGGCCCCACCCTAATCGGCCGCCGCTCTCCCACCCACAAAGAACCCTTTTCACACAATGGGACCCATTCGGACATTCACGGCAGAGCGCAATTTTAGCGATCCGTTTCAATAATTAATAATTCGAATTTAGAAAAATTATTCGTTAGAAGAGTTTAAATATTTTATCAAATAATTTTCTTAAAATATGGACGACACGCGCAATTCAAAGCCATAATCAAAAGTTTACAGATTGCTCTGTAAAAAGTTTTGCATGAGGACGAGATGTGCCCTGAAACTTTTGCAAGTTTTTTTTTTTTTTAAATAATTGAGGACGAGATGTGCCCTGATCAATTTACACATCTCGACTAATCGTTGAACAGAATTCGCAAGATCGCATATAGAAAGTTTCGAACTCAAAATCTAGAGAGGGCCGGAGACAATAGTAACATTTAAGTTAACACTCTTAATATGACTATACAATATTAATTAACAGATTTACCGAATATTCGAAGAATTTTGAAATAATGGCTGGCTCTTTCTCCATCCCTCCCTTGCTATTTTTTTCCTCCCTCCAGCTAAAATATTTACCACTATTTTTTACTCACCCCGTCTCATAGATTCTGTTCTATTTTCGAACCCAAAATTATTATTATTTTTTAAATAACTTGTTAATTTTTATTTTTTGAAAAAGAGTTCTGCTGCATACACATTTTCACAATGCCAAAAAGGGACTAAAAGAATAAATGCTATAAATATATTTCCAACGCAAGCGTTCAAAACCTGGAGGCATAGGAAGCCCAGACACGTGGGACGGTGGGAGGAACATAGCATCAAATAGTTCAAGATAGACATGTTAATGGACCAGATCGATAGGATTCCAATCCAATCCAAATTTGAAATCGCTCAACATCAGATCTCTGATCCGAATTCTATTCTATTAATATTTGTATTATTATCAAATTGGTGGATTGGAGTTATCGGATTTGCATTTTTTCGGATTAGATTGAATCCAGTCCATTGCCGGACCTTGTTGTAGGTGAACCATCAATGCTTGACTTTGTGTCCAAATATATTTTCATAAGTGAAATTATGTAACAGATCGAGTAAGATGGTACACCATTTGGTGCACACCAAATTTACATCGCGTTCTATGAGACCAATTTCAGAGTCTCTCACAAATAATCGGAATCGTTATATTTGTTTAAACAAATTTTTAAAGGCCACTGAAGCAAAAAAAAAAAAAGCTCAGTTGATATATATCAGTAAATGCGTGATTAATTATATGCCGATTTTGTTGATAGAAAAATTGATCAAACTCTTATCGATATTCGATTAAGCTAATTTTTTTTAAGGATTCTTAATAAAAAGTTTTAAAAATTGAACGACTCTAATTATTTGTATGAAATTATAAAGTGGTGTACCCATAGTAAGGGACTTCAGGTTGGTGCTGTGTAACGAGATGCACAGCACTGTGCTGCGTACTTTTGAATCGTCGGATCGTATATCTAAAGGTTCGGATCTCATATCGACAACCAACGATCGAGAGCTGTTCATTGCCGAGATGAGATTCGAGCCATCGGATGGACGATCTGACAGCTCGAAAATACATAGCACAGTACTATCATACCATTGCACAACACCATCCCCAATTCTGCTCGTAACTTTTATTGTGTGTATTGTACAGTAATTGGCACGATAGCACGACAGCGGTAGATATTACACGTGGCCAGACAGAGAATCTGATGCGTATCTCGTCAACGTCAACACGAAATTACTCCTGGGGTCCACTATTCCTAACAAATGCCGGCCCCTAGCCGTCATCCACAACTTTGAATATTCAATTTTGATTGGGCGAAGTGATTTTACCCTACCCAAAATTATAAACTCTTGAGAAGTAGCAAAATCATCAAATTCGTTTTGGTTTTTGAATTTTCTTTCAGCGCACGGTCCTTAATAAATTTTCTCTCAATTATTATTCTCATTTCTTCTTTTTTTTCTCTCACCGCTCAAAATCTAAAAACCAAAACGAACAAGGTCAATGAGTTTATTTTGACGCTCCCCTTAAAAGTGCCGTTAAAACAATTTTGGTAGTGACAAAATCACTCCCCTTTTGATCACGCTAAAACTTGCAATCAAATACCGGTAGATACCGGTATTTACTCCTACTTTTTTACTAAATCACACACAATGTTTGGTTCAGATTCGTGTCAAACTTACTAAACTTACCAAACTGAAAATTTTCTCTGAAGGCTTAGTCCTAATTATCAAACAAATAAAACTGACTTTTTGTAGGTAGAGTTAATTATCACATTCTAAAAAATTTACCTTTACAAAATAGAACCAAAAATATGGTGGGTAATACAACCACTTTTTAAGAGGGATAAACAAAAGCGAACCGATTTGCAGGGCTTTTTACATTGAAACACTTTTTCTTTTTTGGTCTTTTTAGTTCGTGAAATAATACACTCTTCCTAGATTGCAGACACCAAATGGTAAATTCACGTGCTAAAGAACAAAAAAAAATAAAAAAAAGTGTGCGCATAAAAAAGAAGAAAAGAATGGGGAATGCCGTCACGCAGGACCCAACAAAACGGCCAATCTAATTATTCATCTCGACAATCGACGACTCGAGTTTTAACTGAGCAATGAATGATTCAAATTTATATGTGTTCAAATTCAATCTAAGTCATCCGTGCCGACATAAATAGTTGGATCGACCGCTTGGCAATGTTTTACAGGAGTACTGCTGAGCATCCCTTCATAGTATGTAAAAATCAATTTCTAGGCAAAAAATTGAACTCAAACTGGTAAAAGCCAAAGCTGCTTGCCGTCGGTGTGTCTCCATCAATAAACAACAAAAATCATTCCCCTAACCAAAACCGATGAATTTACGAATAATTCAGTTAATCAAGATTTTTGCATCTAACTAGAAGATCAAGAGTTCGAGTCTTCCCATCTACACTTAGACCTTATTCCCTTAAAGAATTTTTTTATTTTTTGTTTCTTTGGTTGTTGGACTATAGGTTATCTTTAAAGAGTTGGAACGATCCAACCAAAACCGACGACTGTCGTAAATGTGTAAAAGACACACACGCATTGAAGCCGTCAGATTAGGACTGACGGCCATCGAGATTCGTGCGTCACGAAGAGCAAACACGAGCAAAGCTTACCCGAATCTCGAGGTCTGTCCTTTGATCCGACAGTAATGGCTAACCGATGCATGAGCCCCCCATGCTTCCATCATCTCATCATCAACTACGGCCTAACTCTGCGCTGTCCGTACGTGCAAGGGGACCACCGCTATCGTACGCCCTGGCCTGTATTACCCACCCATGCGCGCACTGCGCACACCAAGCCCCCAAAAAAGCAGACACACTTCAACATTGTCGTCCTAATACAGTCCCCACCTTTTCCCAGACCCAGAGTCGATTGAAATTTTCCTACTCCTTCCGTTCCAATTTACTTATCATAATTCTATTCTAACCGAATAAAAAAATTAGTTATATTTTTAAATTGATAATAAATTTTATATTCAATATAAATTTTATTTGATAAATCTCGATTTGTTCTATAATACAATATTTTCAAAATTACCTAAAACATTATAAATTATAAGATATAATTAATTAAAAAATGGCACGATCTCTCAAAAATAACAATTAAATTGAGATGGAGGAAGTAAAAACCTAAACCACAATTGCAACAACCACAGAATTGCCCCGACGATATATACAGATCGTAGCAGAATAGGCAAAATCTTACGTGATCCAGCTGGGTCTCTTTTTGCTACGAACTCGTCTCTGTTTGTGTGTTTGCTACGAACTCCTGAGACGAGTTTTGATCGTGCGAGGCAAACAAACCAAATGGAGACGAGCTCGATCATGTCAAATTGGCCTGATCTGGCCACGGACTCTATTCCGTTGAAAGCAATTTAAACGGAGTCGAGCAGGACAGATTAATGAATCTGTTTTACGGAATAGTTTTTATGAATAACAGAAACGTAGGATTGCAAAAGAAATCGAATCGAGAACTGATAAAACCAGCAGAAAATATTAACCGATTTTGTTTCACGGGATCTTCTTTTTATCCAAACAGAAACGTAGATCTAAGCTACGC
Source organism: Rhododendron kiyosumense (assembly GCA_019656275.1). Taxonomy (NCBI): domain Eukaryota; kingdom Viridiplantae; phylum Streptophyta; class Magnoliopsida; order Ericales; family Ericaceae; genus Rhododendron; species Rhododendron kiyosumense. The sequence goes on along the minus strand of BPLS01000203.1, from coordinate 697,402 downwards.
CGATAGCAATAGCCAGCTTCTGATGAAAATTCACGAGAAGATGCTGGTTTTTACATATATATACACTAATAAATTTATATCAGCACATCCATTCAACTGTCAGGCTGCCTTCTCTCTCTCTCTCTCTCTAAAACTATTTTTCGTTTTTTTTTTTTTGGTTACAATTCGGAAAATAAACAGAACAAAAACGGATAATGGATCAGGTTATTGGCGAAGAACAAAAAGGCGGAAATCGATGGATCATCAGGCCGTCTCGGGCGGGGGAGGATAGTTAAGGTCGAGATCGACGAGTTTGCTCAACGGAGAGCAAGAGTCGTGAGTGGTGTTGTTATTGTTGTTATCTACGACGGATGAGGAATCGGAGTCGCTGTGGACCCCACCGGCAACGGGGAAGCGCAAATCGGACACCTTCCGATCGAATCTGTACATGTTGAGGTGGTTGTGCAAGGCCTCGGAGCGCGAGAGCTTGTCAAAGAAGAACAGCGGACGCGCCATCGGGATAAATCCGGTGAATCCGACACCTCCACCGCAACCGCCGCCGCCGAGATAGGCGAGGTTGAGATCGAGCGACGGCGGAGGGAGGGGGACGGCCGTGTACAGTGGCGGCGGCGCGTAGCTGGAGGACTCGACGGTGCTGCTCTGGCTAGGGCTCCGGTTCGCCGCCTTGAGGTAATTTTGGTTAACGACGTGGTTATTAGCGGCGTGGCTGTGATCGACGGCGGAGACGAGTTCGGAAGGGGTGGGGAAGTTGGTCTTCGCCTTGTTGCCGCGGAACTCCCTCGCGGCCGTGTCGTACGCGCGCGCCGCCTCCTCGGCGGTGTCAAAGGTGCCGAGCCAGACGCGGCTCTTCTTGCCGGGATCGCGGATCTCGGCGGCATACCGGCCCCACGGCCGCTTCCTCACGCCCCTGTAACGGATCTCCTTGTTACCCGCAACGCCGCCAACGGCGGCTGCGGCGGCGGTTTTGTCTCTCGGTGCCATACGTTCTTTATGCGTTCGAAAGGGATAAAAAAAAACAAAGGGAACAATCTTTTTAGGCGTTGCGAGGAGGAGAGGGTCGGGGGAACAAGGGATTATATAGAGGGTGGACGGTGGAGATTTTCGCTAAGTTCACGCTCTATTTAAGGGAGCGTGCAGTGCTGGGAGGTTTTAATGAGATGGTTAATTTGGCTCCCCCTCCCGCGGGCGGGGGGTGTATTCAGTACTATAGGATTAGGTTTTATTGGTTACTCATAACTTGCCACGTAGCCACCGAAAAAGAATGGGTGTATAAACGAATCAAGTTACTCGAATTTTTATGAGGAAAATTACAAAAGATTTTGTTGCTTCGTGAGTGTTGTACGTATTTTATGCTTGTTTATAATCATTTCAATGTTGAGTTATTTTTCAAGGCCAGAATAACCATAAAAAAGTTTTGGAGATGATAACTTTTAAAAATCTCGTACATTTGGGGTAAGTTTCCGCTATATTATTGAATTTCAAGCTAATGATAATAGTCAAGCTATTTTTTGCTACATTTTTATTTTAGTTGATGTATGTGAGAAAATTGGTCTACATATAAATTTCTGGAAACAATAATTTTAGTCTATTTAGTTTAACGAAAAGGCCCCTCAATTTGTTGAAGTATGTGATTGGAAGTGAGGTTAATTTTTGTACGAACAAGAAACTTTGTAAGGGAAAAAAAAAAGTCATTAGTTAAAAGCTTGTTTCTAAGGTCCTCAATATGAAAATAGTGGAAGATTGGAGGTTCGTTATGTTAAGTCTATTTACTACCTCAAAATAAGGAATGAGTAAGCCAAAAAAAAAAAACAAGGGCTGCGTAACAGACCCTATTTTATTATGTTTCCAAGCTAGTAGTAGTAATTTAAAGCGATTGTTACATAGTTTGATTATGGACATATTTTGCTTTTACAAATTGGAAACTTTGAATCAATTAATGGCCCGCGTGGAATGGTGGACTTGATTTCAGACCGAGTAATTTTATAAATTGTTCTATTTTATTTAGGATCCAATGCTTTTATGCGCTGCTTAATCCTCACAATCTCTTCATTAAAAATGTGTGAGTTATTTGAAAGATCTTTCAAAATGATCCCGGGATTCGACAAAACACAGTTTGCTAGCATAACGAAATTTTGGTTCTCTCTGGCTAGAAGAGATATGCGATATGTGTTAATACCCATTGAACTTTTGAGGGTGTGTTTCACTAATTAAAATAAATACTTATATTTTAAATTAAAAAGTAATATATTGTGAGCGAATAATCTGTCTCATTTAGTAAAATTATATTACTTCCGTTCCACAATGACAATCCCACTTTTTCTCTCTTACCTTTCTTTAAATTAAAAAATTAACTACTTCTATGCATAATTTTTTAAATTTTTTCGCACCGTATTAAATATCTCAATTAGTACTTTAATTTGATGCATTTTTTTTTAAAATTATACATGTTAGTAGTTGATTTTTTTTTTTAAATGGCACGACTTTTCATGCTAAACTTCACAAACACTCTCTTTTTCGTCCTTCAATGTTTGTCCAATTTTTAAAGACAATGAGTAAATTGTGTCAATTGTACTCATTTACCCCTTCTATTCAAATATTGATTTACTGTATACAAAAGCAATCATGACGCTCCCTAAAAAAGTTGAAAATTCAAAAATAGACACAAAACACGGATGGAAAGAGTAAAAAATAAGACTTTTAGCGGTGCGTAAATTCACATTAATAAGAGGAAAAAGGGGACTTCGGGTTGGTGTTGCGCAGTGAGATACACAGCATCGTGCTGCACACCTCCGAGCAGTCGGATTGTGCGTTTGACGGCTCAAATCTCATCTTGGCAATCAACGATCGAAAATTGTTTATTGTTGAGATCTGAGCTATCGAATGCATAATCCAACGGCTCGAAAGTACTGCGTGCTGCGCACACCACCCACTAGCCAACACTGTCCCCAATTCAAAAAAAGAAAAAGGAATACAAATAAAGGAGAGAGCGTGAGGTGTGCAACACGTGCTCCGAGCCATCAGATCGTGCATCCAACTGCTCGAATCTCATCATGGCAACCAACGATAAAAAACTATTCGTTGCCGAGATGAGATTTGAGCTATCAGATAGACAATCCAACGGCTCAAAGGTGTTGCGTGCTGTATATACCATTGGACAACACCATTCTCAATTCGGGAAAAAGGAAAGCAAATAATTATAAAGGAGGGAGCGTGAGAGAGCAAGTGTTTACATGTGTTGGGGCAATCGAATGAGCTACAGACAACACATATCGTGGGGGAGTTGGGAGTTATTTAATATTGGGCACGGTCAACGAAGTTTGACTGTACTAGAGTACAGTACTAGGGCCGCCGTCCTTGCGTGAATTTCTCAGAAACAAAGAAAAGTATCACTGGACTACTGAAGTGGTGGCGATACCACATTAGTAGTAGTAGTAATTATTACTACTACTTACCGCCCGAAGTGGACTCTGCCCTGGCTGGCGGTCACGTGGCGAAGCGGTGGCTGTCAGCACATGCGGACGACAACGGCGGCGTTGTCTACGACCGCAATTATTACTCTCTGTATAATAATATAAATGACGACTGGGTTAATTGTTCAACGCCCCACCGTCACCGCACTAAAATTTACCATTTCATAATGGAATAAATTACATGTGCACATTGTGTGCAAGATGGTGTTCCGACGCAAAGTAACGTCAGTCATGCAGAGCGTGAAAGCGTATTTCAAAATTCTACCAAACAACTATCATTCGTAAGTGCGTAAATTGAGAGTGAGAACGAATGCTATTTTAAAAAATTATGTGAGATATTCGCACACGAATTATGCGACTTAGTTTTCAACTAAGGCTTCATTTTGCTAAGGTTATTATTTGACCTCTCTGAAATTAATCATGGTAACAATACATTTTTAATACATAATTGCGTGTTGATTCAGGTATCAAACGGTATCTGATCAACATGATTTTCAGGCGAGGTTGAGGTTCTCGATGCGACCTTCAACATAAATGGTTTTGGTCATTATTGTGGCACAAAAGTTTATGCTTTGTTTGATTTGTGTTTTGAAAAAAAAAATTGAAAAATTATAGGAGTAATAAGTGGAAAAAAATAGAGAGAGAAATGTTAAAAGTAGAAGAAATTTAAAAAGAATTTTTTAAAAAATTGTTTTTCAAAATTGAAGAGAACAAGACATTAAATTGGACAGTAACAAGAGAGAGGTTACCATGAGAGGAGCCAGTTTCTTTTCATGGACTCCACCAGCCCACATGATATTATATTGTGGGGAAAAAGTATGGGCACCGCTGTGGGTACATATGGTATGTACGTGTCATGCATATATAGATTTTGTAGGTTCCATCTCGCATGGATTTCACAAAGATAATTCAAATCGTTTATTATTTTTTAAATTTTTTTTACAAAATTCTATAAAAAATCTGCTCAACTCGATATCAATAAAGATATTTCTACTACAAATTCAGAAAAAATTCATACTGATATCAGATTAAACTGATTTTTTAACAGACCTCCATAAAAAAAAATTTTAAAAATAACGGATGGTTTGATTCGAATCATTTTTATAAAATCTAAGACGGTTCTCACAAAACCCATCATGTGTATCAGTGCATGATTATGTATATCCCCCATAAAGAATGAGATCAAGGGGTCTAGTGGTGGCGACCACTACGACAAGAATTTTAGAAAATGTAATTATTATATGAAAAAAAAATTATGCCCAACTTATATAGTTTCACCACTATTAAATTTTTTTAGTATATATTTTGTCACTGTTAAGATAAAATCTTGATTCCGTCTTTGCGCCCTATGGGTACCCGTAGCTCTTCTGAAAAAAGTAGGGAAGGCATATTGAAGCAGTGAAAATTTGTCCAGAGCATCTCACGATTTTTCCCAAAAACAGCAAAAAAAAGGTGCTGACGGCGGCACACTTGGCATTTTTTTCTCCGCCTCCTCGCCGCGTGTGTCGGCTAGCTTACCACCGACAACGTCCTCCGGATGTCGACACGTGTCCCCCCATCGACAACTGTGGGCGTGACGCGAAAATCTAACTCCGGACGCGTCTGCCGATGAGGTGGCAAGATATGACTGGTCGTTTTGAGTCTGCGTACGGACAAAACTACTACCGGAAGTTATTCAGTGCTCACGAGTGCAGATTGGTGGTTTTTTTTTTTCCCGTGTGATCGTTGGGGCATGTTTGAATGTCGGACTACTCTCTCCGTTCCAAATTGAGAGTCTAACTATTTAAGGGTATATGTAATAATTACACCTATAATGCCTTTCATTTTTACTATTACTCATGTATTCTACCTCTTTTATAACACTTATATTCATTTGTGAGGGAGACTTTCGAAAAATCAACAAATTTTTCCTTCAATTTTTTGGGAAAGGAATATCATTTTGGAACAACCCAAAATAGAATAATGGATTCTCAACTTGAAACCGATGGAGTATTTTTGTTAACAAGGATTGCATAAGATGATATACTGATGTAGGACAAGAATTTAGGACATTTCAATTATGCGGAAACTTTATTTTAGAAATTAATGCTTTGTTTAGATTGGAATTTGAATTTTTTTTTGAAAAATAGTAGGGGTAATGAGTGGAGAGAGATAGAGAGAGAAATGTTGAAAGTAAGGGAAATCTATGAGAAATCTAGGGATAATTTTTTGAAAAATTCTTTTTAAGTTGCAAAGAGAACAAGGCATAATCGTTTTAGGAATTCCTCTTTTAATGCCGCTTGTTTAGCATATTTCTATCGGTCTTTTAATTTTGTTAGATTTGGTTTCCAAGTATTGTTTTGCTTGGTCTTCGATCTAAGTAGTTACCTTATTGTTAGGACTCATACTAGTATAAAATAGGGGTCTGAGTTATTGAGTTATTCATCTTTTACATCAATAATATTCAGAGTTTCTTTCTTTTCCTTATGCGTAAGATTTGCTCGTGGACTTGAGTTATTTATTTCGTTTGGACTAGTATATTGACTAGTCTCTTGTGAATTCCGCTGCGTCATATACTCTCTCTGTTCTTTTTTTTTATAGTCCAGTATTTTATTTTGAACTGTCCCTTAATAAGTGTCTATTTTGTAAAGTTAGTGAATAAAAATTGGTACATTTTTTCATTTTACCTATAAAAGTAGATTTCATTTTAAAAAATTTGTGAGTAAAAATGTAATAACGATGCCTCTATAGAGTGTACGTACAAAAAATTGAGGTAAAAATTGATGTAAAATGTGTAATAATGATGTCTCATTTATAAATTACAGTTACAAAATTGGACACTTAAAAAAAGGAGGAAGGAAATATTAATAATAGAGATAGAGAGGACAAGTGAAATTAACAAGATAATAGTCGGGATTAAGAATTAAAATAGAGAAGACAAGCGAGTATAGTGTTTGGTGAAAATGAGACAAATGTGATGAAGTAATTTTTCACCATTAAATGCAGAAGAAAATAATCCGACAACGAGGGACTAGCTAATACCACCCTTCCTCTGGTGTTAGTTGATCTCATATGCCATAAGAAAAATGATCACTGGACCAATATGATTATAATTATTTTGTCCTAAAAAAGTAATTTTAAAAGTATATGTTTTTTTAAAAAATTACTAGCGAACTTTTTAAAGATTTCGATAATTATTGTTTACTTTTTAAAATTTTCTCGTCGAATTAATTAACCTGTAAAAGAATAGAGACCAAACTGAATCTTGTGTCCCAATTAATTGAGATCGGCAAAAAAAAAAAAAAAGCCCCGTAAAGAAGGAGGATTGTGTGTTATCTACTTCCTCCGTCCCAAAATGCTTGTCCAGTCTGCAAAACGGGGTGTTAAAAATAATGCAATTTTTTCAAAAAAAAATTCAAACTTTTTTCACAAATTAAAAATACTCATTGATATCTAGTAAGCTGTTAAAAAACTTTTTATTTTTTCTTTGCAAAAATTGTATAATTTTTAACACTCCATTTTACAGACCGGACAAGTATTTTGAGACGGAGGAAGAACTGACAGCTGCCAATACGTAAAAGCCCCGTTACGTCTCTATGACATGAATTCTAATATGAAAAAGACATGGGTAGGTGACTAATAATTGATGACTGCAATAGCAAAGATGGATGTTCAAGACTACCGCGTCCGTCAATCAGTCAAACCTATTTAATGTGAAACCCTAACACAGTACTACTCGGTGGGGAATGCAAAATGCCAAAAAAATCCTTTACATTTTTTTTGAAATAACAGACAATTTCATTGCTCATGAAAGAACTGAAAATTGCCCGTGTGAGGCTACAGACTCCCAAGCACCAGAGCCTGTCGTTGGGTACACAGACCTCAACAACCGGATTATCCAAGGACGAATCCCCAAGGCGAGGGAAAGACACTCACAAATGCACATGAAAAAATGCTCCACACAACTTTATATTCTGATCTAGTTAAATCAAATTATTAAATAGCAAAGACATTCATTTTGGAAAAAAATTAATTGGCACACCGCCCACAGAATCAAAAAAATCTCTTTAATTTTGAGACGATCTCTTCCGATCATGTGTTGATGGATATTCGATCTACTTGGATATTTATTTATTTTTTATTTTATGCAATTTGGTGTTTTTGACAAGCTCTTCAAAATAAATGTCTCGGATAGTTGGAATCGCTGAAATGGGTATACGGCTGTGTGGGGAAGCATTCACAAAGTGAAGCACAATTTGACAAAAACAAAACAAAACAAAATCAAAACGTGAAATGAAACTCGCTACGATTCAAATTTAGATAAAAAGGCCCTTTTAGTTTCTTGTGAAAAAAGAAAAAAAATTCTTTAACTACTAAAATTTGGAATTCTACGAGCCTATCAGCGTTGTGAGATTTGCCAACAACTGCTGCGATGTGCAACGGCTATCCGATATGTGATGCTAATTTAGAGCTGTGTTTGGATCCTGAAATTATTTTAGCATATCAAATGGAAATGAAAATGGAAGGAAACAATAGGGAAAGCAGATGAGATGAGATGAGGTGTGTTTGAACTTAAAATGCATGTGAAATTGAGAGTTTTGACTTCGTAAGTTCTGAAAGCATCAGTAACAGCAAGCATTGTGCGTTAACTTTCAACATTTTGTGATCATGACAGAAGCTTGCCTAGAACGACATTTGGGACCCCTACTCTACTCTCTGCTAGTTTCGTGGTTGCTTCGAATGCAAAAGGATTCTACCATTGGTTTGAGCTATGAAAAATAGAGGCATTACGCTGTATCTCCAGCGTTAGGGTGGTTGGTGTTGGTGGTAGTCGGTAATGGTGGCGGCAGCGGAGATACAGCGGTTGAGGGAGAGAGGGCTTTGATTTTGGGGGAAGAAGGGTTGGGTGTGATCTGGGATGATCCCAGCCCTTGTATTTGGGGAAGGTGTCTTGGCTGGATTTTGTCCACAAACTGGAACAAACTGGTTTGGAGTCAACTGGACAGGATCCGAGCCCTATTTTGTTTTGTTGGTTAAAAACTGCACTCTTGTTCAGTCTGTGTATGTTTTTTTTGATAACTCAGGTGTCCAGGTTGGCTTAAATACACCTCAAGTAATCATGAGACTGATTCCACCGCCCACTTGCAAAGAGCCCAATTTTGCTCCGTACGGACTGGCCCCATAGAAGTTGATAGCACCTGAGAAGTTTCCAACCTAGGATCTTAAGAAGGAACAAACTCTTACAAGGATCTTAAAAAGAACAAACCCTTGCGTCTCAGGGCTTGAGCACCAGGTCAACCCCTAAGGTTTTTTTGTCTGTGTATGCTGATTGATAGTACCCTTCAGTTGCGTAAAGATGCATCAACAGCTAAAGGAAGATAAGGGTAAGTTGGTAATTCTGTAAAATAAAGAGAACCACAAATGGGAACGTGATTTTCCAAAAAAAAGAAGAAGAGGAAGTGTAAAAATCACTCTCCAACTAGAATGGCCACAAAAAATACCGTTAAGATTAGTACTCTATGATTGGCGGTCTTTGGAACGTTTTAGCATACGCTGCAGGGATATACAAGGCAGGATGGGTTGGACGGCACCAGAAGAACCGGCCTTGACAGAACGGAATGAAACTTAAGAAGAGAAGCTGCTATCCTCATCGGCTGAAAGAACTAACCCGAGTATTGAGGGGGAGGAATGAGATCATGAATACACTGGATGACCGCAAAACCCGAAAGATAGTGAGGCTAGTTTTCGTCAATCGTTTCGTTAGGCTATTTGGACTGTATCCTAATGGTTTAGTACAACTTTCTTACCTTATACTCCTATGGCTATGAGTCTAACAAGTGGGTGTTCCGTGGTATCTAACAAATTGCATATTGACAAGGAAATTGCTTTTTGGCCTTTCGCACTCCAAGATTTACCGTTCGCACTCCAAAAGTAGAGTGCGGAAATCAAACGCATATAAGGATTGATTTTCGGACTCCACTTTTGGAGCGCAGGTAGTAAATTTTCAAGTGGAAGAATAATTTCCTATATATTGATTATCAAAAAGAAAGGTAAAGTGTATTAAGGGTTTTCCTTTGAGCTTGTCGTGCTCTCAGGACTCACTGAGATACTTCAATCCAATAACGAATCTAAACGAAAATAGGGGGTTTGCATTGCATCTGCAGGAAAATATACAACAGCTGTGACAAAAATATGATAGCAAGCGTACTCTATCAAGAAAAGGAAAAACGAAACAAGTAGCTTGATTCTACACATAACATGGGAAAAAGCCGAATTAGACAGTGGCAGGCGGCGCAGGAGTATACCAACCGTGGTGAATTGAGATCGCCGTCTTTTTCCTAGCAAGTCTAGACTTCCGCCTTTTTCCGGTGTTCCTGTGCAAGACTCCTTTTCTCACTGCCTTATCAATAGCAGAATAAGCCTCTGCAATCCACTTCTCAATTGTAAGTAATTCTATGGGTCTTGCATTTTTTTTCCTCCGTAGTAACTCTAGTGCTTTCAAAACCTGGAAAAAGAAAAGTCGCAGTAGAATTAAAACCACAAGTATGATCACATATTTCGTATGCCATTTCCCCATGAATATCCTTTCTTTGTAGTTGGAATAAAGGCAAAGAGAATCAAACTCGAGAAAGATGATGCCTTTCTTTCAAAGGTTCTAATTTATAGCACTTAATTACTGGAGGTCCCGATAAGAACACAATATACAGATTCATAGCAGACCGATTCCCGTCCTCAATAAAATGCAAGTTTGCAACAAGTGAAACAACTCTAGAATTGCTGCCAACAAGAATTAAGAAATAAATTGCTCATGTTGGTTGCAACAAGTGAAGCAACTCTAGAATTGCTGCCCAACAAGAATTAAGAAATAAATTGCTCATGTTGGTCTTTTACTGGTTCAGGACTGTGAGAGCACAAATCTACTTGCAATAATTCTCAAATTTCTAATATACACTTCCCAATTTTCCAAGGTTTCCAATCCTACTCTAAGCCTTCGGCAGCTAATTTCTGCACATGATTCGGTTACCTTCCAATGCAAATATGAACATAAACAGGTCATGTCCATGGACTTTTCCTCTCTTCATACCTACATTTCTGTTGCCTAAACCAAAGTGGTTAAAGTATTGTCATAATATACCAGTTCCCACTGCTATTTTTATCCAATGTGCTGGCCACCAATCTCTGAGAAACTGAAAAGAGACATGACTCCAAGCTATAAAAATTAGTTCAGGCTGACCACTATTATGGCTTTAACAAAAGCTGCATCACAACAATCTTTCTCGCATTTAGCAAGTTTGTGTCAAATAATCCCTCAACAATTTCAGTTTGGCAATTTTCTTATGCAGTATTATCAGAGGACGCCAAAAAATCTCCAACAAGGGTTAACTACTAAGAACTGTCTAAAAGAAAAAAGTCAGTCATTTGTCTGCAAAAATCGAGCTTAACACAACATGTTTGTAGACTCCGAGCAAATGAACGTCCAAGCATATCACAAATGTGGCATTTCAAGAAGGTTGAGCACTTTTGCCCGGAATATCGATAAACTCATTTGAACACATTTAACAAAGAATTGATGAAGCACTCATCGATATATGGTTTCCATAAGGTTTTGCAATTCTTATTCTTATTCTGGTGAGGGGGTGTATGGATCTGTATCTGGAAGCCCCATTACCTCATCCAAATGTTTTTTTTTGATCGGCTACCTCACCCAAATGTTGCCAGTTGACATGGGAACAATGGTGGAAGTGTAGAACCAAGTAGCTTTCCAATTAAGCTTCCGATATCAATGTAACTTGGCAAAATGTCCACCAATTGCACCAGTAAACAGGATAGTTTTCTGGCCCAAGCAAAATTGAAGACGTGCTTCTGGTAAATACATAGTTTATGATCAGCAGTATGTCAACGATTATGGTCCACGACAGCACAACACAATCATTCAAATCACCATAGAATGAATGGATGATATGACCAAAAGTCCATGACCCAGTTTTGCCATTTGGATCTTGCATTTGTTGAGGAATGGAATTGCTTATTACACTACTAAAATTTTCGCAGGTTACCAGTAAAATAGATATCAGAATAAATGTACTTATGTACTCATTTTATAGTCATTCTCCAACCAACCAACTACAAATAAAAAATTAGCTTTTTTGATTTCATTTTACATTTCCTTTCTTCCCCTTTACTCTTTCTTTACCTCAACAAAACCAAGATCTAAATATAGCACAAGGAAAGCCTCCCAAACTACAACTCTTCACAATTTCAAATGCAAAATCTGAAATTACTCTAATTTATTGTATTTTAATAAGCAAACAATCAAGTGATTAACCAACTAAGGCAAAAGCAGTTGGCCAAGACTCTTACATCTCACTAGGAGGTCTAGAGTTTGAATCTCCCCACCTAGGTGTGGATGTCATTCCCTTCGTACTTGTTGGGACTATTTCTCTCCTTAATGGGGCTATCAGTTGGATTGAGTGTATAGTGTTTGTGGACTTGTTTCCAGTTAGATGTAATTCTGATACTTGTATTCTTCTACCGCTTGTAATGAAAAAAATAAGCAAACAATTTTACAAAAGAAGGCATTAGGGCATGCCGGCCAAACACAAAAGAAAGCCACAAACAAAAAGGCCCCATAGACTTCCATGAGTGTACAAAAGATAACCAGAGTAAGAAATCCCAGCTATCCTAGCAGGAGAACTTTTGAACCTATATGAATACCTATCTAGGCTGTCAAAATGCCTACGAATTCCTTCCTCCCATAGGAACCACCCACACACATAGGGATCATAAAACCTGACAAAACACACGTGCACAATGCGTAGTCGGAAATTCACTAACTTATCAAGAACAAACACTAAATTCACAACTAATGTGACTCAAAAAAGTCAAAAACTAATCAATTATGCAGTCCTGAAACCCCCCAATTAACAAGTCAATTGTCAAAGAGGCGGTTATATGTGCAGACACCTATTTTAAAACTAGCAGCATTCCTGCTGCCCATATCTACATTGGCTTACAAAAGCCATCTTATCATATATCTCAATTTTATCAGACCTTGATGTGCTGTCTACATAGACCTAATTATCAACTGATAACACAAATACCAAAAAGTAATGCCAGCTTATGATAAGGTGAGCAATAACATATATTTCTGAAGAAAAGAACTGAAAAGAGAAATTGATTACTTTTCAAGCTATAAAAAATAGATATCACTGACTATTATGGCATTACTAAATCTGGGCCACAGCAACCTTTCATGCATTTATACCTACTAAAATAACCCCTCCACAGTTCCAGTTTTGCAATTAGCTTGCCCTAGATTTCTTGGAGGACTCCAAGAAATGGCCAACAACATGGGTGAGAACTACTAAGAAATGTCCAATAGAAGACAATCAGTCAGCTTCTGCAATCACGGAAGAACATCTGGATTAGAAGGACATGTTTATAGACTCCTAGAAGATAATAGGTACATCGCCTCCAAATCAAAGGATGGCGGACTGGAAGTTGACCTAAGGACAAATGTATACTGTGGAACTAAGTATTTTTCCAATTAAAACCGTGATTTCAAAAATTAAGCATCCGACATCATGGTAACTTGGCTAGAAATCCTCTTAATTGAACCATTAACAGGATAAATTTCTAGATTGTGGCCCAAAGGCAAAAATGCAAATCTATTAAATTCAATGAGCAGCAGTATGTAAACAATAATCATCCAAGTCTCCACACTCTATACTTCTATTTCTACCAGCACAAAGTAAAATGGATGACATGTAAAAAATGGCATAAGTTTCGTAAGCCACATTTTGATCTTGGGTAAGTCCAGAAAAAGTAAAAGAACAGGGAAATGGATTTACTTATATAGTTGCATCATTTTCATTGGACGATAATGATTCAATAATCTATATAGAAGACCATTCATTTTATCATCCTATTCTCAGCCAACCAAACAAAATCAAGAAATTAGCTTTAATCATTTGATTTTCGTTTTCCTTTCTTTTACTTTTCCTTTCCTTGCCCTTGATTCCCTTGACAAATCCCAGATCCAAACTCAACATAAGGAACCTTCAGCAACTACAATTCTTCAGATTTAAAATGCACCACAGCCCAACTTTGCATTCCTTCTAATTACAGTAGGTGCCCTATGAAAGTTTGGGGACAAACTTTACTTTTCGTTCTTTACAAATCCCATGTCCAAACACAACATAAGGAAACTGTCAAAAATTATAATTCTTCAGATTTAAAATGCACCACAGCACAACTTGGCATTTACTCTATTAAAGCATGTGACCCGATGAAAGTTAAGGGACAAAAAACTAACAACCTAAATAATCAACCATAACATGATGCACATCATCACAAGCACACCCGCACAAACACTTACAAGCACAATGAAATAATTATAAACCCAATACGTTGCAAATTCAATACATAATCAACAATAAACCCAACCTAAACACAGATTCACAGATAAAAATAACCAACTAAAACCCAACATCAAGAATCGAAAAAATTACCAATTTGGCAGCAAGCAAGCCCCAAAATACATTTCAATTTGTCCAAAGTAAGGACTTACCTTCTTCATCCTAGTTCTGACTTCAGATTTCCTTGACTTGTTTCTGAGACGCCTCTTCTCATTTTGGCGAGCTCTCTTCTCAGCCGAATCTGCCTTCTTGGTCAAAGCTGCCTCACAAACAATGGAGAGACGATTCGGCCTCACAACAGGGCTCATCAACAAAAACCCTGTGACATTTTCCAACAAAAACTTCTACTTAATACCAAAAGTTCATCTGCGATTCAAATTGCAAACATGAGAAACCCCAACATTGTGTCAGGAAGCCTAAGACAGGATCTAGGTGATACAAATGCCTGCAGATAGAGCAATTGAAAACACCAATACAATGACACAGGATCTAGGTGATATGTGTGTGTGTGTGTGCAGCTAGCTTTATGAGTCTGAACAATACAAGGTTCAAAGGACTCACATTGTAAAGTGAACAGTGCCTCCACACTCCACAACATAACCAGAGAAATGCAATACTCTCAGGAATCCCTCTACAACCACACCTATTTCACACACACGTACGCAATACGAGGTCAAAGTACTTAAATTGTGTGGGAAAATGACTGGTTGTAGATGGGGCAGCAAACGAGGCGAGCTTTAGAATGTTCAGGTTCTTTCTTTTAAGTTTTTACGCGAAATCAATGAAAATTTGACGAGCTGAATCTCAAGAGGAGATAATAGTTAAGAGCGAAATCCTAAAGAACGTCACATACATTACTGTTTCTTTCCTTCCTCTCTCGCTCTTTATATTTGATACATGGGCTCACATGGGGCATTACAAATAACGGTTGCAGAGAGAGAGAGATGGGTTTATGAAGTGTAATCAATTACCTGAGGAGAAGACATTGTGGGAGATGCGGGCAGAGAGGCTCAGGGAACTGAGCGCCGCAGTGGGTTTAAGGTGAGCAGAGGAAGGGTTGTTGAGAGATAGGGCACTCAATTTGGACGGAAGAGCCCAGCAATGCACAGCTGCAGCCATCTCTCTCTCTCTCTCTCTCTCTCTCTCTCTCTCTCTCTCTGCAATCGAATTCAAACGGAAACCCCGAACCCTCTTCTCTCTCGCTCTATCTTATCCACCCAGAGTGACAAGCAGTATCTTAGGGGCTGTTTGGATGCCGTGAATTAGGTTCGGACCCAAAGTAGTCACCTCGCATATTATTGCTACCCGATATAGTCTCGGCCCATTATTTCAAACAAAAATATCCCTTGAGTCACATATATAATTCACATATTTCACAATTTACGGAATTTATAGGAGTAAAAAAGTCATTATGCAACATAACAAAGCATATCCAGGTTTCGACAATAATAAATTACAAGTCAATTCACATAATTAGTTCATATTTTTAACAACTCTAGCCCAATCTAAAAACAAACCATCAAGGAGAGACCTACACTTTCCTACCTAAACTTTCAAGTAAATAAAAAGTGGGTCGTACTCTTGATGGGAATTATAAGGCAATTTTTAGACTGGCCCGTAATTTATCCTAATATTTAGCGTTGAAATGAAACCGAAGTTAAAAAGTAGAATTGGCTTCTAATTTTTTAATTTTTTTTGAAAAAATGACGGCACATGGCGTGTTTAATAAATAATATCCGCCATGACATTTTCTCAGCATGTCCTGGCGGATATTAATTATCAAAACATGTCTTTGGCCATCATTTTCCCCTTTTTTTTGGGTCTTGGGAAATTCAAAGGTCCAGTTTTGTAAGCCCAGCCCAGCCCAGCCCAGCCCAAAACATGAATTGGAAGCTAAATGATGGCTACTGGAGTAGAGTCCAAAGAGGTGGGCCTACTGGGTTACCAAAGAATACAGAGCCTGAATCACACCAAGGCCCGGCGAAGAGGATGACCATGGCCGTCTCATGTTAGGACATACAAGTATAATTTTACTACGGCCCGTGGCGCGCTCTCAATCCTGGTTCTCAACTTCTCATGAATGTTACTAGTTTGGGACATTCTTAAAGGACGTTTTTCATGTTTGCACTCTAGCTTACGCAAATATATTCGTATTATGTGACTCAAGTTAGGACACTTGACATAAGTCACATGATCGTTGCATTTTTTTTTAAATTTATCATTTATATATAAAATTATTGTTACATCCGTACCAGTTTTCAAAGTTTTTCGACACAACACATGCTCCAAAAAAAATTAAAAACTGCATACTAGGCTAGATAAAACAAATTAAAAGTGAAATTCATATAAAAGAATGGTACAAACTTATTTCACTTTAGAGTTTAAAAAAAAAAACAAATTCATTTTATCAAAAAAACAATTATTATATCACAGAGCCATGGACATGTAACACGTCCTCAGTTGCATGACTCTCGTCTCTCGGCCCATCCAAGGACCTTTCCAAAAGCCCATATTTCGGTTTTGGGGCCTTTTCCTTTGTCCTTGTCATTGTAATGATGTTGATGCAATGCAAGCATACGGGAACACGAAATTAGCACGAGTTAAGATTCGTTGATTCATGCATGAATACTTAGAAATTAAATCATTCTCTAAACCTGTTGATTCTGAGAATACCGGATAAAGGCATCAAATATTGTTGTTGATTCATCAGAATGCCAAAAAATTTGGAAAATAAAAAAGTTTCTCTTTATAAAACCCAATATTATTCAATCAACTCCCTTTGTATAAGACTTGCAAACATACTTATACCAGACTAGACTCGACTCTTAATATTCCCAAGACACCATAAATAACCTAGAAACAACCTCTAGAACTCTTGTGCATATAGAAAAAACTGAAAATGGCTCTTCGATCGACTCAATAACTCTTTGATTAACGAAATGACTCTAAAAATTATGACTGGAAATTAAATACTCCCTCCGACCCACCCTAAAGTGTAAGTATTTTTTTAACACCCTAACAAGAATTTCTGGAGCTGTGGGAATGGGAGGGGCTATAGCACTGCACCTGCCACACTACACGTTGTAGTGCGGCCAATCTAGCCGTCCATCTCGGCACGGACAGCTCAGATTTAATTCAAGTTCCTACAAATCTTAGCCGTCCATTATTTGGATGAAAATTCGAACCGTCCATTACCGAGATGGACAGCTGGATTGACCGCCCTACAGCCAAGGACGGAACCAAATTTTACCCTAGTAATGGCGAAATGTATTCTAAAAAAATCTAGTAGTGGCGAGACTATATAAGTTGGGCATAATTTTTTTTTACATATAATAATTGCATTTTCTAAAATTTTTGCCGTAGCGATACCCGCCACTAGACCCCCCTATCCCATCCTTGCCTACAGCACCCCGGGTCAATTGAGGTACCTATGAATACCGTTCAAGTTCAACAAACGTATCAAAGTAGTCGTCCTTTGTGCTAATCCAAAAGGCCTGGAAGCCCATATGGAGCTGACTCAGGCTTATGATGAGGACAGCCCAAGGCCTCTCCATGCATATCCCAAAATAAAGTTGAAAAATAAACACATCTCCCCAGTCCCCACCACATGCATATATAGTATAGTAGTAGAAAAGAAGAACTTTGATTTGTGTTTGTTGGCATCACATATGGCAAATTAGGAATATGCCACATTTTCAGAGTCTGGTCTTCCCAATTGCCAGGTTAGTTTTCGTTTTTCCCCTTTCGCTTTCGTATATATGCACTCTCTTCTTTTGGATTGCACGGGTGTTTGCTAGTATTAAGAATTGGAAAAACGCTTAAAGGCGGCCCGTGAATAAACTCTCATTTCTTGATTGCAATTTTTAGGTACAAAATCTCAGAACTGCGTTGCTTCCCTCGCTTAATTGATCTTTCAATAGGTTTTGGTAACACGTCGTGAGAGAAGGGGGGAAATAAAATTTACGATGAGGGTGTTCGAGCTGTTTAATGTGGGTGTTTTATTTTCTCCCAATAATTGTACTTTTTATTGAACACCCAAACAAAGAATATGTGACTGAATGATGTTGAATTTTCTTACGTAGACGTCCTAAATGTTTGTAACACTTTGAGGGGTGGAAATTCCTCCAGCAAAACTGCTGAATAGACCAATACTGCTTTTTATTTAGAAAAAATTGGCTATTCTAATGTGATAAATATTTTACCCTTTTCTTCTTGATTAATTTTATAAGATGAAGATTAGCCTATAGAGTACATAAGCTCTATATTATCACAATTTTTGGCCATTTCTCTTGGTTTTTCCCCCCTTACAGTGTCATTCGTGTTCGAGGGTTAAAGGGTTAATTTACAATAAATCGTTAAAAGGGAAATGGTTTTAGCACTCTTATATTTATTAGAATACGCTGTTATCCTTTATATAATAAATTGTAATTATTTTTTACTATTTAAGATATTTTCCTTGTTTCGGTATGTGCTCTTCAAGTTGTAATTCAGTGTGCCCAACTAATTTCGGTTCTATATAGATTCCTCAGATATTGGTTAGTATCGGATTTGCTTTCTCAACAAACTCTGCAATGCGAATGAAACTGATCATTGCAATAAACGTGAAACGGGGTTGTAGACTTGTAGTTTGCCGTACTGCACTTGTGCCCTAGTTCACTTTGCTCAAGGCCCAGTATCCCCTACCCACACTCCCAAACGGTACCGTTTGGATGAAAAAAAAATCTTTGAGCCATAGAAATAAAATTTAATCATGCCTCTTTAGACTAATATGATTATAATAATAAGATCTTCATACTAGTTCAAACTGATTGAAATTTGGAGCAGTTGATTTTTTAACCATATTTTTTAATATATATAAACCGTCTAAAAAATTAAAAAATTAAGTGCTCTAATTTTTAATTTGTTTGAACAAGTGTAAAGATCTTATTATTTTGAACATATAATTCTAAAGGATTGTAATTAACTTTTGTCTCTAGAACTCTCATAATTAAGTATCTGATCTTTATTTAGAATCTTATTGAGCAGAAACGTGATTAGAGCCTTAAAGAAAAAATTTAATTATGTCTTTTCAAAATAATATGATCAGAATAATAAGATTTTTGCACTTGTTCAATGAATTAAAAATTAGAGCACTTTATACCGTTTATATATTAAAAAATATGGTTAAAAAATTAACTACTCTAATTTTTAATCAGCTTGAACCAATATGAAGATCTTATTATTCTGATCATATTATTCTAAAGAGGCATAATTAAATTTTATCTTTAGAGCTCTCATAATCACGTTTCTGTTTCATAGGATTGCAATAGATAACTTAAAGATTTTTTTTTAATTCCAAATGGTACCGTTGGGGGTGTGGGTAGGGGTACTGTGCCTTGAGCACAGCAGAGCCCCGCTTCCCACTTTCAATACTAGTTTTAAGAAATGAGTATTTTAAGACACTTTGAACAGGAAATAAAAAAAAGGAAAAAAAGAGAGGATTCTATTAAGATAAAAGACCAGAAGAAGAAAAATAGGGTGTGTTCTACTAACAAGAATAAGAACTTATTTTTTTAATTAAAGATAATGTATTATGAGATAATAATTTATCTCGTAAAATAAAAAATAAGTATTTAAAAAAATAAAAATCTTAATGGAACGAGATCTAAGAAGATGACGAGAAGCCAACGAGAGAAAAGAATTTAGAAATCCAACGCAACAACTAGCAAGTATCCGCAAGATACAAAATACAGACAAAGCCAAACTGGTACAAGTGGTGCCTCGTGGAGACCAATATGATCTAAAACACTACTCGTAGTCTCGTACCTAACTTTGGGATGGTTTGTGTAGTTTGACAAGTTAATAATTCCAAACTCAAGATATGTTGGTTTCGTTCGTTTTCCTTAGGCATGGACCAAAGACATCCAATCGAGGTCATTTTGATTTCTTGTAATAGATGGTAACTTGAAGAGATATTAATATTGAGCGTCCTTCTATTGATAGTCCATTGGACTGTCGATAAGTTAAAGAAAATGATAAAACAGCATATGCTCTGATATAATTTTTACGTTTTTTAATGCACTTTTGCACACTTCTAATTTTTTTTTTTTTCCACACAATTCCGCACACTTTTGTGAATCTTAATAACAACCTAATGGGTTGTTTTTAGGATTTTCTTGATAAGTTTTAGCACATAAAATAAGCAAAAGAACTCTTTGATTTGGAGCATTTACCCTTCAGTTGACGGTAAATCCACTTTTCCTCGAATGACGAGACATTGGTAGGGTCGTGTGAGATAGCAACAAGGGTTTTGCAAAGCCAAATTTTCGGCCAAATCTGAATCCTAAAATGAAATTTCCACGATTTGCGTACACACTGTGGAGAAGATTGTCGTAGAATATTACTCTTTACTTGTTTTAGCCTTACTTTGTGATTAGATTTGGAGGTTTGACAAGGAAGGGCATGCCAATGAACAGTCTTGACTTGTTTTATACACGCTGGGGACACATTCTAATGGCCGAAATCATATCGTTTAACATCATTTTCCTCGTGTTTTTGGATCATTGAAATTCCAATCAAGTTTGTACACAAGTTTTAGCTTAATGGTCGTTTTCATTTGCATACAATATTTCATTTATTCGGGGCAAGCCGTGATTGAATATGTCATTTTTCCTCTGGCTGAGCTTATAAGGTCTTTTTCCCCCTCTTTAACTGGGGTTTTTTTTATGGTTGTAGTGTATTTTTCTACTAGTGTTTAGAGCAAGAGTAGCAGATATCATAGCACAACTCTAGTTTACATTATGTGGGTCACCTCTAGAATCTGGTACGATCACATTAATGTGCTGGACATAGCTAAGTGTCATACTATGGTCATTAGGGTAGGGTTGTGCCAATGCAACGAGGACGCTGCATCGTGAGAAGAATGTGAGAAATGAGAACCCATCTTAGGAAATGTAAGTCTCACATTGGGAACTTTTGAAATGATTAAGTGGTATATAAGTGATTTTGACCATCTACTGTATAACTCAAGATTAACTTTTTGAGCAACATAATTAGGCTAAAGGTTAAACATGTCAATTGGCGGGGGTCGTTATAGTTGACTCGGTAAACACTGATTTTTTAAACTATTTAGGCAAACCAAAAAACAACCCATGCAGTAGACTCGGTAAACCAAAGGCCAGTAGGGGTGTAAACGAGTCGAGCCGAGCTTCGGTGAGCTCGAGCTTGAGCTCGGCTTGAGCCTTAACGAGTCGAGCTTAATCATTTATTAAACGAGCATCTTTAATCGAGTTGAGTCTCTCTTAACGAGCTGAGTTTTTGTTGAATGAGCCGAACTCCACCCGGCTCATTTAGTAAACGAGCCGAAAACTCGAGCTCAAGCTCGGCTCGTTTACTAAACGAGTCGAGCTGAGTCGAGCCTTAACGAGCTGAGCTCGCTAGCTGCTCGTTTCGTTTATACCCCTAACCGTGAGTATGTTTTTTGTAGTTATCACGAATGGATTTCTTCCCATCTTCTCAAAAAAGTATGTATTTTTTCATTCCTAAAACTATTGCATCCAGAAAAGAATTTAATTATCACACATAAGGAATAGAGATACTGCCGAACATCGATCTCCCTGTTGAGCACGTGTAGAGCGGTCAATTTGGCCATTTATCTTGGCACGGATGTCTCGGATTGAATCTGAACACATACAAAGTCGTATGCGATTAATATGCGTTCAGATTTAATCCGAGACATCCATACCAAAATGAATGATTGGATTAACGCTCTGCACCCGTTTTACGGGGAGATAATGGCAAAAAAAGTATTCACGCCTGCACATGGCCCGTGGAAAACTGAAAACAACACAGCAACGCAGAACGTTGGCAAAGCGTCCTCTTTTTTTTGTCAAGCGGAAAATCCAAAGCGTCCTCTTCAGGTTGGGTTTGTGTGCCAAATGTCGAATCCTGCGCCGCTGTGTTTGGTTTGCAGTTTTGAGATATAAAAGTTTTATGGGTTTGCTTATTTTTTCGTCTTTAGTAAATTTTTTAATATTTTAACAAACTCTTTTATTTTTTAAATAGAGATACGCTATGTACATTCAAAAAGTATAAAGTAAGTAAAAAATTGGAAAATGGTATTGCCACACCCTTTTTAAATAATGCCACACCCTGTGTAACAACCCTAAATTTTTATAATAAAATTAAATATTTTAATTGAAATTCTTCCATTTAGAAATTAATTTAGTATTCTTTTAATAAATGACTCAATTTTTTTTAAAAAGAAAATACTAAAACCCTATTGAGTAAATATGTCAAGCTACATGGATACAAAAATACTAACAGTAGGGATAATTTGCAGAGAACCACGCAGAGATGGCCTCATTTCGGGTCCCGAAAAAATCTAGAAAAATATCCATAAATTTTTGAATATTATTTTATGGAGCCCTGTAAAAAATCAGCTCCAGTGGATATCGATAAGTATTACTTTTGGATTCGTAGGGGCGAAACAAAATTTATGGGTATTTTTCTAGATTTTTTCGGGACCCGAAATGGGGCCAAACACGTTTGTCTCTGTGTGGTTCTTTGCAAATTGTCTCTGCTGATAGCAGGACTGATATGGATATATATGTGCATGCAAACCCTAACCTAGATTTTTTACAACCCTAGAGAGATTGATATCCAAGTATAGTCATAGTAGATAAGGAGAGAGTCATAATTGTTATCTTAAGAAATCCTATAAAAATTTAGCTAGGATATGCAAAATCTAGTTAGGATCCTAGAAAAATCTAGATATGATACACAATTTAAGATTTTGATTCCCTCAAATCTAAGGAGTTAATTGTAGGAGATTGAGAGAGAGGTTTGCTATAAATTTTTCCTAGATTTCCTTAGATTTTATTGGATTTTATTAGATATGATTAGGATAAGATTGGATTGGATTCTATTAGATATTATATAGATTTTGCTAGATATTGTTAGATTCTATAGGATTATATAAGATTATGGTTAAGATTTGATTTGATTTTATAAGATTATGGTCAAGATTTGATTTGATTTTATAAGATTATGGTCAAAATTTGATATGATCTAGATTCTTCCTTCACTAGTATAAATTTGCATGCCCCTCTCACATCCACAAGCACACACACACCACCAATCATCCACTTCTCACATACTTTATTAGTGTGAGTTTGGAGATCAAAAGAGAGAGAGAGAAGTTTTGGCTAGAAAATAGAAAAGGAAGAAGAAATTAGTTCAATTCCACCATCACCTTGCCACATTTCCTACACCACTTTTAAAATTTCTAGAAGTATTTGTGCTTCCGGAAAAAGAAAAGTACTTTCTTTTTATTCTTCGGTCAAGCCAAAAGACGTTACTCCACTCACATTTTCACCCGACATACTTCGTAGCCGCTCTACTGCCAAGAAGAACGGTAGAAACCTCTTATCTACTCCCCTAAATATAGTAGTGCTATATGTTCGTTTGATTTTAAAAAGTATTGTTCTATAAAAAAAAATGTAAGAGTTTTCTAATTATCAGCATATTAGTTTGTTGGAATAATTGAAGATGTTAATCTAAGTTATCATAGCTAAATATTCAGATGATTGGAGTTGAAAATGTTGGAGTTAGAGTATGATCGTTATAATCTTTGTTAATTATAAAGAAATCAGTTTTTAAGCTAATTGTATAAAAATGAAAAGTTACCTGGAAACTTAGAATGGTATTATGTGGCTAGAACAGTCGGTTCACTGTCATTTATTGATTTTTACTAAGAAAAGCATGACTTAGAATCTATGTAATGGAAATTTGAGACCAACTGGTGTACGTGATTAGTTTTAGTTGTAAAATATCAAGTGTGTTTACCAATAAGGTGTTGAATCCGTTATTATGTGCCGTAATAATATTTAAAAAATTGGCCTAGGGTCCACTATAGCATATTTTCAACCCACTAGGTCCACTGATCAAGTTTCTAACCCACTAGGTCCACTAATATGTATTTAATAAGGCATAAAGTCCACTACATTTAAAAAGGGAAATAGTGCTTGACAAAATTACCCTTTCCATTCAAATCTCATACTTTTAGCCCATTATCCCTAATTATCCCTTATACGTTTCAAATCACGCAAAATTCTCGGGCAATAGCAGTTATGTTGGATCAGTTTCGTATCTAACGTTATTGTACTTATATAACGTTATATAACATTGTATATTCTACTTTGTAGAGTTACATCGTGATCTCAATTACTTTGTTGAATTTTTTTTGAGTTTCGCTGCACAAAAACTCTCATATAACATTATATTTTCACTTTATTGAATTGGTCCGCGCAGCGGTCTCAATGACTTGCTTCTAGTAACAATAATACACATAAAAAAACGTAATACATGTGACAAAAAATAAACATATAACCATATAACATTATACATGATATTTTGTCCTTTCTAAGTCTAAAAACAAGAAAAAGAGGA
>BPLS01000203.1:637063-672903 GCA_019656275.1 Rhododendron kiyosumense | reverse complement strand
CGCGCAGCGGTCTCAATGACTTGCTTCTAGTAACAATAATACACACACAAAAACGTAATACATGTGACAAAAAATAAACATATAACATTATAACGTTATACATGAGATTTTGTCCTTCCTAACTCTAAAAAAAGAAAAAGAGGTGATCTTGTAACTTCTTTCCATTATATTTTCACTTTATTAAATTGGTCCGCGCAGCGGCCTCAATGACTTGCTTCTAGTAACAGTAATACACACAAAAAAACGTTATACATGAGATTTTGTCCTTTCTAACTCTAAAAAAATAAAAAGAGGAGATCTCGTAACTTCTTTCCCTTCGTCGTCGTTGCCTTCTTTACAATCGACTTCACAGGTAACTTAATACCC
The DNA here is from genome assembly GCA_019656275.1 of Rhododendron kiyosumense. Lineage (NCBI taxonomy): Eukaryota > Viridiplantae > Streptophyta > Magnoliopsida > Ericales > Ericaceae > Rhododendron > Rhododendron kiyosumense. Next base: position 672,537 of record BPLS01000203.1, on the reverse strand, counting down.
TTCACTCCTTGAACAACTGCACAAATAACATCCTTTAACAAAATTAGTATATAATCAATATTGATATAACCATATATACTATCAATCGAATCTCTAACTTAATTCAACCATACCATACTGGATCAAAGATTGATATAACCACATATACTCGCAATTAAAACCCTATCTTAATTACACCAATACGTAACCAATCAGAGTTTTTTGAATAAATATATAAGATTATATAACCTGTATATTTATAACGTTAGATAAAAAAAATAACGTTAGATAAAAACGTTAGGGTATTACATACTGGATGGAGGAGATTGACTCGCATACAGTTCACATTTGCAACATATAACCCAATATTCGTATATAATACCCTAACTTTACATGCCCGTGTCATTTAATATAACCATATATACTTGCATCCCTATTGGGTTATTTTTCTTTTTAATTTGTAGGTGTTTTTGAGACCACAGTTTGGTTTCAATTTCAGGGGTAGAAAAAGCTGGTTCATATAACCATATATAGGAGGAGAAACATTCCTATATCAAAATCGATGGGTGACTAGGTCTCTGTCAAGGTATATAATCTTCACAAACTCACGCATTTCTCTTCTTTCTTTTGTACAGACGAAGCCTTTTTATAGAACTTATCATAACATGAAGATAGTTTTCGGGGAATGATATATTCCTGTTCTCCAAGAACGATTGTTTTAATGATTTTGTTATTCCTTTCAGTTCTTGGATTGGACCAAATATACTATCAATAACTTGATATAAGCACATTGAATCTCTAGCCCATGTCGGTTACACAATCAAAACCTGCAATTGGATACTTAATCATATATATAACATTATATCAAAACTAATATGGAACATGTAACATTTGTATGCTGTTGCAATACAATGAAAATGATACGGTATATCATATATAACCATATATATTTACGCTATTGAATTGGTCCGCGCAGCGGCTTATAGACCTGAATATATAACCATATATAAACTTATAAAATAGGCACATATAATGTTATATATTATTAACTGTCCAATTGTGTTTTACTAATGAGTTCCTATATATAACTTGAACTGTACTTAGTTACCAACATTGATATAACCATATATACTATCAATCGAATCCCTAACTTAATTCAACCATACCATACCAGATCCAGGCAGTTACGTTGGACTTCTGCGACAGAGAGAAGGAGCAAGTTTTGCGACAGAAGATCACATATAATGTTATATACTCATTCAACCGTTCACATTTAACGTTAGATACTTACATTTAACGTTATATACTCATTCATCAGCTCACATTTAACGTTTCATACTCATTCATCAGAATAATTGAATATTGATATAACGTTATATACGTTATATCGTATATAACGTTATATATATCAGAGACTAATGTTATATAAATCAGAAAGCGACGATCGACGACAAAGGGACAAAGGGCGACGATCATATATATATATATATGCAAAAGCGACAAAGGACGACGATCGACGACAAAGGACTATGACGAGGAGGAGTGCGGTGTCAGCGACGAAGGGCGACGATCGACGACGGATATTTGCAACGGTCGTACCTTGGGCTAGGCCGACGATCGACGACGAAGGAAGTCTGGGACGTGGGTTGATCTTTGCTTTTCGTCTGTTGATCTCGTTGTTGGAATGACGACGGCAATAGAGTGCTTGATGACGGCGACGGAGACGACGCCGGTATTTGAGTGCTTGAGGACGGCGAGTGCTTCTCGCCGATCGAGTGGTTGAAGAAGAAACGATTGGCTAGGGTTGGGAACTGGGCCTTTCTTCTGAAAAATGATGAAACAGATGAAAATGGGGGAGGGGGGGGAGGGGGAGACGGGGGTGGGTTTTATAATTTTTTGAATGGGGAGAAATTTCAAGAATCGGGAGAAATTTTAGGAGAGATTTTAGGAATGGGGAGAAATTTCAGGAATTTCAAATGGTTGTTTTTTAAATTGTTGAAAAACCGGGCAACAAGTTTTTTAAAAAAAGGGGTATATTAGTCCTAACATGGTTATTATATCTTTATTAATAGATGAGTGGACTTAGGAGGTTTTAGAATTTAGAAGTGGACTTAGTGGGTTTCAGAATTGTTACAGTGGACTTATGAAAAATTCTCCCAATAATATTTGATGTTAATGAAATTAGAATCACATGAAATTAGAAATCTATTTTACCGCATAACTTTAGCAAGCTTTAAAAGAATAATGTAAACGCGCGAAATGATTCATAGTATGAAACACGAGAAACGAGAAATGGAATACAAAAAGAAAAGAAATGAGAAAATGAAATGTAAAAGGGTTGATGATTGTGTGAGCATGAAAACCCAGTAGGTCCATTGAAGATGGTCAGTGGAATCATGGCTCAAGTGTGCGTGAGTGAGCATGAGAACCCAGTAGGTCCTGAGAGAATGGTCGGCGGAATCATGGCTCGGGTGTGCGTGTGTGGCCTAGGAGCCTGGTAGGTCCTGAAAGGATGGTCAGCGGAACTAAGGCTGCAAACGAACCGAGCCGCTCGGCTAGTTATTGGCTCGTTCAAGTTAGGCTCGGAAGGTAAACGAACGAGCTCGAGCCGGTTTTATAAGCTTGTTTCATAAACGAGCCGAGCTCGAGTTGCGATGAGCTCGGCTCGAGTCAGCTCGCGAGACGGTTCAATGGACACCCTAAAAAAACACCTAAAAAACACCCTAAATCTTAATCTCACAATTCCCAATCAAATTTTTGTAATCCGAACCGTTCAATGTGTGCAGAATGTAATTTTAAGTGTGCCCGCGAGAAATTAGCAAAAAAAATGACCGGAAAAGGCTTGATTTGAGCAGTTTTTATTTGAACCGTTCAATAAAAAATTGTTTGAAACTGTTCGGATCAAGCCCTTCCCGGTCATTTTTTTTGCTGATTTCTCCCAAGTACCCTTAAAATCATGTTCTGATCACATTGAGCGGCTCGGATCGTCAAAATTTGATCGGGAACTATGAAGTATTTTTTTAGGTATTTTTTTAGGTGTCCCCGGAACCGCCCCGATATATGTATATATATATATGTATATATATATATATGGGGGTATATATACTTAAAAAGTGAAAGTTGGATTTTAAAAAATGAATGTAGAACCTTTTAACGAGCTCAAGCTCGAGCTGAGCTGACTCGTTCATATACTACCGAGTTTAGACGAGCTCGAGCTTTGCAAATGGTTGTTGAGCCGAGCTCGAGCCCATATTTTCGAGCTCGAGCTCCTCCCTATAAATGACCGAGCCGAGCTCGAATATGCTGAGGCTCGGCTCGACTCGACTCGTTTGCAGCCCTAAGTGGAACTAGTGCTGTGTATGCGTTATGAAATGAAAATGATTAAAGACTGAGAGCCCGGCAGATCCTGAAAGAGACGGTCAGCGGAATCAATGCTTTTGGGTGGCAAAATTTGAATTTAGTCTGGAAGCCCAGTAGGTCCTGAAAGATGGTCAGCAGAACCAGTGCTCGAGAAAATAAAATGGAAAGTAGAATCGATTCTTGAAAAATGATGACACAGTTTAAGATACGCTATGATAACTCTGAAAGACACCGACACCTTTGATTATTGTTGTGATGCTCAAATTTGTTTTTTTTTGGATAAATTGTTATATGTTATTTTGTTGGTGTATGAGACATAGGGGTAAGAGTTAGTTATTGGGCTTAATTGCTTACAGTGTTACTTTTGTGGTCCTGGCATCTTATGCCAGAGTTTAGAGACGAACAGTGGAAATTTTATAATTTAGGAGAGTTCGGTGCTAAGCATAATAACGCAGAAAAAGACCGACGTCCACAAGAGTAGAAGGTACCCTAGTACCCCTCTCTTATCTATTTAAATAAGTGTAATACGACTTTGGGGATAATTTGGCTTGTAATAACTTTATGTTTCTTTCTAATTAATAAATGTGAAAAACTTATTAAATTAACGTTCCCAAAATCAAGGCGTTACACCCTGCAAGTGTATTTTTGCACCAAAAGATACACTTGCAGGGTGTGGCATTATCAAAAAAGGGTGTGGCAAAATCACTACCCAAAAAATTTGACAAAAAATCGCTAAAGACAAAAAAACACGGATGACGAAACAATCAAAAATTTTGGAGAAATTATTTCTGAGAGGAGAACCAAACAAAGTGACCTTTCAGATTCTATTTTTTCACTGATTTTAGTTCTGATTAAAAAAAAAATCCTATTTTAGTAATTAGTTATTACTACCATATTTATTCATTTTATCCGGGTCGATTGATCGACAGTAGAGCTGCAAACGAATCGAGCCGCTCGCAAGCGGTTCGTTCAAACTCGGCTCGAAAGTTAAACGAACAAGCTCGAGCCAATTTTTTCAGCTCGTTTCGTAAACAAGCCGAGCTTGAGCTAGGATAAGCTCGGCTCGAGTCGGATTGCGAGCTCGGGTATATATACTTAAGTTTAGGATTTTTATTGTTATGATAATTTGTTATTTCCGTTTTCACTTTCTAGTCAACCAAGGGAGGTTAGAGCACGCGCACGCTGGTACACCCTTGGTCCATAGGAAAATGAAAGATATATACATTCACAATCAAAATATTTTTGGTTGTATTAGGCCTATACGAAGATATATATACATTTTTCATTGGTTCGTTAAGGCTCGTAAACAAGCTCAAGCTCGAGTCAAGCCAAGGCCTACTCGGCTCGAGCTCGACTCGTTAAGTTTTAATTCAGCTCGAGCTCGTGTTCGTTAAAAATTTAATAAACAAACTTGAACATCGTAAAACTCGACTCGACTCAGCTCGTTTGCAGCCCTAATCGACAGCAGTGTCGGCTCTCAGCAAAGGCGAGCAAGTTTTAGTCAATCGTCTTGTGCCCTTTAAAACGTGTCTAAAAAGAGGGGGCTTAACTTACGTAATCTATAGGATTAAAAACTCATTCAAATTATGGAATTGTTGCAAAATTTTCTTTTGACGTTTGACGTTGGAATTTTATCTTGTGGACTGCTAATCATTGTTTTTATAATCAATTTATGTTTATATAGTTTTGCTCGTGAAATATATCAAGGGTTTCATTTTTTCAAGTTCATCTTTTCCAAAATGTTAGGGTTGGCACTGATTGAGAGTGACACGATATCTTTTGTTCCCACCAAAACAGTTCCTGCCATGTCCCAAAGGACCCAAACTCGTGAACGGGATCCAAATTATTCCCTTCGTAAAACTCGACGTGTGGAATATCTCTTTATTAATAAGAACATTATGTCAAATTATGTTACAAATGTATCTCAAAAATCATGCTTGCTATTCATTAATTCAACACAAAACAGGATTTGCCGTATAGTTTATTTTATGCGTCGAAATGTACAAAGTGACCCATCTAGATAATGTTTTCGAACTCGGTACAAGACCAATTTAGTGGCACCGGGCAAATCAGACACCCATATTCCTCATTTTATACTTCATGGTTTGGTCTTTTATTTCTCGTTAAATTTGTTACTCCCTTTTTTGCCGGTAAATGTGTTACTACCTAATTTGTGATGAAGAACACCACCTAGATAGAAGCCGCCTGATAGGTATTGGAAAATTATCATTTTGTAGATGGATAAGCGTAATCGCATTCCAACCGTTTATCTCGACAATTACTGATCCAAAATTTAATGAATTATGTTCAAAAGAATTAATTTCTTCCGAACAGGATCTTTGAATAAAATCTAACCATTGAATATACTTTCGGATGACTTGTGATACTACACTACACCTCATGCACCGCTGCACTACAAGTCCCGGATCTTTTTTTCCTCTCTCTCCCGATTTTCAAATTAAAAAAAATCCGACCTTTTTGTTCCCATGCAGAGTCCTGCAAATCCGAACGAGTGGTCTTCATACATGATATATACTGTACATAGTACAAACAACTCCCTATTTATTTTACTAACATTAAACACTACCAATATCCTCTCTCTCTCTCTCTCTCTTCCCCCATAGCAACAAAAACAGGGGAAACAGGGGAATATGGAAAATGGAGCCAAGAAAACGGGCGGGTACGCTAACGGAGAGATGGAAACCCCGAATAACATCACAATCAAAGGGATTCTTGGATTGCTGCTGGCCAACATCGATTGTAACGACAAGAGGCGGGTGATTTCCCTGGGCATGGGCGACCCGACGGCCTATTCGTGCTTTCGCACCGCCGATGTCGCCGAAGATGCCGTTGTTGATACTCTTCGATCTCAGAAATTCAATGGGTACTCCCCCACCGTTGGTCTCCCGCAAACCAGAAGGTAAGAAATTTTTCATTGTTTTCTCAGACAATTAAATGGTTTTGCGGCTGGGTTTCCAAGTAATTTTACTGATTCCAAAGGGGAGTGATTTTTGCACTCTTCAGCTTGTTAACTGCACTCCCTATTCAGCTTGTTAACTGCACTCCCTATTGATGTTCCCACTCCCCCAAAAGTTTACAATTTGGAAAGTGCGAAACTCAACTATGTATTGATCTTCGCACCCCCGGAGAGCTCGATTAACAATTTTGGGGTGCGGAAATCATTGCCCATTCAAAAAGTCAAGAAACACAATTTTAAAAAACAGCTCCGGACACAATTGCATTCGCATTCGAAGCCGTTTGATGTAGGTGGGTCCATTTACATCAAACAGCTTTGGACACTACTGCGTTGCGTTTGGAGCCATTTGATGCAGGTGGATTCATGTGCATCAAACGAATTTGGATCCATTTGTGTTTGAAGTTTGATTTGGGTATCCTCTCTCTCGTTTAGTTGTTGGTCGGCGGCGGCACGGTAGTGTTTGAGAAGTTCGAACCAATTAGGTTCAAAAGATGTACTAAAATTTTATATAATGTTTTTAATATTGTCTGCATTGATTTATTGGTATATATCTACTAAATAAATACAAAATTCACTTAATTTAGTATGTACGAGGATAATATATATTTATATATATATATATATATATATATATATATATATATAAACAAAAGTAAACAAACTAGGCCAGATAAGTTTTCAAGCGAGATAGATATTTATTAGTATTTTTTCTATATATTTATGTCGAGCTAAAATCCTGTAGCTGTCCTTGGTTGCATGTTCTTTTGCTGGTTTGAATTTGTACTTGTATAGTTGTATTGATGTTTCTGTTGAAAGTAGTTTAGTAGGGGGTACTAATTTGGTATCCTCTCTCTATGTGTGCGTCTGTGCTTCAATTATGGTTGCACGTTCTGTACTCCGGTTTAAATTCGTTTTTTTTTTAATATTGTCTGCGTTGGAATTATTCGTATACATTCAAAATCAATAACAGTAAGGAAATTATAAATATATCGATAGAATAAAAAAAACTAGACCTGATAAGTTTTCAAGCAAGATAAATATTTGTTCTATATTGTATGTAATTTTATTATTCGGTTGCGTCACTTCTGAGTAATATCCTATGGCGGGCCCTGGTTGCATGTTTAAGTTTTCTGGTTTGAATTTGTGTTGAAAAATTCATACTTGTCGTGGAATATCTTCAGTTAAATGTTTTTGAAGTTGGGTTTGAAACTAATTTTTTATATTTTATTTAGGTAAGTAGTTTGAAAATAATTAAGTAGTACTACTAATTTGCTATCCTTTCTGTTTGTGTGCGTGTCTGCTTCAATTATGGTTACATGTTCCGTTCTCAGATTTAAATTCGTTTAGACTACGAATGCAAAAAAAAAATATATATATATATCAAGAAAATTGGGTTTTCTGGGTTTGCGTTTTGACTCAATATTGCTAATTCATGAGTATTAGCACATTGGGTTGTTTTGTATCGTCTTGATTCCTCAGAGTAGCAGCTTCACCGAAGGACCAAATAGGAGAGGGGAAATGGTTGTGGTTTTTTCTTAAGAAATCCGAAGTACTAATGCTCACGCTAATTTGTTAGAACTGGATATGCACTGTCTTGAAATGACTTTACTACAAAAGTGATCAGGAAATGCTAATTTTGCTTATCTCCCCTCACGGATCTGCAGTTGCAAAATTAACCTCCGCCCTCCGCCCTCCGTCTTTGAGATTTATCTTCATTTTATTTTTGTTTCCTCTGAATAGGGCAATCTCTGAATATTTGTCACGTGATCTCCCCTACAAGTTATCACCCGACGATGCTTTTGTCACATCCGGTTGTACTCAAGCTATTGATGTCGCCTTGTCAATCTTAGCTCGCCCAGGCGTGAATATTTTGCTTCCAAAACCAGGTTTCCCAATCTACGAACTTTGTGCTGCTTTTAGAAATCTTGAAGTTCGGCACTACAACCTTCTGCCGAATAGCAGTTGGGAGGTCGATCTTAATGATGTGGAAGCTCTGGCTGACCATAACACCGTAGCAATGGCAATCATAAACCCGGGAAATCCATGTGGCAATGTCTATTCTTATCAACACTTGAAGAAGGTTAGTATAGGCTTTTAGCCAAACTGTTCTTGTCCAGCTTTTAGTCGATGTTTTGCTTATTACTCTTGTATTGGAATCAGATTGCTGAAACTGCAAAAAGGATGAAAATTGTTGTGATTGCTGATGAAGTTTATGGCCACCTTGCTTTTGGGGACACTCCTTTTGTACCTATGGGAATTTTTGGATCACTTGTTCCTGTTCTCACTCTTGGCTCTTTATCAAAGAGATGGATAGTGCCCGGCTGGCGACTTGGTTGGTTTGTGATCAACGATCCTTGCAGCACCTTCAAAAACTCCAAGGTTCGTGACAAGATATGTTGTCATTTGCAGATAATGAGATGAATGCTCCATGCCTCCGTCCACATGCTTTCTCTTTTGATGATTTTTGTTCACCATTCTTGATATCGAATTGAATTCTAGATACATGTTCATTAAATCTGTTTGTGCAAATGCTAAGTCATGGTTCATTCCTCCTCTACTTAGGTTATTGAACGTATTAAGAAGTACTTCGATATCTTGGGCGGTCCTGCTACTTTTATACAGGTTAGTACCATTATTTACTGTACCTGTTTAACTCATGTGTTGTTTTATTATAAGTAGAAGTAAAAACCAGTCTCTTTCCTCAATGAAAGTCTAAGTTGTGTGCCTCGAAGATATCTTGTAATTCGGTATTAAGCGAACCGCAACTTTATGCATGCTTGACCTCTTAAGTTACAGCTTTCTTGACTAAAGATGTTGAGTGGGGATGACAATTGGGTTTTTTTTTTGTCAAACGGAAGTATGACAATTGGGTGATTATTGTTCTTATTTTCTATTGTCAGAAGACTAAAGTTATAATTTCACAGTTTTTACCTGGGAAAAAGTGGAAACTTCACAACCGAATTTAGTTAATGTGAAACTATCCACTTGTATCTGTATGCAACCTAATTGTTCTTGGTTCCAGGCGGCAGTCCCTCGAATTCTTCAGCAAACTGATGAGGCTTTCTTTGCGGACACCATTAATACACTAAAGCGGTCCTCCGACATTTGTTATGAGAAAATAAAGGAGGTCCCTTGCATTACTTGCCCATATAAACCAGAGGGATCCATGGCTTTAATGGTGAGGAATTCATAGACTATTACTTTCTGGTTCTCTCTATGATAAAGTAAGAGTCTTATTTTGTTTTTCCAATGCTGTGAAATGTAGGTGAAATTGAATCTTTCCCTCCTAAAAGACATTAGTGATGACATTGACTTCTGCTTCAAATTGGCCAAGGAGGAATCCGTGATCTTCCTTCCAGGTGAGCTAAAAATCATCGATCGCCTAAATTCAGAATTTCAAGAATCCATTGCCAAAAAACGGTTGTTTGGTAATACGGTCATAATGACCTCTGCAGCATCAGATTTTTTTGTTGTTTTGATTTCTAGGGTTGCCGTAATGGGCGTGTTTTGGAAATAAGTTCAAGAGAGAGACTTTATTAGTGACCTCTTGCTTATCATAAGTTTGAAAGTCATATTCTGGATAATTAATTTGTTGTTGGTTTTGGTTAACAATGGTAAATGAGAGGACTCCAACATCTAATACTAATGATGGAAAGGCTATGAGCTGTTTCCGATTGATTTACGGCTTTGAAATGAACTGTTTTTGGCATCATTTATTTAAGATCTATGTAACTTTAATTTGTTGGAGCATTTTCGGTCTGTAGATTTTGAGAGCTTTAGATATAGTTTACTATTTGAAAGTATTTCATACATGATCCTACTTGTTCAAGGATCTTTAATAAAATGGCGTATATTCCTAGTCAATCCTGCAACGCAAATCCCTCCATTTCAAATTCACTCATCCGAACAGTGGATTTTTGTGTTTGAAAATCAAGTCAAAGAGTACAATACGTTTTTATGTTTCAAACAATGTGTAGGTGATTTACCGAAAAAACAAACAACCTGTAGACGTAATGAAAACCGATCAGAAACGATAAGTATCTGAATCTTCTGTGGTTCGTTCTCGGCTGTTCTTAAATTTGTACTGTCTATTGCTGCAGGAATTACTGTGGGTATGAAAAATTGGGTCCGCATCACTTTTGCCGTTGAGGCGTCTTCTCTTGACGAAGCCTTTGGGAGGGTAAAGTCTTTCTATCAGCGGCATTCCAATCAGCAAGAAGGATACTAGGGGTGAAGTCTTTCCTATCAGCGGCATTACAATCAACGAGAAGGTTACTAATAACTCAGGCCGGGAATCTTGGCAGCCGGACGGAGGGATACTAGAATAATTCAAGCAGGGAATCTACGCCACTGCCGGCAATTGCCATTTCATTTTTATCCTCGTACTGCACTTGTAAATGATTATATAGGTAAATTCTTGCAGAAAATAAGAATAGTAAATAAGGAAAAAAGATGTCTCGTTGAGTTATTGATGAAATCAAATATCCGCCGATTGTGTCCTGACTCGTGAGGGCTGAGAGAATCATGTATGAACGTCCATGCCAATTTGATGTAGTCATCTTGTTTTGGTGGGAGCTCGCTTTGGTATGAATGTTATCTGTTGAGATTTGCTCTTCTCCTCCATCTCTCTTTCAAACATTTTGTTTGGCTCGTCTAGTTAGTCGCGCATGCGAAAAATAACACTGGTAAAGTATGATTGAAGCGCGTTTATTAAGAGTGTGAAATTCATGCTACACATTAATGATTTTTATGTCAAATAGGTTTCAATATTTGATCGGTGTGATTTTTTCAGATATGAGAAAACTAAACAAAATAAACGGATCAAATTACTAAAATCACATATGAGAAAACTAAACGAACTAAACAAAATAAACGGATTGAATTACTTTTTCGTGCACTGTCCGTTTTTTAGAAACAGTTCGGAAAAAGTTTTGTTCTGAAATTTCTTCCTCCTTTTATGTAGCACTAGTTTAGAGAAGATAGAAAAATATAAAATTGCATGTAAGCTATTCAACATATCAGCCAGAGAATAATATTTGAGTAGTGATTTTCACACTTAATTTATTTTTTATTTTTTAACCACATTATCTTTCTTGTTTTACTGTGGTGAATTTACAAATGTTGTTGGTGTGATAGTCTGATAGAATATACAGACGAAATGTTAATTTTGTAAATTCACATCATAAGATGATAACTGAAAAAAAAAAGAAAATAGTGTGGTTAAAAAAACAAAAACAAAAGGAGTGTGCAATTATCTAATATTTTTTCTTACATCACGTAATCATACGCATAGAGCTCCCATCGCATCTATGTTGAAGCTGAAGTTAAAGTCACATTGTGTCGCTGCCACACAATATAATACTATTTAGTCTCATAAACAAGTAATTATTTGGTGGTTTAGGGATACTGTCACATAGTGCCCCAACACTCTTATCCACTAAACATTTCTGCGAAACTTAAGAGATATTTGTTATTGGGGCACCTAGGGGTGAGCATTGCGTCATATAGTGTTCATATCAGAATTTTCTCAACCCTATCTCGACGTGTTTAACTTTTTACGTTATCGTGTCGAGTCATATTCGTGTTTTATGTCACAAATAGCTGACGTCCGGTTTGTGTTGTGTTATCGTGTATTTTCATAAATTTTCACGCCGCATCATGTCGTGTCATATATCTTGTGCTCGTATTATAATTCTCTCAACTCTGACCCGACATGTTTAAGTTTTCGTGTTTATGTCATATTTGTGTTTCGTGGCAGAAAGAATTGATCCTAATCCGCTAATTTGATTGCGGGTTCTCGCGTTGTATCGGAAATTCCCACCAAGGGGCAAGACCACCAAATAATTTATCTCATAAACCTCCCCAAAATCTGCTCAGAGAAAACGATAATGGCGTTCTCGAGAGTTTCTCTCTCTAGGGTTTCGTTGTTTCGGCAGAATTCCCTCTCTCCTCCCATTCTTATATCGTTATCTAATCTCACACTTTCTCTCCAACCGAACCGCTGTAGATTCAATCCCTCTGCTTCTCTCTCCACCCAAGACTCAACCCCTTCCATTGATTCGCCTCCAAACCCCAAGCAGATTTGGAAGCCAATGTGTTTGTACCACACGCAAGGTCAGTGCACAAAGGTAAGAATCAGCTCAAGTTATCTTGAATTTCTGTATTTTTTTATCGGATTGGTGTGGTAAAAATTAGTGTGAGTTACTTAGAATTGTATTTAGTGGTGTAAATGGCGCCATACTTATTGACTGGTGCAGTGGTATACGAGATTCCTGAGAATATAGTGCTGGAGAGGTGTGGATGATTGATGATCAGAGGAGTGGTCTAGAAAAGTGGAGGAGAAAGCTCGAAATACAGAAAAGACTAACGCAACAGAACCCAAGCATTCTGTGAGGGTATAATCACTCAGTAATCTTAGGAGAAAGGGGACACTAGAAAGAATACTCTCTCTCTCTCTAGAAAACAATGCCCACTGAGTTTCTCTCCCTAAGATTCTATCACTGAGAAATATGAAAGGAATGTCTCATATTTGCAGGTACAATGGGCCAGTTCTTGGGTGCCAGGTGGTCTAGTAAAATCTTTGGAACGTGTCCCTTTTGTACCTCCTAGCCTCAGGGTAGCAGCCGCGCCCCTTGCCCTTCGTCACGAATCCTTCTCCTTTTGAAGCGACCAAGCCACTCGATCCCCCTCCATTTCCGTAGAGGCGAGGTTAAGACCAGCTCAGTCATGCCTCATAGGGCCCCTCGGTCCTGCCTAATGATCAGAGCATGATAAACCTGTTGATGGATTATGCGTGCCATCTACCCTTCCTCTGGGTTGCCCTATCTCCCGTAGGGGCGGATGTACTTTGTAAGTTTGGGCACAAGCTGAAGGTATCATGGCGCGCCCTAGGTCTCGCTGGGGTGACATGTAAGTTACACCCCCCTCGCACGGCTGCCACGTGCCATGGATCAGCTAGTTGTGCTGATTGGTCAGTCAAACTTTCAAAGTCTGGACCACTGACTGTTGACCTTCCCCATGCATGTTAATGAGTGTGGCATCACATTTAGGTTATTGAGCGATCTACCACCAATGAGGGGTTGGCTCAAGTGGTGTTGTGGTGGAAACTCAGGACTTGGTTGGTGGACAAGGCCGAAGTTCAAGTTCCCATAGCCCCTTATTGGGGCTATACATACACCTAACACCACCCACACATGGTGGGACCTAAGCTTAGGTCCCAACATATGTGCGGTGGGTCCCCTTCAAGGTGGAGGTGATGGGGTATACATGCACTGGATACAAATTTATAGCAACATATTTCTCACACAAGAGATTGAGAGAGACTTTATTCTCTTGCAACAAAAATGTGGAAACCTGATGCCCAATCACACTGTTGTCATAGCAGGCTATCAAATCTGAAACAGAGCATTTATTCACCCAAGAACTGAGAAACGTAAAATGATAATTCAGCATAATATGTTATCAATGAGCTCAGGGTAACTAGTCTCCAACTAAGAGATAGGTTACTTTCTAGCCCCCCTCTTTTCTTGGTTTTTACACAATACTCTACCTATAAAACCGAAATGAAGCCTTCATAGCAACTTTAAGATTCCAGCAGCAAAAGTATGGAAACAATCTCAAATTTTGAGATTATATTTTAATCTTGTGTTGATGTGGTTTAGATACTCAAGCATATCAAAACCAAGCTCGGTTGCGCTTATAGCATGTATTATCTATCAACTTTTTATTAGTCTCAAAGAATATGGCCCCTTGTGGAAACCTGATGTCCAATCACACTGTTGTCATAGCATGCTATCAAATCTGAAACAGAGCATTTATTTACCCAAGAACTGAGATACGTAAAATGATAATTAAGCATAATATGTTATCAATGAGCTCAGGGTAACTAGTCTACAACTAGGAGATAGGTTACTTTCTAGCCCCCCTCTTTTCTTTGTTTGTACACAATACTCTACCTATATAACCGAAATGAAGCCTTCAGCAAAAGTATGGAAACAACCTCAAATGTTGAGATTATATTTTATTCTTGTGTTGATGTGGTTTAGATACTCAAGCATATCGAAACCAAGCTCGGTTGCACTTATAGCATGTATTATATATCAACCTTTTTATTAGTCTCGAAGAAGATGGCCCCTTGTGATCCTGGTTTTTTTCACAAAACGGAGATGACTTAGGCTTTACAGTCCTACACACGGAAGTTAGCTTCATAAGTTCATTAGAAGTGGAAGCCAGCTGGGTGTGTCAAAGCAGTTTGCACCCGGTTGGGTTGTGTCACTTCTTCATAGCTATGATTGCGGCTTAGGTGGGTAGTATGTACAACCAATGAACACAGGTGCCATGCGTATGAGTGGTAGCTTATGTTTTAAGCTTTATTAGTTCATGAAACCAAGATTTCATTTACAGAATTTTTCTCTTAACTTAAGCTCCTGTTTTTGTGATTGTGGCACTGTTTATGAGTGGTATATCATTGACATGTCATTAGCAATGCTTTAAGCCCGTAATTTGTAGAGTGGGCCTTTACATTTATTACTTTATTCCGGAAAACACAAGAATTGATTCCTAATCGAAACCTATTTGTCATGCAGATGGATGATCCTACGCACCTAGAGAAATTCAATCATAGTTGTTCAGAGGAGCTAAAAATAAGAGCTGCCAAGTTTAAAGAAACAAGCTCTCAGCAGCTAGACTTCTTTCTTGTGCTTGATTTGGAGGGCAAAGTAGAGATTCTGGAGTTCCCTGTTCTGTTGCTTGATGCAAAGACAATGGATGTTGTGGATGTATTCCACAGGTTCAACTTTGCTTGCTTATTATGTTTTTGATAGGGGCTTACCAGACGAAATGTTATGTTCTTCCTCATGTTGTTGATTTTCTATGGGTTTGGGAATATTAGGTTTTCTTTCGTGTCTTGTTCACATATAAAGAGCTGCAAGATTGATAAGAATATTTACATGCATGAGTTGTGTTAAGACTTTTGGAGAATCAAGAGATGGAATTGAGTTATTGAAGTCAGAGCATGGTAAGTTGGTAACGATTAATGAATAGCGTTATGCTAACAGAATAAACAGATGAACGCATTCATGTCATATTTGATATTACCATGAACAATTTACTTTTTCCTGGAAGGCTACAAAACTTTGTTGTGCATTCACATTCCCACTAAATGGGTGATTTCGTGACGTTAATGCGTGATGTGTAGTTAAAAACACTACATATTTAAAAGCGTGATGTCATGTGTGGCTTTGGTGAGATTATGTTCTCCATTTGTTTTATTGGAAACACTGTTCTTTACATTACAAGTTTCTGAATTAATAAGTAAGATGCTGATTTGCTTTTGAATTTCTTGTATTTACCTTCTCACAAGAACTGTGGCCAAGCAGCATGCTTCTTATAATTCACGTGTCATTCTATTTCTTATTCCGCATTTCTCATCTCTGTTACAGATTTGTGAGACCCTCCGCCATGAGCGAGCAAAGAATAAATGAATACATAGAAGGAAAATATGGAAAAATAGGAGTTGATCGGTATGGCTTTACATTCTAAGTCGACATCCCTGAACTCTCATGCAATACGTATTTGCAAGTAATTCAGGAGAAGCATATTTAATTTTGGTCATGCAGTTTCATGCACGTGATTTTGTTTATGCAGGAGAATCCCTTTATTTTGTAAGCTTGCTCAATTATTCTATTCAGTTTAATGGTCCAATGTAGGTAAAATTTACGAGAGATAGATAAGTTTACAGAGAGTCTTGTTTTGCTGATTATGTCACACCTGATATAAATAAGTATGATGATTGTGCACTAATTGTACTTGTGCTTCTGGTACTGCGTTCCTTTTCAGCCAGCACTTTTACCTGGCTGCGTCTGGAATTTTCTTCATAGTTCTGTTTTCTTCAACATTTTCTCTCTCGCCATATCCATAGACTTGATAACTGTATGTTGGATTGGAACATAAGAATTACGGTGACTACATAATCAGTACCATTTACTGAAGATAACAATTACTTTCTATACTTGGATTTTATTTTGTGAACTTAAATCTGATTGTCAAGCTCCTGCAGTTAACACACATAACTCCGGCCCACAAGAACAGATTAATGTATGAGACTATGTTTCTTAGCATATTTCCAAATGTTCTAATTTCATGAATCATAAATCTTCATGGAACTTCTCTGGGATTTTAATTCCTCAGTCCTGAAGATATTGAATCAAAACACTAAGGGTGTTTCTATGTGCACATGATTAGATTTCTTTGTTTCAAATTATTGTGTGTATGTTAATCTGTTTATGTATTCCCTACATCAGCCTGCGTTTTGTTGATTCTGGTTTGTGAAGGACTATATGTTTTAGTCATTAAGAATGTTCTTGGCGGTCTATAATCCATGCCTTTATGTATTCCCTACATCAGCCTACGTTTTGTTGATTCTGGTTTGTGAAGGACTATATGTTTTAGTGATTTAGAATGTTCTTGGCGGTCTATAATCCATGCCTTTTTGACTGCATTGTATCTTGAATTGTCTGCACCGAAGTGCTGTCCTTGGAGATCGTCTGAAAAAGTTACTAGACTAGAAACTCAGCTTGATTGTGTCCCTAAAGAAAAAAAAATGTAAATTGGCTTTATTTGTGATTGTAAGGTGTGTAATTTATGTAGATTTGCAGTGTTTGGCATGATACGGCTATTCCCTTTGAGGAAGTTATTCACGGGTTTGAAGCTTGGATGGCTCAGCATCACCTATGGGGAAACAAGCAGGGTGGGTGTCTTAGAAGAGCTGCATTTGTAACTTGGTGAGTTAAGCTCTATGAGTACCTAATTACTTTATCAGGAAATATTCTTGGTAACAGAAAAAAATGTTAATTTGATATTTTCTACTCTAATTATGCCAAACCTTAATTGGATTTTATCCTGCCTGCTTGCTACCACCAGACTCAAACTCTATTATTTAGTTTTGAAAACATTGAAGGCTGTTCTGGACATGCCATCAAGTTGATTGTCTTTTGTACTCACAAAAAGGTGCACTCTAATGTTACCTGTTTAGATGCTACAGCAATGGACCATTAGAACCTTACATTTTCTGTGTCATGCATTCGATGCATCAAACCAGATAGATATCATATTCATGTAATACAACTCATTGAATTTGTAGACATGCAGCGTACTATTAGTCAAAATATAGGCCCACGTGTAACCCTAAAATTCTTAAGAAGTACACTTTCAAGCAGTTATGACATACAGAGATTTGTGTACTGACATATCTCCACTTTACGTGTAATAGTGGGAATTGGGATTTGAAGACAAAAGTCCCTCAACAATGCAAAGTATCAAGGATGAGTCTCCCCCCATATTTCATGGAATGGATCAATTTGAAGGACATCTATCTAAACTTCTACAAAAGGAGGGTGAGTACTTGAGCATTTGAGTGTTTGTTGGTTTTAGAAATTATGGAGTATTATATATTTTCCTTAGCGGCTGCCCTCTTTATTGGTACTAGTGTTGCAGTGCATTTTGGATCCAATTGTATTGGACTCTAACAAAATCTCTCTCTCTCTCTCTCTCTCTCTCACACACACACACACACACACATACACACACAGAGACGGACCGACTCCTCTGAATGAATTAAGTACCTTTGCGCATACTTGACACTTGAGTAATACTGTAATAGTATGAATGGCTCATATCTTTGGTTGGACATTTATCTAGGTGATATACTGGTAATTCAAGTTGACAATGGATGCATTTTTTTTCGGGAAAGGAACTATGCACATTACTATACTGGTAATTCAAGTTGACAGTGGATGCATTTTTTTCCCGGAAAGGAATTATGCACATTACTTGTATATTGTGGCCCCCTATAAACACCTTTAAGCTTGGGCAATATGACAACTATATTAGTGGAATTTGAATATTTCGCCTTGTCCCCATATCCTTGACATGAGAATTAAGTGGATTCGACACTCATACTTGCGCGGAACATCTATGCACAAGAGATGAAGACCATGTGACATAGCTCTCTACCTCTCTCTCTCTCTCTCTCTCTCTCTCTCTGCATATTGACATTTTCGCTTGTGTTTTTGGAATACTAGGCCACAGGAATGATTACGATGATGAAGGAACTTCAGATACCTCTGGTTGGAAGTCACCATCTGGGAATCGACGACACGAAGAACATAACTAGAGTGCTGCAGCACATGCTTATTGATGGTGCACTTCTGCAGGTCACTGCAAGGAGAAATCCCGATTCTCCTGAAAATGTGGAGTTTCTTTTCGAGAACCGTATTAGGTAACAGTTGCTTATGGCCAGCCCTGTTATCGACCATGGCGGCTGCAAAAGTATGTTACTTTCTCTTCCTTATGCGATGATAGAGAGGTGATTAGTCTTACGGTATGAATGTTCCATTGTATTTGTGAGCAAGACTATGTTCAAAAACCATTCATTTTTAGAAAATTGATGACATTTTTTTTTTCATTTTGTATATTTTTTTTCTTTTTCATTTTTACATTACACGTTAATTACTTCTTAGTTCTTACTAAATATGATAAAACTTTAAAAGTTCAATAATAGAAAAGTGTGAGGAAAAGTCAATAAAATGCTTTCTGAATCCATGTTCTAAGCCAAACTAATTGGGTCTAAGCATGCTTTGACGACCTTTTAATAAAAAATCCCTATCCAAATTTATTTTAGATAAAACATTTATTTTTCCGCTGACTATGGGATCTAGGTCATACTCTCATTGTGTGCGAGCGCTTCATTTTTCACCACCATAGAATCGTTTTAGTCAAACAAGGCGAGTATAACTATTTAAATCACATGGTTTGAGAATTTAATGTGACCAGATTAGGTTTGAACTAAATTAGCTTATTTATTATTTTAGGAAGTGACGATGAAACAAATAGGAGTACTATAAAAATGATTTTAGTCAGTGATATAGGAGTATCATTTTATTGGTAGCGAATGGCTACTGAAAGCAAGTATTTGGAGTATGGGATTTCTCGAATTAATGTCGAAAAGTGGAATCAGAAAAATAAAAAAAAATAGTTCCAATTTAAAAAATATAATAAAGGATAAAAATAGTTCAAAAATTTTATTTATTTTTGATGGTTTTGTCTTTTGTGATTTTTAAAGGTTTTATATTCATTTTTAGTTTTTATATTCTTCTTGTGGATACAATGAAGAAAAAAGAAGAAGAAAAATCAAAATTTAGAAAATTAAAAAATGAGCAAAAGAAACTAATTGAGTTCAAACTTGGGTTTATCTTAGTGAAACATATTGACACAATAGGCATTTCTAATCTAAAATATAAACAAAGTAATAGGTTCCATTGTTTCATGATTCTAATAGTGAATGAAATTGCTCCAAATTAATAGTGATTGGATTAACAATACCACGATTTACCCAAAAAAAAAACAATACCACTCTCCTGTGATATTGGATATCTCATGTTTTGTGAAATTATATATTCGAAACACATTTAATCCTGATCATATATATTTCTTCTACATATTTAAATGCACACAACCACACCAACGATACACTAGAAATTTTGTCATTTTGTATATATTTGATTAAATACTCATATCTTGTTAAACAAATTGAGCCTTCTAAAAATACATGCATCGGCAAATCTAATACGAGAGAAATTCTTGGACGGCCCGGATTTATTCACTCTCTCTCACCCAACTACTCTCTCCTCTTATTCTATTTTTAAAATCTAAACCGTCTAAAATACGTTTTGACAGTTAAAATCGCCGACGAAATATCACGTGTGTAGTATCCGCCCGACACCGAAACACTTGTCCTAATATGGAGAAAAATAATCTTTTGGACAAAAGGGGCCCACACAAAGCACCAATCAAATTCTATTCTATATATATACTTATATTTCACTTGGTAGCCGTTAGTCCTTCCTTTTGGTCCTTTGCAATTTGCATGCCCCCATCACACCCACCCACCCACCATTTCATTTGGGTTTTTTTTTGGCCTTTTCCACTCATCAATTTTCTCTCACAACACATAAAAATTTGGCGGTAACGTTTGGTGGGAAAGGGCAAAAAAAAATGAAAATCCACGTGTCACAATCACCACGGCTCAATTCTCATCACACCTAATTTAGACCGTCCGATCAAGATTTCCCATCGCACGATTCTGTAACGCGCTGGGTAATGACGTTCAAGCCCTTTGCGCCGGAGTATATATTGTGAACCCTTCCCTCTGCTATTCCGCCCTAGTAGTCTTCTCTTCTCTTTCTTATAAACAGCGGAAGAAGACTTACGGAGAGAGAGAGTCTAGAGAGAGAAGAGAGAGAAAATCTCCACAAGAAAAGCAGAATCTCTCTCGCCTCCCCACAATTAAGCCACAAGACTCGAGCCTTTCGCCAAGCGTAAGCATTCATTCGTCCTCGACGACTTTCTAGGGTTTCGCATCGCATTTGGTTCTGATCAACCGACGAGACATGGAAATCAAGAGGTCAGTCACCGGTGCGAACGTAATTTGTGTTTTCTATCTGATTTAGGGTTTACGATACGTAGATAGGGGGAAAAAAATTAGAGATTTGTAGGTAGGAATAGAGGTAGAGAGAGAGAGAGAGAGATACATATTGGTGGTTTCTTGTCATGCGATTGTCGCGGTCGGTCGCGTTGTCCGAGTGGAGGAGGAATCAGCGATTGAGTAGTTTGAGGACGCGGAAGAAGCACAAGAGGCTCGATGCCATATGCGAAAAGACGTATAATGAAAACCGTAATGTCGTGGAGAGTGAAAAGAATGATGATTTGGAGCTTCGGAGGAGTAGTAGGGTGCGGAAGGCGCCCGAAGTGCTAGATGCCTCGCCCCCGCCTGTGAAGAAGAGGCGGAGGTTTGACAAGAGGAGTGGGAGTGATTCGGTTGGGAGGGGGAAGGGGAAAGATTGGGTAAAGGGTGAGCCGACTTGTTCGACTTCCCGGGATGTGGAGGAAGAACCCGGTAGGTGGGGATCTAGGTTGAGATCTAGGGGTAAGAAAGTAACTTTCCGGGTGGGGGAGAAGGGGTATCCTTCGCTGAGAGGTAAAAGGAAGCTTTTTGAGGATTTGGATGGCTTTAATGAAGAAGTCGAGGTGGAGGATAGGGAGTTTGATGATGAGGAGGAGGAAATGGAAGGTGGTATGTCGATGGTTGTTAGGTCGAAGAGGCCGGGTAGAATCAAAGCTTCCAATGTACCGAGGAATGCAGAGTTGGTGATTGAGTTGCGTTTAGACAAAGAGCATGGCAAGAAGAGAAATGAGGTGGAGGCAGAGAAGGGCAAGAATGAGGTGGAGGAACGTCAAGAGATAAAGGAAGCGGAGGGGTTAGAGGACAATGCTGAGGATCAATTGCACTTGAATGGTGGAGATGCGTGTGAAAGCGAGCCCATAGATGATGACTGTGGTACTACACAGCCTGATGGGAAAGAGGAGAGTGAAGTTCCAATAGGTTTACAACAAGGAGATTGCATTGCCAATGTCAATGCAGAACCATTGGAACATGATATGGAGGTGGAACTGCCAGAGTTTGTGGAAGAGGGAGAAAATCAAAGGGTCTCGGTACAAGTTGGTGGAGTTCTTACGGACCAAGTGGAGGACGGAGGATGTCAACAGAAACCTTTGGAAGGTGAGCATGTCACAAAGGTTGATAAGATGGATTGTGCTTCGAGTGGTGTGCCAAGAAAGACTTGCATAAGAGTTGGGAGAAGATGTGGCTTGTGTGGGACAGGGACCGGTGGGAAACCTCCGAAGAAATTAGTGCAGGATGGTGCTGGGAGTGATCATGAGGCATACGGCGGGTCTTCAGCATCCGAGGAACCCAACTATGACATGTGGGATGGATTTGGTGATGAACCTGGCTGGCTTGGACGCCTCTTGGGTCCAATAAATGATCGTTATGGTATTGCTGGAATCTGGGTTCACCAACATTGTGCCGTATGGAGTCCAGAGGTGTGATTTTTTTGCCAACTGCCCTTTCAGTTTATTAATTTCCCATTACTCGCATGTGATTCTACTGATTGTAAGAATTTCATCCTTCGTTAAAGATTGTGCATGCGTTGGTTATCGCCTATTGTTGGCAATGTAGTCATCCCTCTTTCTTTTGTCTTTTGTTTGAAATAAAGGTTTCAGGCATTTGCCTGTGTAGCAAACAAATGTTCTGTTTCTGTAGCTGAATTGAGATTATGTCTTCACTAAGTTCAAGTGCAAGCTTTTATATTTAGGGGACCTTGTATATTCCATTGACTCCACATTTTAATTGTATGCTTAGTGTGCTATTTGCATGCCATGCATACATATTGCAAAACCTAATAATCATCTTATAATTGTATCTGCGATGGGGCTATGTCGGATAGATTTTATCCTCTTGACACCAAGGTGATGGCACTGTTGGCGGCATGAATCTCCTATGTCGTTAATGTATAATCATGTGTCATAAAGCATTGGAGTTCTCAATCAACAATTTTATGCAGGGGCTGATACAAGAAATTCTACTCTGGGAGGACCTGAGTTCATTAATAACTGGGTGGGATAAATGCTTACCATTTAGTAGGACATGGATTTAATTTTGTGGGTGTTGTCAATAATAAACTCGTGGATAAGAGTTTCTAAAGAAATTTTAAATTCTCTCTAGATGGTGGGCCAATGCCCTCTAGCATGGCATGACTTTCGCTGAGTATTGACTGCCATCGTCAGTAGAGTTATCATCAGCATTGAAATTGTATTGTAAATTTGTAACTACCATGGTAACTGCCAACTCCATTCACAAATCACAATGATAGCCAAAGCTCCATGCAACGTCCCTCTGTCAGGCTTTTGCCCATTTCAAAAATTGAAGTTTTGAGTTCCCCGATTCCACGTGATATTGAGAGTCATTTCTTTGATGGGCCCCTGCCGACCATTTATCTTTCCAAGGGAAAGCCCCATAGAAAGATGACACATTGGACCTCCATTCCCTTTTTCTCTCCTCCATAACTGGTCCTCTGCTACTCCATTTCCCTTGAGGCCATAGAGCAAAGACAGCGACATTAAGAGCTATTCGAACGCCCAGTCCTAAAGAAACCTCCAAAGCCCAATATCTCAAAAGTACTTCGGTTCATGGGAATCCCACGGTAGTTAGTCACCAATGCTTCCCTGTCCACCAGTGGCCAAAAAAATAGCCAGAAAAGCATTTCAAACTATGAGCACACAACCTATGCCTCGGAAACTTCCCTCCATTTCCACTCCACCAGAAACCCAATTTTGTTTCAGAAACTCATCTACACCAGCCAAATCCTCAACTCCCCTCCCATGAGAACTAGTCCCAATGAAACCTAATCTGCCCAGCTACCATTGTTTTTAACAACCAGTACTCTCTTTCTAAAGTTGCCCCTCTAGTAAGATTTTCGTTTAATAGTGGACGGTCTTTATTATGTCATTTTAGCCAAGATTGGAAGTTTGCTTGACCAATTTTTGGTCTCATCTGTGACTGTAGAGTATATGCTGAGTTATTTCATAGCTGGAAATATGTTACGCTCCAAACCATGTTAGCCTGTTGAAATGCGAGAGTTGTGACAGGATTAAATATGTTGGAAGGGTAACGGTTGTAATTTGGGGACTAACTTGTCAAAATGAGTTTGGCTGGTTGCTTGAATACCCAATTACAACTCCTTTTCGGCTAGCTCAACAATTTCCCCTGTTCAGGGAAGTTCTTGAAGACCACTTCTCAGAAAGGGCCTCAACTATCTCTAGACCTGATTGATATGATATCGTCGTAGTTCTTCCCTAAGCACTATTATGGTTTATAACTTTGTTTCTCATCGGTTTTCATAATCCAAAGAAATGCTACTGAATTATTTTTCTGATGTTAGAAGTATACCCATCTATTTCATCAAACGGTTTGAAAAATCATGTAGAAGGATACAGTAGCTCTGGAGATGTTTTACGTCTTTATGGAGGTATACAATAATGGATTCTACTCTATTTGGTGTATGTCAATTGGTGATTGTGATTAGGAGTTGGATGTGTAATCAAAAAGTTTTGTTTTAATTGACCTAGAGATAGATTCATTGATGTTGGTTGGGATAGGGCATTTTAGTTGAATTCTGTTGATTTAGTTGGAAATTAATCTTTTTGGATGGAATATATGGGATTCGATGCTGGAGTTGTAGAATGGAGTGGGATTCCATGGTTTGTAAAGTTCTCGGAGCCTGGAGGGAGTGAACATGCTCCAAGTCTCATACATTCCGTTGATTCCTTTTCTGAGCTGTGTATTTCCTGTCCGACTTTCTGGGTGCTGGAGCTCATCACTTCCAGAGGGACTTGAACAGTCTCATTCTACATTGCTCAATGCTCATACCATGTCAAACTCTTGGTTGTGCATGCTGGCGGTAGCTGTTGTGGTTGCCCTGTACCTTAAGAGCTCCTTAGCCCATGTGGGGAAGAGAGTCACGATTTTTGTTTATTTTTAATGGAAAAAGGCTTTATTTGGAATTCCATCTTGTTATGCAGTTAGAAGTTACTCCTGCTTTCTATCCTAAATTTTTGTGAGTTTGTAATTTGTGTACTTAGCCAACCCCAAGTGATTGGGACATAAGGCTCGGTTTGGTTCGTAATTTGTGTACTTCTTTTGTATTTAGATTGTTACGTTATTTGCTTGATGGACTGCTGAAAATTAATTGTCTGATGATATTCGTCTCAAATCCTGAAAACTTATTTGAGTTGGTTACCTTAGATCGAAGTAGTGCCTGTTTCATTATGGTTTACTGATGTTGTGTGCTCATAAGATAATCAGGCTCAACATGATACCATCTCAAGTCTTGCTATATGATGGACCTTGTTGTTAGGAAGTAAGCTACAATCTTAACTGCTCACTTTTGGCACTTTTTTGGTATACTTGTCGCACATACATTGACCTTTTAGTATATTTCCTTATCCAGTTTACCACAGGAATTTCATATTAATTTTATCTGGTTTGACTTAGTTTGATATTCATTCTGATTGTATGTGATTCGATTGTTTGTGTTTATCAGGTTTATTTTGCTGGCTTGGGATGCTTAAAAAATGTTAGGGCAGCCCTTTGCAGGGGAAGAGTATTAAAATGCACCCGCTGTGGGAGGTCAGGAGCAACAATTGGATGCCGCGTTGATCGTTGTCCAAAAACCTACCACTTGGTTGGTTACTGACACCTCTCTATTATATAGGTCTTCCCCCCTTCTTTTGGCAGTCAGCTGACTCATCTCTTGTATCGGGGACTTTGGACTTAAACTTTCTCAAATGTATAGTTTTTGATTGGGATACAAGGCTCGGTTTGGTTTGGTTACAGTTTTTGATATTGTTATTTTCTGGCTTATGTCCTCTTTGCAGCCTTGTGCACGAGCTAATGGTTGCATTTTTGACCATCGAAAGTTTCTCATTGCCTGCACAGACCATCGGTACATCTTCCAACCTCAGGGAAGTCAGTACTTTGACAGGTTAAAGAAAATGAAAGCCAAGAAGATTAAGATGGAAATGAGGAAGCTGTCAAATGATGCTCGGCGGAAGGATGTTGAAGCAGAAGAAAGATGGTTAGAGAATTGCGGTGAGGATGAAGAATTTTTGAAACGTGAAAGCAAGAGGTTACATCGAGATCTGCTAAGAATTGCACCTGTCTACATTGGTGGCTCAAATCCTGAAAATGGTATACAGTTTCAGGGTTGGGAATCTGTTGCTGGGCTTCAAGATGTCATCCAATGCATGAAGGAGGTTGTCATTTTACCATTGTTATATCCCGAGTTCTTTAGTAATATGGGGCTTACACCTCCTAGGGGTGTTCTTTTGCATGGTCATCCTGGAACGGGTAAAACATTATTAGTTCGTGCATTAATTGGTTCTTGTGCTCGCGGCGATAGACGGATAGCTTATTTTGCTCGCAAAGGAGCAGATTGTCTAGGAAAATATGTGGGTGATGCTGAGCGCCAGCTCAGACTTTTGTTTCAGGTTGCTGAGAAATCTCAGCCATCCATTATATTTTTCGATGAGATTGATGGGTTGGCACCTTGCCGTACAAGGCAGCAAGATCAGACACACAATTCTGTTGTTTCCACATTGCTTGCTCTATTGGATGGTTTGAAATCACGTGGTTCGGTTGTAGTAATAGGTGCAACAAATCGCCCTGATGCTGTTGATCCAGCTTTAAGACGGCCTGGTAGGTTTGATAGGGAAATTTATTTTCCACTGCCATCAGTCAAGGACAGGGCATCTATTCTATCGCTTCACACGCGAAGGTGGCCCAAGCCAGTCACTGGATCATTGCTTAATTGGATTGCTAGAAAAACTGTAGGCTTTGCTGGTGCTGATTTGCAGGCCCTTTGTACTCAAGCAGCCATTATTGCTCTCAGGAGGAACTGCCCCTTGCAAGAACTATTCTCTGCTGCTGAAAAGAAAGATCCTCACAGTAAAAATCCTCCTCTTCCCAAATTTTCTGTGGAGGAGAGGGATTGGTTGGAGGCTCTTTCATGTGCACCACCTCCATGCTCTCAAAGGGGAGCAGCAATGGCAGCAAATGACGTGGTATCCTCACCTCTCCACAGCCATCTGATCTCTTGTCTGCTGCAACCACTGTCGAAATTGCTTGTTTCCCTTTATCTTGACGAACGTCTCATGTTGCCGCCTCCTCTTCATAAAGCTGCTGGACTGGTCAAAAGCGTATTTGTTTCTGCTTTGGATAAGAAGAAAGTGACAAGTGATTATTGGTGGGTCCATGTCCAGGACTTGCTTCAAGAAGCAGATGTTATGAGGGAGATTGAGGCTAACCTTTCACATGGTGGCATTTTAGTTCGACAGGCTGGCGATTCCAATTTTGATGCTTGGGATGAGGATACTAATGGTGGCAGTTGGAAGTTAAAACATCTGAAAGGGAGGCAAATCAGTGGTCGCCCTAGTTTGTCAGGAAATATGTCTGATGAATCAGGAAAGAAGTTAGGGTTCCGGATGCTGATTTCTGGGAGCCCCAGATCTGGCCAGAGGTATCTGGCTTCCTGCCTTCTTCACTGCTTTGCTGGGAATATGGAGGTCCAAAAAGTTGATTTGGCTACCATTTCCCAAGAGGGACATGGAGATGTTATGCTAGGAGTAACTCGAATATTAAGTATGTTCGTTTCTTCATCTTGTCTTCTAGCTGTTGGACTTTGAATAATCTAAAGTTTAAATCTTCAAAACCCATCTTCATGGCCGTTGTATCTTTTATTTCCTATTACTTCAGGTTCCTCCTGTTAG
Organism: Rhododendron kiyosumense; assembly: GCA_019656275.1. Classification (NCBI taxonomy): domain Eukaryota; kingdom Viridiplantae; phylum Streptophyta; class Magnoliopsida; order Ericales; family Ericaceae; genus Rhododendron; species Rhododendron kiyosumense. The sequence goes on along the minus strand of BPLS01000203.1, from coordinate 644,999 downwards.
GTGATTTTGTTTTTTGGATATCAACATAAATGGAGGGTCTCTTCGTGAAGGATAGGTGGTGTTTTCCATTCTTTGTTCCCCTAAAGCTTAGGTTAAACCCTATGTTTCTTGGCACACAAGCACTTAATATGAATACCTCATTCATCTCAAAGCTATATTACGGTGGGAACATGTTAAGGTGGTATCTAAGTTCTGGTGATAAATGCTGTAAATTGAACAAGGCACACAAATGAGCAAATGTAGTGGCTGTACTAAAAAGCTTAACCTATTTGGCTATTAGAGAATGCCCCAACAACGTTAAAACACTCACTAATTTATTGGCCTTACTGTAATCACTTGTTACTCTGAATGATTATCTGAAGTTCCTTCTAATTCCATACCAAATGCTCCATCTTGGATTGTCGTGTGTTTCCTTCACTCTTGAGTGCTTCCAGTTGTTTTATTAGTTCTCGGCTGCATGTTTTGATCTAAGCAATAGGAACATACGTTGTCCTTCCTGGGTGCCGGTATTGAAAGAAGCGGATGGGGGGTTTTTTTTTTTTTTTTTTGAATTGGGAAACAGTTTCCAGCTCCACTATACGAGGGGTTGTGTTGTGAATCTCTCTAACTGGCATTGCAAGACTATAAGCTAGTTGTATTTTTTTACTTTTCATTTGTTCTCTTAGAAGAAATAGGATTATTTAGTAAGTTTTGTCCTACCTCTGAGTTCCTTGTTTTTCGGCTTCCTTAGGTAATCATTGCCTTTTGAGTTGTATTCTTTCTTTTTTTTTGATTGGCAAATTTAACAATTTATTAGGGAACTTGACAAGGGTACATCAAGATCAGGGGAAGGGGAGAGGAATCCAACCAAAGTTGGATAAAAAGGGCAAAGCCCAACAGCCAGAGGGCATGGCGCCCAAACACCTTTGAGTTGCATTCTAGGCCATTCTAAACATGTCTCCATGTCTTTTCAAAGGGATGGTAGTATTGCATGCATCTTCTTTTGACTCCTTACATGCCAAAATTATCTTTTATCATAATGAGTTCTCGTATCATTACTTGTATATAAAGCGTCCATTTGTATATACAGCATTCTTAAAGAGATTTTGTTCTTCATAAAGCACTTTTTAGTTTCGGTTAATCCATTTGTTCAAGGTTAATGATTAAATTTTATTGGTTTAGGACAAAATTTGTTTGAATAATTTGCTTAAACAATATTCATGATATTATGGGGATTATGATTTCGTGATGTCTTTATCAGGATTTTAACGTTTTCTCCTGAATTCCTGCAGTGAGATGTGCTAGTGTAGGCTCCTGCATGATATACCTGCCGAGAATTGATTTATGGGCCATAGAGAATGTCAACAAAAAGGAGAATGACTCCTCTTCAGACTCTGAATCATCTGAGGAAATGTCTTTTGTAAAACATAGTCAAGTTGGCAAAAAGGAAAACCAATCCTGTGAGAAGAAGGTATGTGAATCATCAGTGGTGGCGGCAGTCTCTCAAGATGCTTCCCTGAAAACATCTCAAATCTGGAGCTCATTTGTTGAGCAGGTGGATTCAATATGTGTGTCTACATCTTTGATGATTCTGGTAAAGACTACCGATCCTAATTTTTTACCCTTTTTCATTTCCTTTAATTTAAGCTAAAAAATTTGTGACATGGTATAGACCATAGAACTTGTCCAAAAGGAAAAAAAGCTCTCATATATGAAGAGTTCTCTGGTACCGTCTTAGCACCATTTTAGCCGGTAAAATGAGAGTATATTTTTCATATGAGAATTTTGTCCTGTCTGCAGACACCTCATGCAATTTAAAAGCTATATGCTCTGTATGGTAACTAGATTACTAGTTTGACAGACAGTTCCTGTTGATTTAGCAATGAATGATACTATTGAAGCTGGAATTCTGATATTCATGCTCATACGTTTTATCATTCACTCATTGCTCCTTTAAAAGGCATTGATGGCCTTCCTGCTGGTGCCATGGCCTTTGAAGTTTATCATCTTTCTTTTTTTCCTGCCAGGTAACTATTCCTGTTATCTTATTATTTTATATCTAATTTTCTTTCTGTACAGGCTACTTCAGAAGTGTCATTTCCAGTTCTCCCTCTGAGAATAAGGCAGTTCTTCAAGAGTGAGGTATTGGATTGCAGTCCGTCAACTGCTTCAGAGGAGACCATCCCCCGTTTCTCCATTCACCTTGATGGGAATTTCAACCGTGATATTGTAATCGACACATCTGCTGTTGAGTTATCAAAGACGATAATTCATCAATTTGTTCAGTTGATGCATCATAGAACTCATGTTGTTGCCAGTTCATGCATTGATAACAGCTCTGACACCCTTAATGGAGATGCAAATGAAGTGTGTCATAATATGGATCCTGGACCCTCAAATGACAATGAGAGGGAACAATTTCCACAGAGTTCGGCTATGAAGGTTTTTAGTCCACTGAACAGTAGACCTGCGAAAGGGAAATCAAGCGTGTTGTTGGCAATCTCTACATTCGGATACCAAATTCTAAGGTATCCCCATTTTGCAGAACTTTGTTGGGTGACATCAAAGTTAAAGGAAGGTCCTTCTGCTGATATAAATGGGCCTTGGAAGGGCTGGCCCTTCAATTCTTGTTTTGTTCGTCCAAGCAAGTCATTAGAGAATGTGGTTGTTGAGTGTAGCTCAAGTAATAATAAAGACACGGAAAAATCCAGTTTAGTTAGAGGCCTGATAGCTGTTGGTTTATCAGCCTACAGAGGTGTGTACACTTCACTTAGAGAAGTTTCCTTCGAGGTTCGGAAGGTTTTGGAGGTTCTAGCTGGAGAGATTAATCTTAAACTTCAAGCTGGGAAGGATAGACATCAATTTATTCGTCTTTTATCCCAAATGGCCTATCTTGAAGACGTGGTTAATAGCTGGGCATATTCATTACAGAGGTACTGTTGCTGTTATTCTTTGGAAGTGTTTGGTTTACTGGAATGGAATGGTCATCGCCTTGGAATCCTCATTCTGGTGTTTTGTAAAAATGACAGTTTGTACATTCAGAATCATCACACCAATTTAGGGGATGGCGATTTCATTGGAAGGTCTCCATTCCTATTCAACATCCCTCCAGGGAACCAAACACTACCTCAGCATGCTTTTGATTCAATTTCATTTTTCTTCTTGTCTAACAAGAGTTCCCTGCATTTCAGTTTGGATGTGGATGCTCAGACAGCAGTGCCAACCCCTAAGGGAAGTATTTTGGGATCTCAAGATGATATCAAGAGAGGTGAGGAAAGTATACCGCAAAATGACGTGTGCGAGCAAGATGTTTCTGTTAAAAGTTGTCATGAAGTTGAAGTGCTGGAAAGAAGTCTCCTAAGATTTGACTTGAACAAAACAGCAGAGGAAGTTGATCCAACTTCAGAGGGAGGAGTTGTTTCAGAAGGGTTTCCAATGGACCATTTTGCCCCTGATTTACAGTTTCCAAGTTCAGCTGACGCTGCTGTTCTGTTGGGTGGTAAACTATTGAATGAACAGAATGGCATTACTTCTGAACCAAATCCTGGTGATTCATCTGTTCGTGGAGATTCTGAATCCTTGAGACTTTCTAATGGATTTGCATATCCAGATTCTGGCACTGGTTTGGGTGATGATAATTGCTCTGGTGAACAAGGTGGTATTAAGCCCATTAGCTCCAAAGAAGCTGAAAATCAGCATAATGATTCAACAATGGAGAATGGTATTGCAAATGGCAAGGCGAGCTCTGATGATGAACACAACACAGATGCTAATTTCCCTCCACCAATTTGTAAGGACTCTGGTATTGTGTGCTTCTATCGTTGTTGCTCCAAATGCCTTTTAAAAATTCACGACATGATGCGGAAGATTCTCACTCATGAATGGGGATCGAAAGAGAGTGGCTTAACAGTCGAGGATGTCCATGACGTGGTTTCATCAGTGTCTGTGAATCTCCATTTAGCACTAAGGCAATTGTGCATTGCCGGAAACTTGTCTGCTTTATTTGACGAAAAACTGAGGCGCAAGACTATTGGAAAACTGTTTGATGATCAAGAAACGGACGCTGCCTGTGAGTGTAAAGGTTCCGAGGACGGAACAATGGTGCAGATGGAATGTAGGTGTCATTCAAGTAGCAAGAGTGGTGACACTTCCAAAAGAGTAAATTCCTCTCTGAATGCTATAAAAGGTTTCGATTTGGAATTCATTTGCAGAAATGGTGTGCTTTCCTCCGCGGAAACTGACAAGAACGTTTCCTTTCACTGTAAATTTGAAACTTTATGCCTTTGTTCATTTATAGAGTGCATAGCAATGACCAAGCGGCCTTCAGATTGGTGTGATGATGTTGTCACATCAAGATTTTGATCGGCTTTGCCTTGGCAATTTTGATGCCGCTGCGGAATTTAGGTGTGGTATGTGCTTGCCCCCAAGAGATGTAAAAAAAAAAACCCAAATTTTGTCATCCTGAGTTCATTCTATTGAGTTTTTCTCCATGAGAAACAAGCAAAGGCAGTGCTGTTCTTTGAATTTCTCGTTACATAGGTGCCTTCCAAATTTTGGCTTTGTACATAGAAGTTCTGGAAATGCAAGTGGCCTTTTTAAGTTACTGTATTTCTTTCTGCAGACTTCATTTGATCTATCTTGTACCTTTCCACGTTAAATGTTTATCACGGAATCCGAGTCCATGATGCTTCAATATCTCTCAATTGAAGGCGATTACGAGTATGGAAATATATTGCGAGGATTTTTTGTAAAAAATTATTGGGTGTTCTTGTCATGTGGTATCTTTTAACTCTTTTCGCAATCACATTCACGAGGGATCTACGGTCAAGTGTATGAATCTTATGTAGATGTGTGAAAATTATTACTTGCTCTTGGAGCACCCCCTTTAGGGACGTTCTCCACTTCAAATTTATGTGAGCTCCACTCCAAGTGTGTTGATAAAAGCCCGTAAAGCGACATGTGGCGGTGATTATCCAATTCTCTTGTGGCATCGACACGTGGTGCTCTTAGTGACACCGCCACATGGTGTTGTAAGGGTCTTCTCCATTATCCGTTCGTGTAGAGAACGTCTCTGGAGCACCGCGACATGAGCAAATGAATAATTCACCCAAGAGCACTTGCATGTTTGGACACTTTTTACACATATCGAGGCTAAATGGGGAAGCATTTTCTTCGTGCCTTTATATATATATATGTTATTCTTTGTGTTTTGTGACTCTCGGGTTATTGATATGTATGCGCCGTTCTCCCTCTCCACTCAATTTTCCTCTCTGTTCTGGTTCACGAACCGGTTACTTGCTGACGAGAAACCCTTTTTTGTTTTTTTGTTCCAAAATCCAAGACACCACTAGCCCCTAGCTGTCACATAATGCCAAGAAGCTTCAATCATAAAAATGACCCTTTTTTCTGTTGCTTCAAATGCATCATGTACTATCTTATAAAATTCTAAAAATACAAAATAATTTGGCTGCTGATTTTGCTGTTCTATTTTTTGTCAATGTCATTTCCTTGTAAGTAAGTGTATTTTTGGTGCAAAAATATACTTACAGGAGAGTGACGTCAACAAAAAAAAAGAAGTGACAAAATTATTTCCCAATAATTTTCCCATATAAAGAAAGAATCATCACATGGGCAGTTTGCTGGCATGATCTACCCATACCCCTCCCTCCCATGTTCCCTTAGTTGTTACTCCATTAAATGCATTCACCTTACACTTCAAATATCTCTCAAATATCTCTCTCTCTCTCTCTCTCTCTCTTGTACTTGTAGGACAAATCAGCAACCAATCATCTTGTTTGTTCTTATCCCCACATGATATTGAATGTGTAGCAATCTAGAATCACATGGTGTCCAGCCCTCTATATGGTTCCCTAAGCCTACCCATGAACAACTTGTTCTTCCCTATATACATAGAAAAACCCAAGAACCCCATGTGGGTCTTCTTTAACCTTTTTGTCATGAGGGTGATCAGAAAGTTGGGAAGCTATGGTGCATATTGATCATTATAACCCCTCTGAGTCCTCTTCTGATACCAAACCTGAGGACCTCTTGGAGGAAAGTTGGTTCTTTGGGAATCCACTTGATAGGAATACAAAGAAGGCTATATTGAGCTGTTACTCTGATCCTTGTCCTTCTTCCTCAAGCTACAGCCAAGAAATGCTGGCCAGTAACTCATCTGGTGGCGATGATCACTCTTTATCAATGAAGAAAGTCTCCTTCGAAGGTGGCTGTGATCATCCGCCAACGTCGCCACCATCTTGTACGGTGGCGAGGGAAGAAGAAGAAGTAAGGAAAGAGAAAGCCATCATGAGTAAGTCTATTCCGGGATTGCGGGAGCACAATCTGTTCCGGGCACCGTCTCTGCCGCCTGGTATAGGGAGGGAAGAAGATGTTGAAAGTGATTTTGCTTTGAGCAAATTGATCAGGCAAGCATCTCTCAATTCTCCCGATGTGTTGCCGCCCGGGCGCAATTCAAAGGTAACATAATCTTCAACTTTTGTACGCACGCGGAAGCCTAACTGAATTCCTTGTTAGGACCTGTTTTATAAAATTGTACGTGTTTCCAGCTATCAAATCTTTCTTGAACTTGTGTTGCAGGTCATGAAGCAAACTTCTGTTGTTTCAAGGCACCGACAGCGAAAAAATCCAGAACCAGCAGGAAGCATTGACATGGAGGCTTGCAATGATATGAGGCGTCTGTGCCTTGATCAAAACAGGATCAGGAGGAAAAGTGGAAGTGATCTTGAATCCAAAGAAGTGATAAGATTCAAGGAGTTGGGTTTCAATTTTGACAGAAGGGATTCAAACCCAAGTGAAGATGGGAGCTCTGCACCTCCAATTCCGAGCTGGGTTGACAGCAAGAGCTCATCAGCAGAAGATATGAAGGCACAGATCAAGTTCTGGGCTAGAGCTGTGGCTGCTAAAGTCCGCTGAGATTATCAAATAATTCAGGATTTCATGCTCCGTTTGGTGGTTTGTTTCGATGTAAAATGTTTTTCTAGAAAACAAACTTCAAATTTTTATTTTTCGATGTTTGGTTGACAAATGAAAAATATTTTCAGAGAGAGAGAGAGGGGATAAGATGGTAGAATTTGGTTCCTGAGAGAGAGGGAGAGAGATATGTGAGAATAAGGGAATTAAACGTGGTCAACGATCCAAAAAACTCAGTAGTGAAAATTGCAGTAGAAGGCAGCGGATTTATTTCATTTTCATCCAATTAATATAAAATGTTTAACATGTAAAATATTTTCCTCATTTTTTATACAATCAAACACCAGAAAATAGGTAAAACATTTTACGCCCAAATAAGCAGAGCCTCAATGTATATACTGATTGAATTCAAGGATTTGGAGAACTAGTCTTTCAAGTATAAAGGAATTACGACAGGAAATTTTCTCTGGAGATATGTATGAGAAGTTGACTAATGACGCACTTGTTATTTAGTGCAGTTGTTATCCATTCAATCATTGTACTAGTAATTAATACAGTTCTTGAGTTTTATTCTACTGCCTTGATCCGAAATCTTGATTTAATTTGCATCCTTTGATGCAGTGTTAAATACTGTATGATAAAGCGAATTTAGTTTTGTTTTAAGGTTACATGATCCATATTCTTTCTGGGGTTTTCCTTTCCCCCTAAAAAAAAAATACTAATTCAATGAATTAAGTCCTAAATTATCTCCATGAATTTGGTGCAATCCATCTTCAATACTCAATGGACATATGTTCTCACCGGAACAACTAAATTCTAAGAGGAAATCTAACCATCACTCATCATTTTTCCTAGCTTGCATGCTAACGAGGGATTTTAAGCCTTGGGGGTGGATGTAAAATGAATTTGGTAAAATGTTTTTTTGCTGATTGTGGGTTTCAACTGGGTGTCTTTTGATACTCTACTATCTTTGTTATGATTGGTTCTTATGTCCCGGCGTTTCGTCGGCCTCCTTCAGTAGTAGGTG